>LPNX011078364.1:9514-52444 GCA_001517045.1 Pseudotsuga menziesii
GACTAAAAAGTCTATCTATAAATATTGAAGCCAAGCAAAGGCTTGGGGGTTCTAATTTTTATCTTGGAGAATTATTATTCTGCCTATTTTTTCTCTCAAGTGTTTTCCTAGAGAACTTTCTCCTGTAAGGAAAAGAGGATTAATTCAGAACTTAATACCAGTTAGGAAACCCTACCTTATGAGCTATAAGCTACTTTCATGTTGGATTCCATCTTGGGGGGGTATGAATTAGAACTATGAACGGTTCCGAGTCATGGTTGGGAGGAACGTGCTAGTTCCCAAGTGATTTGGTCATCAAAATCAGAGGTCAGATTTGTCTTAAATTGATAATGTTGGTTATTTAAAAAGTGCACAAGTTCAACCATTAAAGGAGCTTTAGGAAGATAAACTATAGGTTTGAGTTCTTAGTATGTCAAGTTCATTTCTAGGGTAAATGTTGGATACTTTATATAAATCCTTTTTATATATTTTTAACCCTAGAAATTGTGGTTTTGTCCATATCTCCTAGGGTTACATTTCTTAAAATCTAAACCCTAAACTTTCTATGCTATCTTATAGATTATATGATGGAGATGTTAGATGAATGTTTCCAATGTATTTACTAACCTTATGTATTTGATTTGGTAGCTAGAATCTGCTAGGTTTTGTATTCTCTTCGATACTCCCTTGGGTTGTAAATGCTATCATAGGTTGTATATAGCTAGGACTTGCATCTCTAAAGTTTGTTTCTGTATTCATTCAATACTCAGAAATTATTTCTGTAAACTAGGTAAATCCATACCTGCTATTTATTTCTCATCTATTCTTTGTAACACCACTGACATTACATTTGTCAGTAGAGACAGGTTCAGATGATGGTAGATTTAATCATAAGAGTAAGATTAATAAAAATATATATACTAAATAGATACCTTAGGATATTACTTACAAATAGAACTACTTTATAGATAAATATATGTATATATATAAATAAGGCCATCATGTATAAACATTTATGAAAACTATCTATACTTTTAATTCTAAAATTAAATAACTCATCTAAGACCTCTCAAGGTCTGTATCCATATTACAAATTTACATTAAAAATACTCCACATAAATGAAACAACATTATAAATAATCAGAGGAGGCATCGTGACCATCCATGTGGTCCTTTACAATGTGTTTACAATTCTTTGATCATAAATCATATAAAAGAATCCACAGTTCTAACTTTTCCATATATATATAACCATAAACAAAACTACATAACTCAACAAACATTACCATAACCAAATTAAAATAATACATAATATAGAATAATCATATCAGATTAAAACCACATCAAAGTCATATTATAAATCCATGTATTGCAATAGGAACAGGAATTGAATCCTGTGGGCATGCAAGCCCAGTTTTCTTTTATCTATTAAAATACCATTTATTACATTACATTAAAACCCTTCTTGTCAACAAAGGTCGTGACATCGATTCCCGTGGATATCCAAACCCACGGCAAAGCCATAGTAAAAACCCATAAGTATTATAAGTACAAAACAACAATCCAAATCCTATAACCATTCTTACATAGGCCACGCTATACAGCAAATCGTATACGGGATGTGATTTATAAAATACATCAAATATCATATAAATACATAGAGTCCATCTACCAGCTAATACAATGAATTCCATCGAGGGTCTTAAACCCTGGCCTCTATGAAACCAACGAATGCACAGTACTCATCTAATTCATGACCTCAGCTAAGTTTTAAATTTAATACACAGTCCTACCAAATTAACCCTATGCTATACTATCACAGCATTATGGGAAGGCTCATGCCATTCATGGCATGGCCTATACCCACAATGTACATGTGTTACAAAACAAGTTAAGTAACGCCATTACACATAGATCCCTCAAGCCAGTGAATTCCCACATAATCCACCATAACAATAGAATAACACAGCGAAATCATGCTATGCACATCATAAGTTAAAAACCATGGTAAATCAAGTAATAAAAATAGTATGCATCTATTTACACAGAGCTTGCCACATAAAATACATAGTCATCATATTAAAGATAATAAACAATTTTACACATGCATGCCAATGGGCTAACGTACCATTGCAAGCAATGGTGCAGCCCATGTCTAAAATCCCCAACTAAGAACATGACTTACATAAACAAAAACAAAATGTGCGAAGAAGCCCAAACTTTCATCTCTTCGTTGCTAAACAACCCAAGTACAATTTCAAACCCAAATTTATACACAAAACTAGAGGGAGTGCGACTTTAGTCCACAACTGAAGCCATCAAGATACTGTTCAAAACCCAAGTCTGTAGTCTTATGCCCGAAGGCAAAGCATAAGAACCCCCACATCGAAACCCACAGCATAAAACCCAAACCGATCAAATTTATGCGCAGTCTGCCCAAGAGGGCTGAAAGGTAGCAAGCAAAAACTCACTCATAGGCATACCATGGACACAACTGAAAATGCTTAGATCCCATAGAAGTAAATCCATGCTGCTCCTCATTCCCTTTCGGCACCTGCAAAACACAAGTAAAACCAGGGATGAGAAGCATGGCCATGATAACAAGCTATTGATGTATTTGTAACTTCGGAATGTATTCACTTTTAAATTATACCCCAATTTCCCTATTGGGAGTATCAGTGATGTAATTATTTCATGTCATACCCCAATGATCCTATCGAGAGAATCGATAAAGTAAACAAGTCATGTAAATTCATTGAAGGTAAACCTCCTTATTGTTCAAGGGTTAAATTTCCCACAGTTGCGAGGCACTAGGGTTCTTAGACTCTCATAGAGAAGTTGGCCCTGGTGACTTAATGTCAAGTCAGAAATTAGTATAAATGTTAGATTTTTAACATTAAGCTTAGCATAACATTAGGATCTTTAACTGAGAGAACAACAAGCATAGCAATCAAACAAAAGAGACAATGAACACAGTTTTTTTCCTCGGGGAAACCATAAATGGAGAAAACCCTGCAACTTCCTCAGAGATAGAATCAACACCAAAAGTGAAACCCAAAAATAGTAAGGTGATCTCCCGACAGCAGTAACCTCTTTCTTCCTTTCCCCAGCGTCTTTCTCAGCTATGCGCTACAACTAAGTGTGAGTGAGCGTGTGATAAATAGATAGGCTAGCTCTCTATTTATACTAATTCCCGACTTGACTAAACCCAACTAGGGCTGACTTCACTAGGTGAGTCTAATAACCCTAGTGCCCCGAAACTATGGGGACATTAACCATTAGGCAATAAGAGGGTTACCCACCTTGACTTGACATGACTTGTTTACATTATAGAAACTCCCGATAGGAACCTCGGGGCATGACATGACTCAAGTACATTACAAATACATCCCAAAATAAACATCAGGTTACAATACATAAGAAATTCAAGTGAATGCATTCCGAAGTTACAATTACATCAACACTCCCTCTTAACTAGGAAGGTATTCTCTCGACACAATTTATCAGCACAAGTCTTCTTATCTGTATCATCTGGATCATCATCGAGTCCTCGTCATCTTCATCTTCAAGTCATCTCTATCTTTAAGTCATCTTCATCTTCAAGTCATCTCTATCTGGATCTGGATCATCCCTCGATCTGGATCATCATCATTGGATCTGGATCATCCCTTGATCTGGATCATCTTTGGATCATCATCACTGGATCTGGATCATCCCTCAATTTGGATCATCTCTACTGGATCATCATCAGTGGATCTTCACAGGTGTTATCTCATGACTCTTCTCGTCACATAAAGTTTTACAGAGCCAGCCCTTTTTCATGTTGGTTGTAGGCCTAGCCTCCATGCAGGTCTTCTTCCAGCACTTATATCTGACCCTAAGTTAGAATGGCCCACCCAGCACTTATATTTGATCATGTAGGAACCAATACTATAATGATATTAGAAAGGCATGCCTAGCACTCACATTTGACCAAGTGGGAACAACTCCCACAACCCTGTCAGAAAGGCCCAGAACTCACATCCGTCAACCAATGTCAAAAAGGCTCGGCACTTACACTCGGCCATGCAAGGAACCAATCCTCCATGCTAAAAGGATCTGCACTTACATCTAACAACCAATGTTAGAAGGGCTCATCACTTATATTCGACCATGCAAGGAACCAATCCTTCATGTCGAAAGGGATCTGCATTTAGATCTGACAACCAATGTCAGAAGGGCTTGCACTCACATCTGATCATGTAGGAACCAATCCTACAGTCATATCAGAATGGCCCCCAGTCCCAGAATGAGCTACCTTGTAACTGACTAGGTTCCTCCATTCCAAGAATGTCATTCAACACTTACTTCTGATCATGTAGGAACCAATCCTACAGCCACATCAGAATGGCTCAGCACTCACATCTAACATGGAAGGAACCAATCCTATCACCATGACAGAATGGCTCAGCCCTTACATCTGACCATGGAAGGAACCAATCCTCTCACCATGTTAGAATGGCTCTGGGTCTCATCATTTCCCCTTGGAGGAAACCTCGATCTAGAGAACACCAAGATTCTCCCTAAAGTACTTGAACTTAACCCTAGCTAATGGCTTTGTCAGTACATCAACTATCTATTCCTCCATCGCAATATACCGGAGCTTCACTATTTCCCTATGCACCATATCCCTGATATAGTGATACTTGATCTAGATATGGTTCGAATTGTCATGGAACACTGGATTCTCTGACAACTTCATGTAACTCTGGTTGTCACAATGTGTACAAGTAGCATCCATATGGAGATAAAATAAATCAGACAGTAGCTTCCGCAGCCATACTACCTCACAACTAGCTGAACAAGCTATGACATACTCTACTTCAGTTGTACTCAATGCCACATGGGATTGCTTCTTGCTAAACCAAGAGATCACACCTGATCCCATACTGAAGCAGCACCCTGAAGTGCTCTTCCTATCAATGGAACTGCCTGCCCAATCTGAATCAACATAACCCTCCAGGTTAATCTTTTGATTTGCCTCATACTTGAGCCCATAATCAATTGTACCCCTTAGGTACCTCAGAATATGCTTTGTAGTAATCAAGTGAACATGTCTCGGATTTGTCAAGAACTCGCTCAAGGTGTTCATAGCAAAGCAAATGTCTATTCTTGTGTTCGTCAGGTACATCAAGGACCCAATCATTTGATGATACATCGTAGCATCAACCGTCTTTGATGAAGCATCACTCAATAGATTCAGGTTCGATTCCATAGGTGTGGTCATGGCCTTGTAGTCCATCATCCCAAACCTCTTCAGGATCTCTACTGCATACTTCCCTTGTGCGAGGGAGATTCCATCTGCATTCTGCCACACCTCCATACCTAAAAAGTAATGCATCATACCAAAGTCCTTCATTTCAAACTCGGTAGTAAGCTTTCTCTTTGTATCAACAATCAACCCATCCATACCTATTACAAACAGATCATCTACATATAGTAGGAGCATCATTGGGTTGCCATCTTCAACCTTGTATTAAAGGTTGGAATTCTGCTTTACTCTTGGTAAAGCCCAAACTGGATAGAAACCTATCAATTCTGTTGTACCATGTCCAGGGTGCCTATTTCAATAGTACAGGGCTTTCTTCAATCTGCACACATGAGACTCCATGTCATTGTCTTAAAACCAAGTGGCTATTCTACCTACACTTCCTCTTCCACTACACCATTCAAGAAAGCAGTCTTGACATCCATTTGGTGTATCTTCCATTTAATCACTACATCTAGAGCAAGTATTTATCTGATGGAAGTGTATATGGATACAGGTGCAAAGTTTTCTTCATAGTTTATTCCTTCTTTCTATGAGAAACCATGAGTCATGAATCTTGCCTTATATTTCTCTATGCTACCATCTACAGCATGCTTTATCTTGTAGATCCATTTGGAAGTTACAATAGACTTCCCTTCTGGTCTTGGGACAACATCCCAAACATCATTCTTCATGATCGATTGATACACTTTGATCATAGCATCCTTCCACTCTTTCCGTTCTGCCACTTCTTCATAGTTGGAAGTTTCTTTATTCATAACGTCACAGAATAAAGCTACATACCCAGAAAAGGATCTGGTTCTCTTTCTATATCTGTGATTCTCTTCTGGAGCCCCATATCTTTCAAACCTTTGATAATTTCTCGTACCCAAGCAGGTTTCCTCTTGTGAGGATTCTTCTCCTGAGGTGGACCTACAGGTCTTTGTGGTTCTTCAAATTCTCAATCTTCTTCTTGAATTTCTTCGTTCATTGTTGTATCATGAATTCTGGGTGCTTCTGCTTCTTCAGGATCTTCAGCAGGTCTCTTTCTAGATTTGTTGTAACTTGTGTCTTTGTCAAATGTCACATCCCTGCTGATGTCGATCTTCTTGAATCCTAGGAAATATATTCTGTAATCCTTCGAGCTTTCAGAGTATCCCACAAATATACCCTTCTTTCCTGAAGGATATAGTTTTGTTCTCTTCTCTTTTGGAATGTGTATGTACACTGGATAGTTGAATATTCTGAGATGGCTAACTTCTGGTTTCTTGCTAGAAAATATTTCTTCAGGTGTCTTGTTCTCGAGTACTTTGTGTGAGTACGGTTTTGTACATACATCACTCTTCTAGAAGCTTCGTCCCATATATGCATGGGAAGATCTTGATCATGAAGCATTGCTATTGTGCCAACTTCCATGATAGTTCCATTCTTCCTCTCTACAACCCCATTCTGTTGTGGATTATATGGAGTGGATAACTCCGTCTTCATCCCTGATTCTTTGCATAAGTCTTTGAACTCATTTGATGTGAATTCTCCGCCATTATCTGATTGAAAGGTCTTTATCTTCTTTTCTGTGTAGTTCTCGATCAAGGCTTTGAATTCCTTGAACTTGCTGAAAAATTCATCTTTGTTCTTCATGAAGTAAATCCATGTCTTCCTAGAAAAGTCATCAATGAAAGAAACATAGTATACATACATGCTTAGTGAACTTGATGACAATGGTCTGCATACATTGGAGTGGATGATTTCCAAGATTCCTTTTGCCTTGCTCTTGCTACTTGGAAATGTCTTCTTTGTATTCTTTCCTTTCTCACATCCTTTGCATACCCCTTCATGTTTTTCTTGAATTTCTAGAAGACCTTCAGCAGCTTTTCTTGCAAGTGGTAGTGATTTGTAATGCACATGTGCAAGCCTTCTGTTCCAAAGTTCATTTGGATCTACTGATTCATCGACCAAAGCTTGTTCTAGATGGCCCTTCAATTTGTATAATCCTCCTTCTTGTTCTCGAATCACTATTGCATCGTCAATAGTCTTTCCTCTTGACCACATGAGGACTTGGCCATCTACAAATGCAACCCTCATGCCTTCTGCATCTAGTGCCGATATGGATAGAAGATTCTTCTTTAGGCCTGGTACAAACAAGACATCCTTCATTTTCATGGACTTTTCGGAGTCTAGCTTGTAGGAGGATTCACCACTACCTTTTATGGGATATTGGTAGTCATCCGCAAGTTTCACCTTATGGGGTGAATTATGTTCGGATAGTTTCTCAAAGGATTCCTTGAAACCTGTCATGTGTTTGGAAGCCCCACTTTCAATAAGCCAATCTTTTCTTCCATGAGTGACAGTTCCCATGAGAGCGGAGATTAGACATATTCATCTTCACTTTCTTGTTTTACTCTCTTCTTGGGATGATCATCATCCTTAGCAGTGAGAGCATGATGTCTTCTTTTGTTGTTATTCTTCTTCTTGGATCCATTCTTATTCATGGGACAATTTCTAGCAAAGTGTCCTATTTCATCGCATGTATAACATCTGAGTTTGGATGGATCCCTTCTTACATGATTATTTTTCTGATGAGAATGCTTACCTTGGTGATGATGATTTTCCCTTCTTCCTTTTATTGAGTGTACTATGAGAGATTGATCTCCACTTCCCATATTTTCTTCTCGATCTACTATCCGAGCTTCTTCTTGTGAACATTATTCCCACGGTCTACTAAACTTGACTAACTTCTTCCTAGCACAGATTCCTTGGATGAAACAATCCCATGACCTAGGGAGGCCATTCAAGATTGTCATCCCAATTTCTGCATTCTCCACTTCTTCATCTACTCGTTCCATCTTTTCTTCGATCTGGGGGACCCTTGTGAAGTATAAATTGATGGTCTCCTCATTCTACATCTTTACATTCTTCAACTGGTTCCTTAGAGTCATCCTCCGATTGATGTTCTTCCCTTCAAACCGTTTGGTTAGGGCATCAAACATAGCTTTAGGTGTCTTTAGGGAGGAAACCTGTGGAAAGAGGTGATCCTTTATAGAATCAACAATGATCTTCTTTTCCATAACCAACTTCTTCTTATGTAAGGCCTTGGCCTCATCTCCCTCTAGAACTGGAACCTCCTCACCGATATAGGAGCCCAACTCATTTTCTTCCAAGACCAGGGAGATCCTATACTTCTAGGATTAGAAGTTATCATCTCCCTCAAGCTTTTCATCAAGCTTGGTGTGATAAGACATCTTAACTGGGAACCTAAAATGGAAATACAAAAGATTTAGATCTTACCAAGTCAAGATGTTAGATCTGGATTTGGAGTTGAAATCCTGCAGTACTGGTTCAGGAGCAGATTAGGGTTTTTCTTTTTCAGAGTTCTATCCAAAAAAATGCTTTTAATTTGATCCCTAACTTCGATTTTGAGGAGGAGATCAATCGAAGCCTGGGCTCACTGAAAAATTCCACTTGTGTGAAAAGCCCTAGTTTTTGGTAGTAGTGTCGGGTCCAAAATTGAAAAACCTTAGAATTGGATTCTGCTTCGATAGAAAAATGTGCCCTAGGGAGGAGAGCTATTCCACCCTTCTTTTGCTAAAAACCCGTGGAGAGAGATCCACAAAGTAGGAAGCCCTAGTTCCCGCAGCTGCATAGTGTCTTCTTCTCAGGTTAGCTCTGATACCATGTTATATTTTTAACATTAAGTTTAGCATAACATTAGTATCTTTAACTGAGATAACACAAGAACATCAATCAAACACAAGAGACAATGAACACAGAGTTTTTCCTTGGGAAAACCATAAATGGATAAAACCCCACAACTTCCTCAGAGATAGAATCAACACCAAAAGTGAAACCCAAAAACAATAAGGTGATATCTCGATAGCAGTAACCTCTTTCTTCCTTGCCCCAGTGTCTTTCTCAGCTATGCGATACAACTGAGTGGGAGTGAGTGTGTGATAAATAGAGAGGCTAGCTCTCTATTTATACTAATTCCTAACTTGACTAAACCCAATTAGGGCCGACTTCACTAGGTGAGTCTAATAACCCTAGTGCCCTGGAACTACGGGGACTTTAACCCTTAGACAATAAGAGGGTTACCCACCTTGACTTGACATGACTTGTTTACATTATAGAAACTCCTGATAGGAACCTCAAGGCATGACATGACTCAAGTACATTACAAATACATCCCATAATAAACATCGGGTTACAATACATAAGAAATACAAGTGAATACATTCCAAAGTTACAATTACATCAACAATAAATAGAGAGTGAGCCTCTGCATTTATCACACAGTCACACAAACTTAGTTGTAGTGCATAACAGAGAGAGAGAGAAGAAGCTAGGACAAGAGAGAAGAGACTACTGCTATCGAGAGATCATCTTTGTATATTTGGGTTTTACTTTTGGTGCTGATGCTATCTCTGAGGAAGTTGCGGGGTTTTATCCTTTATGGTTTCCCAGAGGAAAATATTTATGTTCATTATCTCTTGTTATTGATTATTGTTCTTTTTATTCTCTCAGATAAGATCCTAAGATCATATAGCTTAAATGTTAAAAATCTAACATGGTATCAGTGCTAACCTGAGAAGAAGACACTGTGCAGATGCTGAACCTAGGGCTTCCTACTTTTTAGATCTCTCTCCACATATTTTCTACAAAAGGAAGCTAGGATGACTCTCCTCTCTAGGGAGAATCTTTCTGTCGAAGCAGAATCTGATTGAGCATTTTAAGATTTTTACTTGACACTACTGCGGGAAATTAGGGATTTCCACGGAAGTGGAATTTTTGAGTGAGTCTAGGACTGGATTTATCTCCTCCTCAAAATCAAAGTTTATAGATCAAGATAAAAAAAAATTTATTGGGTATAACTCCGGGAAAGACAAACCCTAAATCTTCTCCTGGACAAGAAAACCAGATCTGCAGAAATTTAGCTCCAGATCCAGTTCCGACATCTTAACTTGGTAAGATCTAAATCTTTTGCATTTCCATTTGAGGTTATCTATTAATATGTCTCACCATAACAAGCTTGATGAAAATCTTTAGGGAGCTGATAACTTTCAATCCTGGAAGTATATGATCTCCCTAGTCCTGGAAGAAAATGAATTGGACTTATACATAAGTGGATAAGTTCTATTTCTAGAGGGAGATGAGGCTAAGGCCTTACACAAAAAGAAATTGGTCATGGCTAAGAGGATTATTGCTGATTAAATGAAGATCTCATACCTCAGGTGTCCTCCCTAAAGACACCTAAAGAGATGTTTGATGCCCTGACCAAGTTATTTGAATGGAAGAACATAAACCAGAAGATGACTCTGAGAAACCAATTGAAGAATCTAAAGATCTAGAATGTAGAGACCATCCAGTCTTACTTTACAAGGGTCTCTCAAATAAAGGAACAACTTGAAGCTATAGATTAAGAAGTAGAGAATGCAAAAATTGTGATGACACCTTGAATGGTCTCCCTAGGGAATGGGACTCTTTCATTCAAGGGATCTGTGCCAGAAAGAAGCTAGTCAAGTTTAGCAGACTATGGGAGGAGTTCTCACAAGAAGAAGCTCGAATATTAGCTTGATAAGAAAATATGGGAAGTGAATATCAAGCTCTCACAATACAATCCAAGAAAAGCAGAACAGACCATCACAGAGGTAACCACTCTCACCAGAAGAATAACACTAGAAAATATAACAAATATTTTTTGTAAGTTCATTTTCTATACATGTGATGAAGGAGGACACCTTGCAAGATATTTTCCTAGAAAATATATATATATATCACAAGAGGAAGGGAAATAAGAAAAGGCATCATGCTCATGCTGCAGAAGATGATGAGCCTTCCAAGAAGAGAATCAAACAAGATGGTGATGGTTCTTCAAGTGATGAAGAATATGTGTTGATATCTTCCCTCACGAGAACTATCACACATGGAAGCAATGATTGGCTTATTGACAGTGGGGCTTCCAAACACATGACGAGATTTAAGGAATCCTTTGTGAAAATATCAAAACATGAATCACCCCACAAGGTGAAACTTGGGGATGACTATGAGTATCCAATAACAGGTAGTGGAGAATTCTCCTACAAATTAGACTCTGGAAAGTCTATGAAAATAAAGGATGTCTTATTTGTACTAGGACTAAAGAAGAACCTTCTCTCCATCTCTGCATTAGATGTAAAAGGCATAAGAGTTTCATTTATAGATGGCCAAGTCCTCATGTGGCCAAAAGGAAATACTCTTGGCGATGCAGTAGTAATTGGAGAACAAGAAGGAGGACTATACAGATTAAAGGTCCAACCTGACAAGCTTTGGTTCATGACTCAGTAGAACCAAATGAACTTTGGCATAGAATACTTGCACATGTTCACTATATGGAAATACCACTTGCATGAAAAGATGTTGAAGGTCTTCCAGAAATGCAGGAAAAACATGAAGGAGTATGCAAGGGATGTGCGAAAGGAAAGAACACAAAGAAGACATTTCCAAGTAGAAAAAGAAAGGCTAAAGGAATCTTGGAAATCATTCACTCCGATGTATACGGTCTGATATCATCCATTTCATTCAGAGGGTATGTATACTATGTTTCTTTCATTGATGATTTTTCTAGGAATACATGGATATAATTCATGAAGAACAAAGATGAAGTATTCAGCAAATTCAAGGAGTTCAAATCCTTGATCAAAAACCACACAGACAAGAAGATCAAGATTTTTTTATCAGACAATGGCGGAGAATTCACATCAAATAATCTCAAGGAATTATGCAGAGATTCAGGGATTAAGAGGGAGTTGAACACTTCATATAATCCACAACAGAATGGGGTTCCAGAAAGAAAGTATAGAACAATCATGGAAGCAGCAAAGGAAATGATTTATGATCAAGATCTTCCTATGCATCTATGTGAAGAAGTTGCCAGGATTGCTGTGTATGTACAAAACCATACTCCACATAGAGTGCTCAAGAACAAGACACCTGAAGAAGTGTTTTTTGGCAAGAAAACAGAAGTCAATCATCTCAAAATATTTGGATGTCCAGTGTACATACACATTCCAAAAGAAAAGAGGACAAAGTTAGATCCTTCAGGAAAGAAGGGTATATTTGTGGGATGTTATGAAAGCTCGAAGGCTTACATAATATACTTCCTAGTATTCAAGAAGATCGACATCAACAGAGATGTAACATTTGATGAAGACACAGGTTACAACAAATCCAGGAAGAGACCAGTTGAAGGTCCTGAAGAAACTAAAATACCTAGGATTCGAGATACAACCATGGATGAAGCAATTCTAGAGGAAGATTGAGAAATAGAAAAACCTCAACAACCTGTAGATCCACCTCAGGAGAAGAATCCTCACAAGAGGAAACCTGGATGGGAACAAGAGGCTATCTAAGGTATAGAGAGATATGGGGATTCATAATAAATGCACAGAGCAGGGATGATTTTAAGGAACCATACTTATTTAAAAGTGTAGAAATGTTGACGAATCTTACCAATTCTTAAAATGCCAACAATAAAATGTTTGCCGATATTTTTCAAAAATTATTTTAATTTCCAAGGATTTTATATTGTCTATATAATAATTTGGTGATTTTTAGGGTGAAAAGTTTTTACCCCATCAAAATTGGGCGAAATAGGGATTCAAAAAATGAAAAATGGTGAATCTTTTTCTAGACAAAAATGTGGAAAAATAGCCCATGGGATAAATTTCAACCCTACAATTATCCTTGGCACATAGAAAGGAAGAGAACTAGGTCCTACTCCAGATATGTAGCCCTATCATGTGACAGCATCGATAAAGAACCTTCCAACTATGAAGAAGTGACAGAGAATAAAGAATGGAAGGATG
Organism: Pseudotsuga menziesii; assembly: GCA_001517045.1. NCBI lineage: Eukaryota > Viridiplantae > Streptophyta > Pinopsida > Pinales > Pinaceae > Pseudotsuga > Pseudotsuga menziesii. The sequence continues at coordinate 22,619 of LPNX011078364.1, forward strand.
CTATGATCGAGGAGTATCAGTCGATAATGAAGAATGATGTTTGGGATGCTATCCCAAGACCAGAGGGGGAGTTTGTTGTGACTTAAAAATGGATCTATAAGATCAACCATGATACATATGGTAGCATAGAGAAATATAAAGCAAGATTTGTGGCTCATGGCTTCTCCCAGAAAGAAGGGATAGATTATGAAGAGACTTTTTCACATGTAGAAAGATATACTTCCATCTGATCAATACTTTCTTTAGATGCAGTAATGAAATGGAAAGTACACCAAATGGATGTCAAGAGAGAATTCTTGAATGGTGTAGTAGAATAAGAAGTATATGTGGAGTAGCCACTCGGATTTGAGACACATGATAGGAAGACTCATGTGTATTAATTTAAGAAATCCTTGTACGGTTTGAAGCAGGCACCTAGGACGTGGTATGGAAAAATTGGCAGCTTCCTGACTAGTTTGGGCTTTATGAAAAGTAAAGAAGATTCCAACCTTTACTACAGGGTTGAAGAAGGGAACCCAGTGATGCTCCTACTATATGTAGATGACTTTTTTTAACAGGTACATATGGGTTGATTGCTAACAATAAGAGGAAGTTGGTTGTTGAATTTGAAATGAAGGACTTGGGTATGATGCATTAATTTCTAGGTATGGAGGTGTGGCAGAATGCAGATGGATTCTCCCTGGGACAAGGGAACTATGCGGTCGAGATACTAAAGAGATTCAGGATGATGGGCTGTAAGGCCATGACCAAAACTATGGAATATAATCTAAAACTATTGAGTGATGCTTCATCAGAGTTGGTCCATGCTATGATGTATCGTCAGATGATTGGGTCCTTGATGTACCTGAAAAATACGAGACCAGATAATTTCTTTGCTATGAACTCATTGAGCCAGTTCCTAAATGATCTAAGACATGTTCACCTGATTGCTGCAAAGCATATTTTGAGATACCTAGAGGGTATAGTTGATTATGGGCTCAAGTATGAGGCAAATCAGAAGATTAACCTAGAAGGTTATGTGGATTCGGATTTTGAAGGAAGTGCCATTAATAGGAAGAGCACTTCAGGGTGTTCCTTAAGTATGGGATCAGGTGTGATCTCCTGGTTTAGTAGGAAGCAATCCTGTGTGGCACTGAGTACAACTAAAGCAGAGTATGTTGCAGCTTGTTCAACTAGTTGTGAGGTAGTGTGGATAACAAAGCTACTGTTTGACTTATTTGATCTCTAGCTCGATGCTACGTGTATATATTATGACAACCAGAGTTGTGTGAAGTTCTCAAAGAACCTAGTGTTCCATGAAAAGTAGAAGGATATTGAGATCAAATATCACTATATCAGGGATATTGTGCAGAGAGGAGCATTGAAGCTCCAATATGTTGTGATAGACGAGTGGATAGTTGATGTGTTAACCAAACCATTAGCTAGAGTGAATTTTGAGTACTTCAGGGAGAATCTTGGTTTTCTCCATATCGAGGTTCCCTCCAAAAGAAATTTATGTGTCTGTTAGCCTTTCTGACGTGGTGGAAGGCTAGGCTCCACATGGTCATATGTAAGTGCAGAGATATTCTGATGTGATTGTGGAATTATAAAACAATTACGTGTAGTTAAATACCTAGTGTAGCCATTCACATAACAACAATAAGAATATTTTCAATGTGAATTTGCAGATAGAAGACAAGGATAAATAGAAATGTGTGAAATTAATTGTTGTGACTGTGAATTATCTAGAAAAAATAAATAAATTGTTATAACCTAGTACTCACTTGAAACCATCATTCGATAGGGCTTTCATAGGCATAGTTTTCACTCCTTAGATCATGCTGCAACTCCTCGTGGTCCTCCTCGATCTCCTGTTTGCATGATTTTTCTCCATCAAATGTGTACGATTCTTTGTATGCTAATTATTCATTTTTTTTTCTGGAGGCTTCTTACAGGATCTCCTCTTCAAGAGAAGAGGAGATCCCTACTTTTGCAAGGATCTGAGTGAGTTGTTCCAAGCTTAAGCTCATTGTTAAATCATTTTGAAAAAGGGATTCTTACAGCACCCAAATCTAAATGAAAATTTTAAATAAACATTCTTGCTGAAAACAAATTAAAAGAAAACTCTATACAAGAAAAACAATTACTCTTCACAGTTGCGAGAAAACACACTTGCTGAAATTGAAATTCACACTTGCAGAATTGAAACACTCTTTGCAGAAATTGAAATTCACTCATTGTAGAAATTGAAATTCACACCCTAGTGTTCACTTGCAGAAAATTAATCAAACTAAACTTCAATCCATCATGCTTCCCCGACAACGACGCCAAAATGTTGGGCTGAATTAATGTCGTTTTAATTCCATTGTAGTATATTCCCAACCATTTAATTTGTCAATCTAAGGTTCGAAGGCTTACGAAGCACATACAAAGTATATGGAGGGCTGAAGTGAAATTAAGCTAATCTAACCCCCCGTGAAACTAAGACTAATCTAATCTAATCCCCCTTAAGCTGAAACAAGCAATTTCTAATCTAATGCTAGAAGATGAAACACACGACTAAAAGTAAATTGCATAAAAGAAAGACAACATATGAAGAGCAACAAGACAACACATGTGAGCTCACATTAACAATAAAGAAATCTTAATTTACATCACAAGAATCAATGAAAAATCATGAAAGCATCAAAGCTAATATTATGAACAAAAGTTAAGAATTCCCTTATCCATATTACAAAGTCAAGACTACCTTCTACAATCTACTATCTATCTCTTATATATATCCTATGATTCTATATATGATTAATTAAATGAAGAGAGAGCACTCTCTTTTATACATGAAGGAGATAACCATCTCATAATGAAAGATCCACTATTCACTCAACTACTTTCCTATTATTACAATATATGATCCCTTCAAATCCTCTGCATGTCTCTCACAAATCCTAAATAGGATATGCCAACCAAATCTTCATGATCTTCTCATTAGAATTAGCTTTAATAATTATCTCCTTGAAATGGTGGAGGAGATATTCGAGAAGTATTTTCTTGAATTACTCCTTCACATATTCCTACATATTACAAAGCTCGTCCATATTTGAGATATTAGTGAAAAACATGTTTAATTTCTAATATTTTAATCATAAATTCACTTATAATACTAAAATGAATCAACTAGAAATAATAAGATGAAAACCACATATATGTATGGAAATGGTATGATAAAAGGTTAATGGGACGATGAAATGTGAGGAATAGCAGGAGATAAAGTGGATGAAAATATGACATTTCCGAGTCTCAACATACTCCCCAATTGAACTTGTTGCATGTCCTCATGCAACCGTGTATGGATCTTATCAAGAACTTTTGGCATCTGAACTTGGATTTGATTGATGATGTCTTTTTAACAATGAATGTTTCTAGGGTGTGAAATACATGAGTAATGACTGGTATTTCCTTATGGTTGGTTCTTGTGTGACAACCATGAATATAAATAATGTTGGTTATTATGTTAACAACATTCATTTCATGATGTGAAATGGTTGAGTAACAGTTGACATTTTCCTTATGGTTGGTTCTTGTGTGAAAACCATGAATACAAAGAATGTTGGTTCTTGTGTTAACAACATTCATTTCATTATTTATTTTCTAGATACCATACTCTCACTGGAAATGATAAGCTATTAATGTGCATAGAAAGCATCATTGTGCATAAGAAAGCATTTTATTTATCTTTATGAATCATGCCAATATCAATGTGTATAAAGTAAAGTGCCACAAAGGATTTATCGGAAAAGAAATGTTGGTGAATGGTAAATGAGATGAAAAATGAGTAATGATGGTGAAAAGAAATGGAATGATAGTAGTGAGTATGTATTGAATATAGCTCCCCCTCCCCAACTGATTTGGTTGCATGTCCTCATGCAATCTAGCATGGGATGTGAAAAAAAAATGGAGCATGGTGAGGGAATTTTCCAAATTATTCATTGCTAGCATGTAAGGAATTGCAGGATTAAAGTTTAGAAAACAACATACCCCCACTTACCCAAAAAGTAGATGAATGATGCAATAGGAATGTAGCTGATGTCATTGGATAGTGGAATGTGTCACTGCTGCTGGATCATGGGCAGTGAAGGAATCTAAACTGCTGCTGCTGAATCATGGAGAATATGTCACGATTGTAGGATAAAAATGTAACTGTAAATGTTGATGCAGCTGTAACTGTTGGCACTACTGTGAAGTGGAGGAATCTGAACTACTACTGATAAATAATGGAAAACGTGGAAGGAAAAAAGTGGAACTGTGGTACACTCATAGATTTGAAGTCATGTTTCTACAATTGCTGATGGAGTCATGAGAAAGAATGTATAGTCTTCACCCGCTACAAAACCTGATGGTACAATTCTAGTCATGAGAATAAATGTGTCGATGTCAAGCATGAAAAGAAATCATTGGATTACCAGCCATTGATGAATGTCATTAACCAATGTGAGGAAACTCAACAGTGATGTTAATGAGTGCCAAGGTACCCAAGTACATCTTGCGAAGTGCGATTAGATATGCTGATTTCGAGCCACTTGCAAGATCTGACGATTAAGGAAATTGATGAATTCCCATGATTATCAGCGAGAGAACTTGCCATTAAGGCATGCAAGCCTCCACGTACTCAAAATGAACTCTAGTATATATCCCAGCTGAGGTCGATGGAGTAATACTTGTTGAAAGGTGGGACTTAAGGAATCCCACATTAGTCAACGTGAGTTGGTATAAAAAAATTGGTAGGACTATAACTGAAAATATCTCACAGTAAAGCAGTGGATATGGCAAGGCTATGTAGTCATGTAAAGGGATCTAGTTTTATTCAAAAGGAAAATTGGGATGGAAAAATGAACTAAAAAAGATAAAGGGATGTAGGCAACTCAGAAAGATAGGCATGTGTGAAGTCATGATAAATAAAGTGATGGAAAGTGGACTTTAAGATATGGATGATGAAGGTGCTCTGAAGGAGAAATATGGATAAACAATCATGACGCAAATGAGTTTATGAATGGTTTCTCTATAACAACCAATGTTATGATGTTTATCAACAAAGGTCATGATTAAAAGCTCCTTCAGGCTATCTATCAAAGCATGATTCTCAAAAATTTTGTGATTCTTGAAAAATCACTTTAGCAACAAAATGCGATCGTCTTTGAACCTGAAACAAAACTTAGTACAAATTCCTACATGAAAATATGTATTGAATATAGCTCCCCCTCCCCAACTGATCTAGTTTCATGTCCTCATGCAACCTAGCATGAAACTTGTGAGAAGTTCATTAAAGAAAACATATCATGCGGAAAGAAGTAAGCTGCAAAGAAAATGCCAGGAAGAAATAAAATGTGTGATACTTGTTTCCGTTGCACTCGTGGTCGGCGTCATTGATTGCTGCTTGAAGTGACTCAAAGAAAAATAATTTAGCGTTTAAACATAAAAGAAATTTCAGGAAAAAAATGAAAACATCCATTTGCAACTTTATTTTTGTTTTTGGTTGTTTTTTTCTTTTTAACTTTTTATTGTTTGTGATTTTTATATATATTTTTATTTTCTTTTGAAATTTTTTTTTTTTTTTTATGTATAAAACAAAAGAAATTATTTTTAAAATTTTATATATATATTTTATAAGACACAAATAAAAATGGAAAAAACACTCAAGATTAAATTTACCCGATCTGTGTTCCTGGGCATTCAACATTAATGTATTGGCTCCTTAACAAAACATTTAGAATTTAAAAATTTTAATAGATGTAACAGCTAGTTGCAGCACCACTTATAGCTACAACTGTGAGTTGCGACTGCGAGCTACACCAACTGGCTGCGACAGCCATCCGCAACACCCAGTTACGACAAGCATCTACAACAACCGGCTGCAACAACCGGCTACAACGCCCGGTTGTGACAACTAACTGCAACACCTGGCAGCAATACCCAGCTGCGACAACCAGCTGCAACACCAGGCTGCGACAGCTAGTTGCAATAAGTAGCTGCAACACCTGGCTGCAATAGCCAACTACAAAAGCTAGTTGTAACAACCAGTTGCGACACTTGGCTACAACAGCTAGCTGTAACAACTAGCTGCGAAAGCTAGCTGTAACAACCAGCTGCAATAGACATGAAACTTTCTGCATTGTGAGAAAATTAGTTCATTATGCATTTTATGGATTGAAAAATCAAATATCCTAGAAACATTGTCAACGAGGCATCCTTTTAAAAAAAAAATTGATTCATGAAAAATCACTTCAACAACAAAATTGACAATTTTCGAACCTAAAAAATGTTAGTACTAAACCCGTAACCAAACTTGTGAGATTATTGTAAAATGCAGGAATTAGTAAGAAGGTGAGTGAATTGAATTTCAAAAATAAAGTGTGTTTTCACCTTTGTCTTTGTGTGTTGTCAAAGTCACTTGAAGAAAACAAATTATCGTGGAGCGTAAAATTCATGCATTTGTATTGTTTTTGGAAATGTAAGAGTGTCCATTTGCAAATATTTTTTTTAATTTTTAAACAAAACAAAAAAAATAAAGCGTCGTATCATTTGCAAAACAGAAATAAAGAAGTCAAATGAAACTGCCAACACGGACCTGAGTGTATTTATGATTATCAATTTCTCCATCTGAAATATATTGCTATGATCATAATTTAAACAGCATCAGCAAATTGAAATGAAAACATCAATGTATGTATATGAATTTTTAGCAAATGTGTGTTTGGGTCTTAGATGGAAGATCAATGTGTGTGTTCTTAATAGACTTTATTCTTGAGAGTTTCTAAGAATTAAAAATAATACAAATTATGCCAATCTCCAAAAAGAGGATTACATTATGTCATTTTACCAACATGAAAGGAATTTAACCAATCAAGCAGATTCAAGCAAATTTCTTAAGCGTTGTATTGTCAAACCTCACAAGCAAAGCAGAAAACGTTTTTTTATATGAAGGAAATAATTCGAATGAGATCCATGATATTAATAGAGAGTGAGCTGGTAGTGAGCATTTTGATTTGGTATAAAATAAATATCGTCGGGATTGAGATTTTATTATTTTCCTTTACCGTCCTGTGCACCAAAAGAGTTAGCCAATTGTAAAATCACAATGAACACTTTCAATAATTATTCAATGTACACAAGACTACGAAAACTAAATGCATAGATCCAACACATATTCATGCAGAGAGGCATTCATCATTGAATTTCAGTTTTTTGATGGAAGCTTGTTCCGTGTGTTATAAATAGTTTTGCCAGAGAAAGACAGGCTCCAATATTTTTTCAAATGATGATAATTTACATGTCCACTCCCACAAGAGACTCATATCTCATCTTTCATATTCCTTCAATTAAAAAAATGAATTCAAATCATTCTTTTCTAATGAGTTTGACTATGTATCTGCCATATTGAAAATCGGCCTTCCCCAAATCCGGCATTTTCATGTCCAGAAAAATGAAAACTGCTCTCAAACCAAGTCGAATTTTCGCAAACCGCTTAGAATTCAACTAAATGAGATTCTTTTGCACAAAACCCATATTCCATATTTTTAAAATGCATCACAGTGTGCTCACAAATTGCATCCAAAGTTGACAGTCTGCAAATGGGCGTCAATTGATGGAAAATTTTGGATTGAGAATTTCTCATTGCATTTGCGAGTTGGGTGTGATCCGATATCGGATTCCACTATTACATTGCCTCTTATGTGAAGTATGTCATCATAATTTCAACCATCATGCCTCATATATACAAAATAGCCACACGTTCCAACAATGTGGAATTGATGATCGCACTGATTAAATTGCTTCTTGCTTCCCTTTCAGAGATGGCCCAAAGGACGTGGAATGTTGCATGGGATTCTTATTCGTTAGTTTCTCTAGATGTTTTGAATGACCAAATACATTATGATCAGCATGTATTACAATCAGCATAGGTTCAATATCATGAAGGGGGATAGGCAGATCGTTGAGGGAAACCTCAATGGAGATGGAAGGAAGAATCTATGAAATCATCCTTCTTCATGAAAATTCGATAGAGTCGAAGCACGTTCATCTATAAATTCCATTCGTGAAGATGCATTGTACATGTGGAAGGGAAATGCAGATGGAACAAAACTGTCGGGATGTGTGATTACGGCGTATCACCAAGAATAGACATCTCTGAAAAATAGCAGAGTTTGTTAAAAACAATCTTTAATATGGAACCTTGATTTCATTACCCCCCCCCATTTTTTTAGAAGCATTCGGGAAGTTTCAATGACTCGGCATTCCAGCTGTAACGATAGAGAATTAATGAGGCAGTGAGGTTGGATTTAAAGTCAACGAATTTTTCGGCTAAAATTGTTACATCCTATAATAAGAGGCTTCAGCCAATATGGAGAAAAAATAGTAGCCAACAAGAGACGGATCTGGAAGCATAATAATCTAATCTCAATAAAGCCAACGAAAATGTCGATGGAGAGAAAATTTAGGAATGCTAATCCATATTTCAAAATAGTTATGGGACAGTGGGACTTATGGAGTTTGACTAAATTATTTATCAACGTGGAATGTAGATCATAACAATCCATGGATTTTGGCCAAGTAAATTATACTTTGAAACCCATACGACGGTAGGTAAGCTTGGCTACAATTTATTTGGTTTTTCAAAAATTTAATTCTCCCTCAACTATTTTGCCTTAAAATAAATGCGTCGTAGATATTATAGTTGACCATAGGAGCTTTTAACCCACTAATTCTTTTGTTATTGGGTGAAAATGTTTCACATTCCCATTTTTATTATTTTTGCGATTTTGATTTTGTAGAGTTCATTCCAAGCCAAAGAGCGAAGGCCAGTCATTGCAGTCTGGAAAAACTCGTGTAAGACCCCGTACTCTGCTAAAAGTGTTTCTTTTTTTATCATTTTTCCTTCTCCCCCTCTGCACAAGATGAATTAGAAAGTCAATTCAACATTCCTATCGACCAAAAACTAAGAACTATGGATGGACTCGCTGAAATTGAGACATAGTTATTGGAATTATTTCTAACAAAGTTTGTACTAGAATCGATACTTGACCGAACCCTTGCTAGTCCTTTTTACAGTGTGAGAAGATCGAGATCTGAGCTCAAATATGAAATTTCCAGTGGCTGTACACCAGAAGGAAGCTGTTTGTTTGCATAGAGATGTGGAGGTTGGCCCATTTATCATGACGGTATGAGGTGAACGGATATGCCACAAATCATGAGCGCACAACTCTTGGTTATAAATCATGAATCAAATTATGAATGAAGTGAAACCACCATTATATATATTTTTATGTTAATTATGGATCCCAATTAATCTAAAAACTCATGTTTATCACCTGTATTTTTTTTGTTTTGCCACAAATTTAAATTGAAGGACAAAGGAAAGTCATGGCAACAGAAGCAATTCTGAGTGAGGACATCTGGTAATGTAATAATTCATGGTAAATTTTTTAAATTTCAGCATGGAAAATCTCAATTCACTCTCATCCAACATTAAATTGCATACCATGTATTTTATGCTTTACAAAGGCAAAGGATGGCTGCGACTCCAACCGGTGAGAAGCTTACTGGCATGACATTGATGGAGTTGGGATGTTTCAGCTTGGATTTGCAGCTATTATAATTTCAGCAACTGTTTAGTTTAGAATGAATTTGCCACATGAATTTTGTAGGCTGGTTATTATTTTACAAATTGAAAATTTTTCACCAAACGGAGATAATGAATTACAAATTAAAGATGAAAACAATTAAGCATGTTGCAAAACATTAATTATTCATTCCTGAAAAATTTAGAAAACATCCTACTTTCTGATCCTCATGATTGCACAAAGCACAGAGAAGAGCATACATATCCTGGTTGAAAACAAAAACTGAAAATGAAATCCTACCTACTCTATGCTAATTGGGAATTAAAAAACAGTTACATGTAGTTAAATATCAAGTGTAGCCATTCACGTAACAACAATAAGAATATGTTCAATGTGAATTTTGCAAATAGAATATGATGATAAACAAAATGTGTGAAATTAATTGCTGACTACGAACTATCTAGAAAAAAAGAAAAACTAAATTGTTCTAACCTAGTACTCACTTGAAAACCATCGTTCGATAGGGCTTTTGTAGGCATAGTTTTCACTCCTCAGATCATGCTACAACTCCTCATGGTCCTCCTCGATCTCATGTTCACATGATTTTTCTCCATGAAATGTGCACGATTCTTTGTATGCTAATTCTTCATTTGTTTCTAGAGGAGTAATTAAGCTCTCGGCTGCTGTCGGGATCTCCTCTTCGAGAGAAGTGGAGATCCCTACTTTTGCAAGGATCTGAGTGAGTTGTTCCAATATTAAGCTCATTATTAAATCATTTTCAAAAATGGATTCTTACAGCACCCAAATCTTAATGAAAAATTTAAATAAACACTCTTGCTGAAAACAAATTAAAAAAACACTATGTACAAGAAAAACAATTACTCTTCACATTCGCGAGAAAACACACTTGCTGAAATTGAAATTCACACTTGCAGAATTGAAACACTGTTTGCAAAAATTGAAATTCACTCATTGAAAAAATTGAAATTCATGCCCTAGTGTACACTTGCATAAAATTAATCAAACTAAACTTCAATCCATCGTGCTTCCCCGGCAACGGCGCCAAAATGTTGGGCTGAATTAATGTCGTTTTAATTCCATTGTAGTATTTTCCCAACCGTTTAATTTGTTAATCCGAGGTTCGTAGGATTACGAAGCACATGCAAAGTATATGCAGGACTGAAGTGAAATCAAGCTAATCTAACCCCCCATGAAACTAATACTAATCTAATCTAACACCCCTTAAGCTGAAACAAGAAATTGCTAATCTAATGCTGGAAGATGAAACACACGGCTAAAAGTAAATTGCATAAAAGAAAGACAACATATGAAGAGAAACAAGACAACACATGTGAGCTCACATTAACAATAAATAAATATTAATTTACATCACATGAATCAATGACAAATCATGAAACCATCAAAGATAATATTATGAATCTTGGCCTACTAGCAGTAGCTTCAAATCCTCCAACAGAAGTTGAGTCAGTCGAATCAGCAGCATAAATAGAAACTCCCTCTGCTATTGGGTACACTAAGTAAACTGGTGGGTATGGGTATGGGTGTATAAAGCTAATACGTCAATGACTTAACCAATAGATAAATCAACTGCTTCATCGACTTGATCATTCGACTCAACATCTAAAAGTTAAGAATTTCCTTCTCCATATTACAAATTCAAGACTAACTTCTACAATCTACCATCTATCTCTGATCTATATACTATGATTCTACATATGATTAATTAAATGAAGAGAGAGCACTCTCTTTTATACATGAAGGAGATAACCATCTCATAATGACAGATCCACTATTCACTCAACTACTTTCCTATTATTACAAGATATGATCCCTTCAAATCCTCCACATGTCTCTCACAAATCCTAAATAGGATATGCCAACCAAATCTTCATGATCTTCTCATTAGAATTAGCTTGAATAATTATCTCCTTGAAATGGTGGAGGATATATTCGAGAAGTCTTTTCTTGAATTAATCCTTCACATATTCCTACATATTACAAAGCTCATCCATATTTGAGATATTAGTGAAAAACATGTTTAAGTTCTAATATTTTAATCATAAATTCACTTATAATACTAAAATGAATAAAGTGGAAATAATAAGGTGAAACCCACATATATGTCTGGAAATGGTATGATAAAAGGTTAATGGGATGATGAAATGTGAGGAATAGCGAGAGATGAGGTGGATGAAAATATGACATTTCTGAGTCTCAACAGAGCCTTTCTGACAAGATGAGGTCGAATGTAAGTGCAGAGCCTTTTTGACAAGATAAGGTCAGATGTAAGTGCAGAGCCTTTCAGACAAGATGAGGTCGGATGTAGTACAGATCATTTGTGACAAGATGAGGTTAGATGTGAGTGATGTTCCTTTCTGACATGGGTTTTGGATGTGTTCCTCCCATGGTCAGATGTGAGTGCTGGGCGTGCCTTTCTGACATGGTTCTTGGATGTGTTCCTCCCATGGTCAGATGTAAGTGTTGGGCAAGGATTTCTAGCATGGCTCATTCCACGGTCAGATATAAGTGTTGAATACAATGAATACCTACATGGAGGCTAGGCCTACAACTAGCATGAAAAAGGGTTGGCTCTGTAGAACTTCTTGTGACGAGTAGAATTGAGAGATAGCACCATTTGTTCAAGATAGCGGAAGCAGTGATGATGATCCAGTAAATGTTTTGTATAGCTTAGTAAAGGTCTTATGACCTCTATGTAGTTATTTTCTTTTTTATTTATAGCCCGTGTGTAGAAGGATGAGGTTCTCACGAACTCGTTGTAGCAATTTTATTTAAATGTTATAGCCCGCATACACTCTGTGTATAGCGTCGCTTGGATGAGTGTAGAACGAATCTACAGGATTCGATTCCTGGTCGTTGTTAATACATTGAGTTTTAATAAGTGGGTGGTTGTGATTTGGGGCTTAGGTGCCCACACGATTTGATTTCTACCCTCTCCTCTATATTTTCTTGGATTGTGTGTAATATTATGATGGGGTGTATAATTTGGTTCATGTGTATTAATGTTTGTCGTAGATTATTTAAGAAAAAATGGAAAAGGTCATCTATAGGATTCACTCCTACGACCTTAATGTAATTACATGTTTTTAATTGTTTATATTGTAATTCTTTTGGTTTAATTATTATATGATGGTTGTGAGCATTATTAGATGGGACTATTTTATTTATAGCACACGATTTGATTATGTAGATTTATAATATTAGGGATGTGGAATTTAGTTAGGAAAAGGAACTTGATTTTCGACCAATGAATGGTCACGATACTTACTATGTTTATTTGCTTATGATGAATTCATTTTAATGGAAATAATTTAGTAGTTAGCATGTATTTAAATATGCAGACCTTTAAAGGTCTTTGTTGGTTTTTTATCTTGGATTTTAAATGAAATGTTTATGAATTGTGCTTTAGATATAATTATTGTATTAGTAGATTAGATTTGTATTTCTATTTTATATATGTTTATATATATATATATATATATATATATATATATGGTAGTTTAGTTGTAGCTAATAGCTTAGGTTAACTAGGTTGTAAGCTTATAGTTATATATGTATATCTTACTTCTAAACTAATCTATATAAATCTAAAACATGCCTATGCTCACAAATGGAATATGCCAGTAGAATTTATAAAAGCCAAAATAACATATAAGTAAAAGACATGAAATAAAACCTACTTTGTAATGAACACAGTGTCAACAGAAATATAATACAGGAATGAAAACTAAGGTGCAAACCCTCGATAAACATTTATACAGGAATTAAACTCCATAATTAATGAAAAGAAATCAACCATGGATAAATCTAACATAATAAATAAAGTAAATCCTAGGGTTATACCTTAAAAATGTAAACCCTAGAAGATTTGAACAGAACTCAAACATATAGGGTTAGAACATGTAATGTAAATCTTTACCCAAATCAGCCAGTTTTTATTCTAGAAAAATAGAATAGGAAGCCTAGGATCTCATACCTATAATTTGAATCTTCTTTAATGGCTGAACATACACACTCAAATAACCAACATTAACAATTCATAGGAATATCTGACCTCTGTATTAGATTACCAAATCACTTGGGAACTACCACGTTCCACCCAACCATGACCCAGAACCGTTCCTGGTTTCAATCCAGATCCCCCTGAGCTGGACTCCAACATGCAAGTAGCTTAGAGCTCCTAAGGTAGGGTTTCCTATCTAGTATATCAGGTCTAGATTAGTCCTCCTTTTCCTTCCAGGAAATTGTTCTTCAAGCATTCTCTTGAGAGCAAAATAGGCAAAATAATGACTCCCACCAGATAGATCAGAATCCCAAGCCTTTGCTTGGCTTGAGACTTTATAGACAGACTTTTCAGTCAAAGGGACGGTTAAATCAAGAAACCTTGATTTCTTGATTTAACCCTTTTTACTTAATTTGGGTAATTTTTAATACTTTAACTTAGGAACTTTCAACTAGTTCCTAATTAGACTTTTGTAGGTATTGTACTATTTGTTATCTTTTAACAATAAATAATAATGGATGAAAATTTTCTTTCTTTCTTTCATCATTAATATTATTACTATATTTATTCTTTATACATACCATGTATAAAACACATAATAATATAACATTTGTTAACATTTGTCTTTGGGCATCATATACCATGATCCCTAGACTTAACGACACTTCTTCATTAAGGTCAAAATAGGTAGATGGTTAGGTCACTAGGCTAGGAAACTCTAAACATAAGTTGCATGTTGGATTCCTTCGTATAACATGGTAGTTCTTCAATACTTGATCAGAATACAAAAATTCAAATTTTCATTTAATCACTTATAAACATTAGAGGAAATTTGGGGTCTAAAATGGGCCTTATAAGAAAACGTGCCAAAATAAGTTTTTGTGAGTTCGAATTCAAGAACCAATAGAATTTAAATAAAATAAGTCAACCATAATGGTTGAATTGACATATTTGTCATTAAAAAAACTACTTTGTGTGTTCGTATTTTCGACATATCTCCCTGTGTTTTTACTCAAATTCCAATTGGGAGAGCTCGTTGGATGCAGAATTTGATTCCACATCCAACGAGCACCCACACTGCATACTTTTGACGGACCTTCCTACCCCAAAATCAAGAAATACCTGGAAAATGTGATGACATCATCATCACATTTTTTCAGGTATTTCTTGTTTTGGGGGTAGTGGGGTCCATCAAAAGTATGCAGTGTGGGTACTCGTTGGATGCGGAATCAAATTCCACATCCAACAAGCTCTCCCGATCGAAATTTGAGTAAAAACACAATGAGATATGTCAAAAATACGAACAAAAAAAGTAGTTTTTTTCTTTCTTCCTCCAAAATTAATCAATATTATTTTATTATTTTAACTATTATTTTATTATTTTAACTATTATTTTATTATTTTCCTTAGGAGGCCCATTTTAGATCCCAAAATTCCTCTAATGTAAGTTTGATAAGATCAATATTTTTCTCGAGTCGTTTTCACTCGAAAGTTATTAAATTCTTTTTAGTAACCCCTAGCGCTTACTAGAGCCCATACTCAATGCTTAATAAGTAGTTACAAACTTAGTGCAATTCCAGAGCTCTTTGCTCAACACTAATGCCAGGATGTACTTGTACGATACACCTAGGGATACAATGGCCAAGGATCTGATCCTCCAAAGCTTATGCTCAACATCAACATTGAAGGCTCCAGGGCTTATGCCCAACACTTCAAATTATATTTTCATGTGCTCCAGAGCTTCTCGCTCAACACAAATGTAAGTACTCATGTGTTCCAGACCTTCTTTCTCAACACAAAATATTGATTACCCATGTGCTCCAAAGCTCCTTGCTTAACACAAAACATCTCATCAATCACGTGATTTATGGTCCACACCCAACACAAACAAGAATATAAATCTATCATCAATAATTTGCTTATGCTCAATATATAAAATAAATCATCATGTTCATATGCAGTGGGGTACTCAACCCAATATATCAAAATAAACTAACCACATAACATCATAATTAATAGGCTCATGTCTATAAGTGTTTGGTCCAAAATTTGGGATATTACATTTAACCACTAGTTGAGTAATTACTTAGATGTTGCACTTACTAGAGGTTGTCTAATGTTGCGATCTCATAACATGGCCATCAATACTATGTTGGATAACGCACTCTTACATGTTATTATTTATTTCCCATAGATTGCTTATTGGATAGCTTTCCTACGTGTTACCCCATGTGATTATTTCTTTCCCATATATTTCTTATTGGATTGCATCCCTACGTGTTGCAGGGTAAATGTGACTAACCAAATTAAGTCAAATCTTTACTGATTGTCGAGTTTTGAGTCCACTTTTTATTAAATGGTTCAATGTTGGGTAGTTTGTAATATTTTAATAAAGACTTACATATATTCGTTACCATGCACTCGAGTTATATTATAATGGTATACAAACCTTAAACCAATATTAGTTTTTCAGAATCTAGAGTATAAAGAGCCCATTACAATGTTCTCATATTTTCAACAGTTACATATCTTTAACCTATAATTCATTTGCACTCTATTTCCCGCCTATTTCTTTCTTCTATCCTGCGAAGCAGGGTTAGTGTTCCGTTGAGTAGGGCTTCTTTCCAATTAAGTACGGTTTCTATAAAATGGGTGACCTTAAGAAATTGCATTGTGAAGGGTCATATTTGTCGCTTGATCTGATCAAAGAAATACTGGTGTGGCTACCAGTCGATTCTTTGTGTAGATTTCGCAACATATGCCAGGAATGGAATGCTGTCATCACTTCAAAAAAATTTATAACGAGTAGATGGGCCGAGAAGCCCCCTAACAGGAACCCATTGTTGTTGTTTTTAAAAGTTAAGGAATCTTGGTGGGCTTCCTGTTTGCTCAATCAGACCTGGGAGAAACCCTCTCCAATTTCCCTTTCTCTCACTTGCAATAGACGAAGGGAGGAACAAACTTATTGTTGGGGATCGACTGCATTCCTATCCTTGATGGAGTATAAATATATGTTTGTATCCGAGTTTGTAGTTTTTGTGAACAATCGTTGACTTATTATGTTAAATAATGTAAAATTTGATGTGTCTTTACAGATTTTGAGAAAATCCAACTATCATTTTCATGTTTTGAACAGAAGAAATTACATTTATTGGCAAGAGGCCACAAAGAATCTAACAATAGAAACATCATAGCTGAAGTCACAATTAAGAATCAACCCTACTCAACAGAGTTAGCGAGAGTCAAAATCCTGCCTTTACGAACACACAATCAGTAAGGTTTCGTGATCAAATTTAAAACAAAGAAACAATAGTGTAGATCTACTTATCAATGTAAATTGTTAAAATTCCATGCTTGGCTTGGTCCTAAGTTTAATATTTTGTTTCAAATCATACTGTTATAACTCAAAAGTTTCATTTCCATGGTACGATTATGGAAAGCTATTATAGCGAACATGTCAATATTATTGCAGGGAGGAAAAATGAATGTGGTGTTTGAGTCCACCAAAGAGAATATTGAGTAATAATAATATATTTCAGATAATATGGATGAAGACTAGACCAGTTCAAAAGGTGGTAATGTCTCTTATGCTACTAATTAGGTTATGTTGAACTGCTCCACTCTATCAGCTTCCTCTTAGTTGCACCCCACTCTGATTCGATGCAGTACACGTCAATCAAAATCTCAATTTCTAACTTCACCAACTTAGGAGTTTTCTGGAAACTATTAATAAGACTAAATTGAATTGAATTGCTAATCTACCAATTGTATAAATGTCTTATCACGGTTCTTTTGTAATCCATGTCTTTGTTGTTCCTGTTCCTTCGTCTTCTCTTAGCTAGTTTGGGTTTGTCTTCTCTCCATAACAACCTCATTACAACTTCCCCCCTTGTCATCAATTTAGCACATTGAATGCAGGTTCATCGAGGGAGGGGAGGGTGACAGTCAAGACACATATATAGTTGGTGTATCGAGACATATATATAGCTGGGTCTTGGTTTCAGGAGTGAAACATATCTATGGTTTTTTATCAGTAATCAAACATGGCCCATGAAAACTAAAATATATAGAAATTGGAAATACCAACTTATAATTTTCTGACTAGAGTCACCATTCAATTTCATTGCAAGCATTTGATGCATTTTGAGCAACTTATAGAAGCTGTAAGAATGGGAGGTTTGGATTCTGACCATTTCCCATTTATCTGTGTAAGGTGCATTTTGAGATTATTTTCACTTAAGTACACCTTGTCTCACAAATTAATATTTTATTTGCATTCCCTTCAGTATACTTGATATCTGATCCCTGATTAGTTTCATGTCTCTGTTTTACAGTTACTGAATCAGTTTTGGGATTTCTTAGAATTAGAGTTTGTATGGTTGTTGTAAATGTTCTTTGTGTGGCCTTAGGCCATGTTTGTGCTCCATTTACTAGTGTTCCATAAGTGTGATTCTCCCAAGTAGTATTCCTAAGAATGGTAAGTCTGGCCCTGTGATAAGTACTTGAGTCAATAATGTTTCGATTCTTGTTTATGTAGTATTGACGAGTCAATATTTTCCATACATTCGAGTATGTCAAGCATCCTAAGTAACCAGTCGTTGTACTCATCAGTAAATTTTCCTATATTAAAATGATTTTTTTTCAATTTTTGTATTGATGGGTATGTCAAGTATGTTGAGTTACTTACCTCAGAGTCTAGAATCCAAGTCCGAGTATGGTAGTGTTTTACCAAGTCATTCTGAAACTAGGTTTGTGTAGAATATTTGTAGGTGATATTTTAAGTCCCTTTTAAATATGCTTGTTTGGAAGAATGGACCTTCTGGCATGTCATGCCTTTCTAGAAATTTCAGATGATCGAGCTTTGATTCTTTTTACAACTATCACTTAGTTTTCATGCAAAAGAGTTGAAGTGGAGAATATCTATGATTTATTTTTGAGGAATGGTTTTCCTTTCTGATTCCTTCATTAAATATTTAGAATTATTGAACATTTCATCGACTTCCAATTCAATTAGACACCTGAAGATTTGAGAAGCCAGTCCTATCGCAACTTCTTGATGCTCTCCTTGTTTCTTCATCACAAACCTTGCAACCTATAAAAATAGTACAAAAAATTTAATCAACCTAATACATTTGCAATATCAGGGAACATATTTATAGATTCCATTGGAAGTGCCAAATGTGAAATACGTTCTTCTACTTTAGCATATAGATTGTTTGCGCATGACCAAGTGTGGAACCAGATAAATTTTGGAGGGCTTTCCAATGCCAATAACATGTGGAAATGGAGATCAAATATTCAAGTAGGGTCCATTAGATCTGCAACATCCCCGATGTAAATGATGGGAACGAAGAATAGGACTCTGGGGTGGAAGAGCCACATAACTGTAGTTTCTTTATGGTGGCTTCTGAAGGCAAGAAAAACCTCATTCTTACCTATTTTCTGGAAATTCATTCATTGAGAGTTGATACAACAAAAGGAAGTTGGTACCTTCATGATAATAGATGTTTGGTCAATTGCTTTTATACAGGTATGTCGATTTGCCTACTTTTATTGTTTGTATTGGTATTGTGTGTATAATGCATCATTTGTCTTTAAGAGAAGCAAACCCTAGTACCTGTGAAGACAGTGCTCACGGAAGAAAGAGCATTATATTCATTAGAATATGAGTACTATGTTTCGGACTTCAATTCTTTACATTGTTAAAATTTCATAGTTGTTTTGATTGGACTTTATAGAGGATTTGATACTTCACCAACTACGATGAAAATAAGAGAACGAACACCCTTTTTATGCTTGCATTAGGAAAGGAAGAGAAGTCTTATTAGAAAAAAAATGAATTCAGATATTTATTTTCTATGCTCATTATTAATGGCTATCAGTGTTTTAGATCATAGATTCCTCTCGATAAAGAGTCATTTACAGTCTACATGAATATACTTTGTTCCATAGAAAGGTATTTCACAAGTGCAAGAATCCTTTCTAATATATTAAAATGTGTTTACTGTTGACAAGAGAAGTGCATTCTCTACTAAAAATCTAAGTTTAAATTTTTAAAGGTTATTATCAATATATATTGAGGAAAGGAGAAAACTTGGGTGGTATATGCAGAGTGTTTTGTCCTTGAGATAACTCTTCCTTTATGTATGTCGATGGGCCATAACCATCTCCTTTTTTTATTCACTATATATTATAATTGTGATATCGCTTACATATTTTGATGTCATACTATTGCTATGATTCCACACGATTAGTTCACTCAACTAGTGTTTGAGAGCTTGCATTACAAGTCTTTCAAAAATAGTTAACAACTTAGTATGTCATTCTTCACATCTTTATTTAAGAATCTCTCAACTTTTAAGGTGATTTAATTCACCATCCATTATTATAAAACCTTAAAGTATGGATAACATATCCTAACGATTGGGTCACTGCAATGATAACGAATCTTTATAAGAGAATAGATTATATCTTGTGTAGAAACATATTAATTGATCATTAATTTGCTTTCAAAGGGAAGGCTTAAATTCTTGCATGAAAGCATTTTTATAATTTTATAATTATGGTAAATATTTACATACTTTAAGTGTATAGTTAGTAATGTTTGAGATAAATGAACAATGTTGTTCATGCTAGTTAAGGTGAAGCTATGTTATACATTTAATTAATGGAGACTATGCTAAGAGTAAATGAGTCCTTTAGTAATCGAATGCTAAGCCTTTATGTGTTAATTATGCCATTTCCATGTAATAGTCGTACTAAAAGAGAAAGATTGTGTAAAGTAAGTGTATGTGTGGTTCAATGTAAGGGATTTTCATAGTCATGAAGTAGTTATACATTAAAAGAGGAAGGGCTTAAACCTAACCACCTAAACCATAATGTTGGAATTCTCATTTTATAATGCTTAAAGATTCAAATATGATAACTAATAAATAAAATATAAATATAAATAGAAGTGAACCTCAAATTGGACTATAGAAGGTGAAAATGTAAAGTAATAAAAAATATTTATTTTCCCAATGTATTGAACAATCAATGCACTACCAATGAACAAATTACTATGAATGTTCTCGAAAACCCTTCATTGCACATGTATAAAAAAATGGTTATTTTCAATACTACTATTTTGTTTTAATTAATAAATATTGTAATTATGGCTATGACATTACATTATCATTTTTTGTATACAATTCTAAGTACTAGAATGATAATGTTAATCATACCCTAAAATGGAAGGAATAAAAGGAAGGATCGAGAATCGAGGATCTACCACAAGTACATCACTAGAACTAAAAAAGAGGTAAGAAGTTTAAGAAGGATTACTCATACCATGAATTTTATACATGTCATAAGTTAGGAAATATCTCCAGACATTTCCCACTTAACAATAACAAGTTCAAGAAGAATAACAGAAAGTTCCATGCCATGCAACTGAAGAAAATGATTCAAATGAAGAAAGGATCGAAGAGAATGAAAACTCTTATGAAGAATATGTCTTTTTATCGATCCTCACAGGATCTATCTCTCATGGAAGTGATACTTGGCTCATAGATAGTGGTTCTTCCAAACATATGACATGCCACATATATTCTCTCTCATGCCTCACTTAGAAAGATTATCCACACAAATTTTGGATTTCAGATGACTATCAATATCCCATCAAAGGAATGGGAGAAGATTCCTACAAGATAAAATCATGTAAGTCCATGAAAATGAAAGAAATATTATATGTTATGGGTCTAAAGAAGAATCTTCTTTCTATATCAGCTCTAGAAAAGAAAGGCTTCAAAGATACCATTGTAGATGGTGAATTTCTTATGTGGTCAAAAGGAAAAACTATAAATGATGCAATTGTAATAGGTATTGAATAAGGATGGCTCTACAAACTAAAAGGACATATAGACTCAATATTCAAGGCTTGCACCATTAGTCCATGTGAACTTATGGCATAAAATACTTGCTCATATAAACTAGAAAGAATTACCAATTGTGGTCAAGGTAGTAATAGGTCTTCCAGAAATCTAGATCAACAATGAAGGGGTATGAAAAGGGTGTGCTCAAGTGAAGAACACCAATAATCCATTTCCAAGTAGTAATAGTAAAGACAAAGGGATCCTAGAGATTGTTCACTCAGATGTGTGTAGACGAATGTCAACTACTTGTTTAAGAGGGTATGTCTATTATGTTTCTTTTATTCATGAATACTCACATAATACTTGGATATATTTCATGAAAAAGAAAGATGAAGTATTTGAAAAGTTCAAAGAGTTCAAATATCTTGTAGTGAATCTCTATGAAAATAAAATTAAGATATTAAGATGAGATAATGGAGGATATTTCACTTCAACTAAATTCAAGTACTTCTGCAAAGAATATGGGATTAAGAGGGAGCTTACCACACCCTATAATACTCAACAAAATGGATTAGAAGAAAGGAATAATACATCTATCATGGAAGCAGTCAAAGCCATGATTCATGATCAATATCTACCCATGTATTTATGGGTTGAAGCAGCAAAGACCGCGGTCTATGTTCAGAAAAAATTATCCCATAGTACACTTAGAAACAGAACTATAGAAGAAATGTTTATTGCTGAAAATACTAAAGTCAGACATCTAAAGATATTTGGTTGTAACATACTTCAAATTCCTCAATGTAAATTCTGACAAAATGGTGTAAATTTTTCGCTTTTACTATGTCCAAACAAGTCAAATATGTTAGTCTGTTGAGAGTGTAATTACATAAATGTAAACACTACTATCATCTTCATATAAGGAAAATGTAATTCAAATTTTCTAAGTTCTACTGAGTAGTTCATAAGAGGGATATACTAATGATCGTATTAGTACAAGAATAATGGTAAGAAATTTTACCTCAAATATATAATCGCATTGTGTTTGCAAATAAGAACCGTCAAACTACAATCACTCTAATACAAATCTACATAAGCGAATCTTATTGAAATTCAAAATAGATACAATCGTTACACTGGTCGCTAGACTATCCTTCGAATGGGATAGCGACTACACAATACCCCTTTTCTTTTAAGCATAGTTAACATCCCTCATATCAAGGTACCATACATGTAATGTTGAGCACAACCAACAAAGATGACGCATGAATCTCATTGTTTCCCAAGAGTTATCTCAATGCCTTTTGTAGCCTTGGGCACAAATTCTGTAGCCACCACTTGAATTCATGCCACCTCATCATGTATATTAGAACTATATGTCATCCTACAAGTTCAAGAGCATTAGTTTGATAAAAAAAAATCCATATAACAATGTTAACTGTTAAAGAAACTAATTAAAAAGGTATGCACATAAACAGTTAATTTAGTTTACACTTTTCCTTCGAGATTTATTCCTAGACTCTTCCATTTCAACTTTTGCAACCAATTCTCAATATACATATTAGTACTATAAAACATGTAAGCTGCATGATAAATTCTATAAACAAAATTAAACATTTATAGGTACTTCTTTAATATGACTTTGGTGACTGAAAGCGTGTGTACGACTTTCCTCCCAACTATAGGCTTCATTGGACATATGTTTTCCCATCTAAATCCACCCCGAGTTGAACAACGAATCTACTAAGATAAGAGATAAATAGAAACCCTGCTA
Organism: Pseudotsuga menziesii; assembly: GCA_001517045.1. Classification (NCBI taxonomy): domain Eukaryota; kingdom Viridiplantae; phylum Streptophyta; class Pinopsida; order Pinales; family Pinaceae; genus Pseudotsuga; species Pseudotsuga menziesii. The sequence goes on from LPNX011078364.1 coordinate 45,881, forward strand.
AGGATAACATAGTAATTGTCCACTAGATAACCGACAACACAATATCATTTTTCACAAGTTTAACATTTACATGGATCAATCTCCATCCCTCCTTAATTAACTCTCTCCTAGCCATATCCAAATTAGAACTTAGTATATGTTTATGAATATGAGAGTCTCAAATTAGTTCTTCTAGAACATACATGAGAGTAGTTATTTATTGGGTTTTAACAAATCTTAAAGATCATTATCTTGACAAGAGAAGGCTAGCAAAGATTCCATGAACAAGTATAGATCATGTTTATGAGTAAATCACCAAAGATTCCATGAACAAGTATAGATCATGTTTATGAGTAAATCACCAAAATAAAGAGGGGTTGGACCCTCTATTGTTATTCACTATGAACATGTACAAAATGGTAGGAGGAATAATATAACTATAACTATACTTGTATATCAAATTCAAATCTAACATGTAGAAATAATAAACGCAAACAAATACGAAATGAAAATGTTCTTAGGGCAAGGGAAACTTTAGTAATAATAAAATATACTTTTATTGCCCCGATGTTTCCTCATCACCCCAAAAAGCGAGGTTTATCCCAAATAGAACATTCAAATGAGACATTTTTCCATATTTGGTACCATCTAAATAACTAAACTCAATTGTGGATCTTTGGGTCATTAATAATCCTCATCATCCTATCCTTCTCAAACTCCACATCGATTGGTTGGCTCTGTGGTAAATACTAATCTGGTTGGCTCCTTAAAAAATAAATCTATAGGACTCAGCTCTTCAAATGCAAAATTAATGTAAGTAACAACATCATGTATTAAATCGACTGGATGACTTCCAAAATCAAAGCGTGGATATTTTAGATGCATATTATGTGTTCAAAATACACATTAGGGAACAAATGAAAACATTAACACTAAAACCTCCCATTAATACATAAGAGAAACATAAGCAGATGCTTGAACCTCAACAGCTAGATCGTATGTCAAGCAAACAACTATTAAACGAAATACAACATGGATTTTTTTTCGAGATCTAGCAAGAAAAAAATTGCATATGGCAATTTATTGGCAACGTAATATTCCAGATCTATAAAATATTCTCCACCTATGACCATCTAGTAGCATTTATGAGATCTATAGAAGAGTTTCAACAATAATCCAACTAGCAGCATTTTTCCAGATCTTGATAATGAACAAAATCAAAGAACAACAAGCAGTGTTTTTACAGACTGATATAAACAAACCCATATGCAAAGGAGAAGTATCATATTTACCAGGATAAAGATGTAATTCCAAATGCAGTTCAATCTCCTCCAGCACCACCGCCTCCCAGGTTATAGATGCCCTTTCTTAAAGCATCATAAGCAAGAACTCATTGGGGAATCGCTTCCACTATTCGTCATCTCCACCTAAGTTCCATTCAGCAATGATAACTTGAAAATAAACAAGAAGAGGATGAACTACCCATGCACGGATGAAATTCTTAACCCTACTTCAAATTTGAGACCAACACGCAGAGGAAAATCGTATTATTCAACGTGTAGAGGAAAATTGTATTGTTCAACACGCAGACGAAACCATCCTCCAATTTAAGTTGAGGTTGTATCATTTCAATGGTTGTTGTGTGGGTTTGCATGGAGTATGGCCATGTGCTCGGTCTCCATTCTTCCAACTTACCTCACCGTAGGATTATGATGGTAGCGCCTCATCCCCAAAATCCTTCCCCCTTGTTTCCTTGAGATGAGAGTCTTTATATATATATATATATATATATATATATATATATATATAACTACCCCTTTTCACCAACTCACTTCGCTTCTATTATAATAAATTCTATCATATGAGGATTGCGTTAGCACCGAGCCAATTCCTGATTTTTTGCATCATATTTGATATCAAGATCCCTCAGAGTAGCGATGAATTCTAGATGCAAATAAAAAAATATTAATGGCTTTATTTCCATCCTTACATCGCAAAAATGAGACGTTGGTTTTCAATTTTCTTTTGTTTCAAAAGCCTCAGATGAAACAATTTCACCTCAAAGGTTCAAACTTTCCTTTCAAGTTAAGTTGCGGGATTTCTGGCAGTAATATGTTCTTACACAAGCTTCATATAACATGTCTTCGATCGGGTCGTTATCTCTAAAAAAACAAAACACACATCTTATAAAGCAAGTTTTGGAACACCCATTTTGTTAGATGCACAACATTTATTCTCATGGTGCTTAACCATATTCTTTCGTGGTTCTGTTGAAATACATAGAACAAAACTAGTGCTAGCACTATCTAGGGTCAACCACGACCATCTAGAAACTAGATTCTGTATTTAATTAAACATTAATGTATCAATAACAACCTCAATCCTTACCTTGTTCTGAAAGTGACGCTTCCACATAGTATAAGTTTTTTCTCATGAGTGAAAAATGAAATGTTAAACTCTCCCATGCAATTATGCATCAAAAGGGAAATCCATCCATCTTGAATATATCTCTCTACATGTGCATGTGTTAAATGATCATGAGTCTTGGTATATGTAAATTTTCCACCTGCCACTGCGTGGCATGTCCAAGAACAATAACATAGCAGTTCGAAGTTCCTTTCCTAGGAATATTAAGGAATTACTTTCTTATATTTCATATTAATTCATATCAATATTATCTCTTTGTACTATTAATTTCTCATCTTGCCTCCGGAATATTAATGGAAATTAAAATGTAGTAATACCTAATCATTAAGATGTGCTCGTGTTGTAAATTATCTTAGTTTATGTTAAAGATAGGGGTTTTGCTTAACACCCATAGCTAGAAGCATTTAAAATCCATTCCTTGAGAATGATGTGCAATTTAATGAGATTCTTCAAGGTCTCACTTACTCTTAACCCTAGTATATTCATCCCCATCATCCTTTTAGTTGTGCACACTTTCCGCTGCCTAACATTACCATTTCCATCAAATTTTGATAAAGCTAGTGTTCATACTTACAGTGCCTTTTACTTACGCTTCACTTTTTTTCGGTCGTTTTCTGAGGGGATGTTACATTGATTTTCCTGTGTACATACATGTTGCCAGAGAGAAAATATAAAATTTGGACCCATCACTAAAGAAGGGAATAATTTTTGGGTATAGTGATCAATCAAAAGCATACAGAATCTATATTCCAGGTTTTTCGAAAAATTGAGGTCAACAGATATGTCACTTTTGATGAAGATGTGTCCTTCAACAAATATAAAAAGACCCATTTGGATGGAGACAAAAAAGAAACCCCTAGAGTAGTAGGACCACTAAACCACCAGTTAGAGATGAAGAAGATCATATACTAGAAATTTAGGACATGGTAGAACCACAAGAAACTATAGAGACACCTCATGAAGCAATATCAACAAGAAAAAGGCTAGATTGGGCTCATGATATAATTCAAGAAGAAGAAAGATATGGGGTACTAGAAGGAAGCAAGAGACTAATACTCCATTCCAACTATGTATCATTAATGTCTAATATTGTTAACAAAGATCCTACATGTTTTGAAGAATCCTCAAAGAAGAAGGAATGGATGGATGCCATGATTGAAGAATACGAATCTATCTTAAAGAATGATGTTTGGGAAGTGGTGCCAATACCAAAGGATAATTCAGTGGTATCTTCCAAATGGATTTTCAAGGCAAAGCATGCAGACGATGATAGTATTGAAAAATTCAAAGCACCATTTTCCGCACAAGGATTCTCTCAGAAAAAAGGGATTGATTATGAAGAAACCTTTGTACTAGTAGAGAGATAAATCTCAACCATAACCATCATTTCTTTGGCCTCCAAGATGAAATGGGAATTACATCAAATGGATGTAAAGACAACCTTTCTAAATGGTGTCAAAGAAGAAGAAGTATATATTGAACAACCACTGGGGTTTGAGACACATGATAAGGAAACACATGTGTGCTGACTAAATAAAACATTATATGGATTAAAGAAAGCACCGAGAGCATGGTATGGAATAATTGAAGAATTCTTGATGAGCTCAGGCTTTACCAAAACTAAAGCAAATTCCAAGATTTAATATAAGGTTGAAGATGAAGGAAGCATGATATGACTACTCTATGTAGATGATCTATTTTTACCAGGAAAGGAGAAACTCATCAGTGAATGTAAGAATAATCTTGCGACTTAATTCAAAATGAAATATCTTGGCATGATGCATTATTTTCTAGGGCTTGAAGTATGGCAGTTTCTAGATGAAATTTTACTAAACCAGGGAAAATATTTAGTTGAGATCCTAAAAATATTTGGGATGTTGGATTTTAAGGAAATGAACACTCCGATGGTGAAAAACCTGAACCTCCTAAGTGATGAGTCTTTAGAAAGAATAGATGTCACACTATATAGACATAGTATTGGCTCACTAATGTACTTAACAAATACAAGACCAGATGTATTATTTTCTATGAACACATTAAGTCATTATATGGTAGAACCGAGGCATGTTCACTTAGTTGCAGCAAAACATGTGGTGAGGTACCTAAAGGGTACATTAGATTATTGCCTCACATATACATCTGATAGTGATTTTAGATTATGTGGCTACATTGATTCTTATTGGGTTGGAAGTGTTGAAGATAGAAAGATAACTTCAAGATTTTTTTTTAGTTTTGGATCAAGTGTGATTTCATGGTTTAATAGAAAGCAGACCATTGTTGCACTCAGTATAGCAGAGGTTGAATACATTTCAGCACGTGCATCCTGTAGTGAAGAAGTATGGATTCCCAAATTGTTGACTAGATTGTTTGATACTGAAATGGATGCAACTGATATTTATTATGACAACCATAATTGTATCAAGTCAACAAAGAACCTGGTGTTTCATGATAAGTCAAACCACATAGAGATAAAGTATCATTACATCCGGAATATGGTGCAGAGAAGAGCTGTAAATCTCCAGTATGTTCCTACAGAGGAAGAAGTTACAGATCTGTTAACTAAGCCTCTGTCTCATGTGAAGTTTGAATATTTTAGAGACAAATTTGGTGTAGTTTGAAAGGACCTCCCTCGAAAGGGGGAGTGATGATAATAATTGTTATTAATGATGAGATAGAAGATTAAGTGCCTATAGAAGATGTTGTGGTCCTGCATTCATTTGCGAATGTTATGTTCTAGCATTCATTTGCAGATATTGTGGTCCTGCATTCATTTGCGGGCATTCTGGTCTGACATTCATTTGCAGACGATGTGGTCTTGCATTCATTTGTGGATGTTTTGGTCCATCATTCATTTGCAGACTTTGTGGCCATGCATTCATTAGCGGACGTCGTGGTGTGGACTTCATTTGAACATGTTGTGGTACTGCATTCATTTGTAGACGTTGTGGTCTCGAATTCATTTGTATACATTTGGTCCATCATTCATTTGCGAATGTTTTGGTCATGCATTCATTTGCAGATGTTGTGGTCCTACATTTATTTGCAGAAAATCCAAGATCTTTTGATTTTGTGGGTGATTTCACATTAAGTTGTGAATGTTGTGTTTATTGTACTTGATGTGATGTGATGCGGCGAGATGTGATGCTCGTGATGATGCAATGAGATGTGACCCTTGTAATGATGGGATGAGATGTGATACTTTTCATGATGCGACGAGGCGTGATGCTCATGATGATGCGATGAGCTGTGATGATTGTGATGATGCGATGAGATGTGATGCTTGTGAGGATGCGGCAAGATGTGATGCATGTGATGATGTGAAGAGATGTGATTCTCGTGATGATGTGATGATATGTGATGTTCGTGACAATGCGACAAGATGTGATGTGATGCTCATGATGATGTATCGAAGTACGATGCTCATGATGTGATGTTCTATGATGGTGATATTCCACAGATAATGATAATGATGATATAGTTGTGAAAACTTCCTATGACGTATAGACTTACCTGTCAGTTGTACAGATGTATTGTATTGTTATAGAATAGCCTTATTGTTAAGAGGGAGTGTTAAAGAAATGTAACTATGGAAGATATTCTATTTTTTACTATTATTGTTACTACCCCTTTGGAAGAAGTTGTTCCTCCGATTAGGGATGCCATTAATGTAATTCGTCATGTAAATACCTGAGGTAAAACCTCCGTTGTAAGTCGAGTCAGTAGTACCCACAAAATTATTATTAAAATGTATTTTTGAGTCTCCCAAGACAAGTCAGCCCTGACAACAAGGAGAAGTCAGCCCTATTGGGTTATTAGGATTCTCCATTGATCAGTATAAATAGGGGAGGCACCTCACTCATTTGGACACATAGAACTCAAGTAGTTGCGCTAGAGTGAGAAGAAACAGTCTGTCTAAAGGTGAGGAAGAAATCTATTCTTGTTCTTTGGTTCTTACAATATACTAGGGTGAAGTCTATACAAAGAAAGTCTTGCTGGGTTTTTTCCCCACAAGGGTTTCTGAGGATAAATATTTGTGTTCTTTCTTGTGATGTTGTGCTTGCTATTCTTTAGTGATCCTTTTTTTCTATTTGATTAGAAAAACTTAACATGTTGATAATATATATATATATATATATATATATATATATATATAAGAGG
>LPNX011078408.1:22504-32661 GCA_001517045.1 Pseudotsuga menziesii
GAAGTGATGTGTGGTCCCAATATGGAAATAAGTACGAAGAATCAAATGTATTGCTAATAGATACATCAAAGCTTTCTTCTCAATTCCCCGAATACCGGTCAAATTATATCTTAACTCAGGCTTATATAGGACATGAACATGATACTTGGCTTGTCCAAGTTCTATTCCCCCTTTTTAAGACACTTCATCGTATCAAAGAGAAACGCAACTACATTTGAATGTTCAATAGAACATTGAGTTCTTGATAGTAGGTGAAGATATTAATTTTTAGAAATTTGTTAACGGGTACATTGCAATATTTCAATACAAGTTGGACACATTTTTTGATGAATTAATTTGTATGTTTTTATAACTTTTATAGATATATGAGAATTAACAATGATATTTAAATATAATTATTAATATTATTTAGGATTGCCTTTAGTTTGACATTTTTTTGCATCATACACCACTTGATTTCCCCATTCAAAATATTTTTTAAATTTGTGTTCTTAAATCAAATATTTGTAATTAAAATCATCTCATAAAAGCCAACAAGGCACGCACAAAGTTTTGTAAATGTGTATTCTTAATTTAATAGTTTATAATTGCAATAATCTCATATAAGCCAACAAAGCATGAAATAAATTATTGACTTTTATTTGCGTATATTCATTAATAAGAGGAGTTTATAAATGCAGTATGTAATTTTTGAAATAAAGCCCCATATAATTAAAGTTGCAATTGTTTAAAAACACAAAAATTATTGCTAATGAGTGCTAAGTGGTATTAAGGGTAGTACGTGATTGGTCATAAGTGAGTGACATTGAACTATAAGAAATTTGATTTCTCAATTCATTTTTTTGTAAGTTTGTATTACTAACTCAATTATGATTAACTGAAATAATCTCTTACAGGCCAACAATGCACGAGATATGTTCTATCTTTTATCTTCTTATATGCATTAAATGAATGTATAAATATGGTATGTAATTTTTGGAATAAAATACAATGTAAAACCATATAATTAATTGATAATGAGTACTAAGTGGACTATTTAGACTCATTTTTGAACTTTTGGAAATGTAAGGAATCTCTACAACTTTTTTTAAATTTGTAATCTTAAATTAATTATATAATCATTCTATATACAACTAATTGAGCACAAAGTTATTTATTGACTAGTATTTACTTATATTCATTAATACGGGACTTGTATAAATGTGATATATATTTTTTGAAATAAAACCCCATATAAACAACGTTGTTTTTCTTCCAAGATATTTTCGAAATAAATATCAATGTAAATAAAGGTATATAAATTTCTTTTATTTTTTTTAGAATTAATATATAATGAGGACAAGTAGGTTAATTAGGCTTATTGGAGATAGGTCACATATCAATGACTTTGAATATAATCATTGTTAATCTTGAAAAATAATATCATAATTGATAATTTATTTGTAATTATATTAAACAATAATGAATAATATTCAAAAGAGCATGGGGTCATATATAAAGTTCAACTAAAATATTTGAAAAATATGTTTCAACATCTATTTCTTCTACATTTAAAAATCTTATCATTTTCTTTGCCTTTTGGTGAAAGTAATGCTCGGCCATGTTTGGTTGGAAATATTACATCAAGTTATGTTGCTTTTAAACTTGACAACATGAAGAGATCGATACCCCTTCCTTACATACATCTCTTTGAAGACCCTTACAAAGTGGACTCCACTGCACACTCCTGACGTTGGATTTTAGAAGACAATTTCTTACTTCAATCCACACTAGATATCTAAAATATCGACTTCCCACATAAATGCACTATCTTGATATAGTTGGTCAACTCCTCATAACAAAACAAGAAATGAGAAGGATCATTTGGGAATACATTTACAAGAAGTACATACATGTTACTTAGCTAGATTCCTTTTAGGGGCTTAAACCCAAAATGAACTTCTATATAGATCAATTTGAACATGTAGATTTAAATAGATAACCTTATTGTCATAATAACATGTACCTTATACCAGTGGATGCATGCACGCAAGATGGTACCTCTAGGGTAGTTTCTGGTTTAATCACATAGGCTTATAGTCGAGATAGAGCAATGGCGTTGAGCCTTCCATAGATACCTAGACCAGTGGTGCCTAACATCAATATACATAAGGGATTCCCTAAAGCTCATATCTTTCTTTCTCAAACGATCTCCCTCACCAAACACCACCAAGATGATTTCCTCTTTCTTGGTGCTACCTAGAGGCAATTCTAAGAGGCAAGAAAATCACAACATCATCTCAACTTATAGACTAGTGAAGCAATGTAAATGAGGTACCTTCCCTTCAACTATGACATCCTTACAATGTTGTTTATAATCCCCTTTTTTAGTTTCAATTCGACTAGCAAGTCCCTTGATTGACTATTGGGGGGATGTTGGATCCATTAAGCACCAAAGTCAAACATCTCAAATATATTATCAACTACTACATCCCACTATAATTGGACTCTAGGCATAGATAGTAGACACATTATCTTAATTCGATTTCTTCACACTTTCATTGTGTATTTATAATGTTGTACCTAACAACTATCCCAATTTTGACCAATTTATAGTTATTATTTGGTTCGACATCAATAAATTTCTTATACTTTATTTTATTTTAATTTAATATTGTGATTTCTTTCCAATCATGCTATATTATAATACGTTATTTAACAATAAAAATATTTAATATGATACTTTGTTCACTTCAAATATAGATAGAGAACTTCTTGTAATAAAACATGCAATTATGTGTGCAACTTAACTTCATTAATCCTACATTTTATATCTTCATGAATATTTTTTCTCACGATTCAACAAATTACAGATTTTCATATACTCCTAATTTATGGCATACCAAACTAGTTATAAATGATACAACATTTCATTTTTTATGATTGTATATTAAAAACACTTGGAGTAAAAAAAATTTGTGATCAATAAAAACATTCTTTCTAGGATTAGTTTTTCCAAATTTAATGGAATAATTATTTAATGCTTAATTTTTACAAATTAAATGAAATAAATAAAATGTTTACAAAAAAATTCAATGTCATAGAAGTCCTTGTAATAGAAATTTTCTAGATGTCTTGAAATATGTGTTATGAGGTTGAGGTCATGCTTAATGATTGCCGCAGAGGGGCATGTGGTGGTCAATTATCTGGGATTTCTACAACCCAAAAAATCTTAAGAGCGGGATATTTTTGGTCGTCCATCTTTAAATATTGCGTTAATGTGGTCAAGAAGTGCCACCCTTGCCAGGTGTTTGCACATAATATGCGCTCGCGTCCTACCCCTTCGCATCCTATTGTCACAACCTAATAATACCTTCACCAAGTGGGGGCTTGATTTTATGGATTGCAACCCAGCTTCAACTAGGGGGCACCATCACATTATTGTGACCATTGATTACTTCATCCAACGCTATGGCCATAGTTAAATCTGATAGTGAGCCAGCCGCGCATTTCATATTTAACCAGATTATCACCCAGTTTGGAATTCTGAGAGAGCTTGTCACTGACCATGGCAGGAAATTTTAGAATAAAATGATGAAAGAGTTGGATTCCAATTTAGGATATAAGTAAGAACGCTCCTCTTCTTATTTCCCTCAAGCGAATGGATAGGTTGAAGCAGTGAACAAGTCACTTAAGTCCATTCTCCAATGAACCATCGCACATAGTAAGAATAATTGGCATATAATGTTGTATCCTGGTTTGTGGACCTATAGAACCACAGTCAAGACTGCCACCAGTTTTTCTCCCTATCATCTTATGCATGGGGTGGAGTCAGTATTACCGGTTGAATGTGTAATCCCTTCTTTGAAGCTAGCTATGGAGATTTTACCAGTGACTTCCGCATTGGAGGAGCGTTTGGTCCACTTAAAGAAGCTTGATGAGTAGTGCCGAGATGTTGTATTGGCTCTTGAGATTAACAAGCACCACATTAAGGTCCAGTATGATAATTCTGGCCATCCTAGGAAGTTTAGTGAAGGTGACTTGGTCCTTTTGTGGGATCAAGCTAAGGAACCCTTGGGGGAAGGAAAGTTTAATCCTATGTGGCATGGTCCTTACACGGTTAATCCTGTCTTAGAGAAAGTTGCATATGAGCTGGTTGATTATGAAGGGATAGCCTTCATGGAGCCTAGAAATGGGCTCTATCTCAAAAAATACTATCCATGATCTTCATCCAGGGCTGATTTTTGTATATTATTGTACATTTTTGCATTGCATAGTTAGGTTTTCTTATGGTGATCAGGTTTGTTGATTAGCTTTCGTTTGTTATGGAATATGTTGATCGAGTCTTCAGTTTACATAGGATTTGCTGATGGTGCTAGCCGCCACACTCAAAACTCAGCTTCGGTTGCTTGGGTGATCCATACTCCTACAGGTAAAGTAATGTATTTAGGAGGCATATGTTTACGGCCTTCCTTAAACAATGTTGCTAAATATAGTGCCATTATTAAGGTACTGTGTGATGTCATTTCACATGGTATTCATTCTCTTAAGGTACGTCTTGATTCACAGTTGGTGGTTTCACAACTTAATGGCTTGTATCGTATTAGGGATCCAACATTATTACGGATATTTTTGCGTGTTAGATTGCTAGAATGGAAATTTGAGAGTATAACATACATTCATGTTCCAAGAAATTTTAATCAAGTTGTGGATTCATATGCTAACTATGTACTATATTGGCATTTGTTTCACAGACCATAAGCATTTCACAAAAACCTTTTACACATGTAAATAGAATAATAATCGATCATCATAAATATTTTTCATTAAGTTCAAAAAAGGTGACATCATAATACATAAGTGTCATATATAAAATTGAGGCTTCCAAGCCACCAAAATATACTACATGGTCATACAAAAAATATATACCCAGGTCTCTAAGCCTGAGGTGGAGGAGGGTGCTAATCATGGTAGCACACAACGACTCTAGCTAGCCATCAAAACAATCAAACCCATGCTCATGGTACTCCAACCACCTAGTGATGCATGGTCTCAGGAAAGTCCTCGACTTGCTCCATGGGTACTCTGTGTGTCAATTGAACAAAGTTTGTGTGAATGCTCTAGAGCATCTGCTCCGCATCCGCACCCATGATGTCGTCACCTCTTCCCCTTCGTTGATGACTAGGAAAGCCATCTGGCCATCGTGGTCCTACATTTGCATACACATGATAGAGTGTCACTATGCATCATCACACCAAAAACATGTATTTTGATTTCATATATCAAAAAACACAAAAAATTAAATAATTCAAAAATTAAAAAGTGGGTTTGGGATTCATTACCTATGTCTCCATAAGCTACTCCTAGTGGGAGGGGCATATCTGGATCTCTGCAGAAGTCTATCCCTGCATAGTGGTAGTCGTCTATGGCGACAATCTATCTCTGCCACCATGGAAAGAACGATGTTGGGTAGGGGTTAGCCACCCTTCCACCTCCTAGTCTATGCATGACATTAGCCTAGCATCACTGAGGTGGATCCCAAACTCCATGTGGAGAAATGTCTACTCTAGGGCTTAGCCCTGGCACCCGCTCAAAAATGAATGTGCTCAGTATGCTGCCAAACCCAAATTTTTGCACCCTACCCATCTTGTAGTCACTGAGTTGTTGTTTCATGTTGCTCAACAGTGTAGTACTTGAGTCATATATCGTAGTCCACAGACACTCTACTGCATAGAAAATCATTGGACGTGAATCTTGGTGGAGTGATTACAAACCTGCGATCCTGCCTAATTCCAATAGTATGGATTTCAGCCCCAGAATCTGAATCGCGTTTGTTAGGATTTGAATCCCAATCTTCTCTATATTGGGAAGGAAGTACACAACTATGTATTCCTCTATAGTCATCTTGCCTCCTAACCCTCGAGATTGGAGATTCACCACTTCCCCTCATCGAGACAAACCTGTGACGAAATATATGTCCTCAACCTCAATGCTGAGTGACATCCCGTTCTGAAAATTTTCAGACTCTGGATCCCAGTAATCTAGCAGCAGCTGGAGTAGTCTTGGCTTTTCCCTCAAGCTGCCAAGACACCAAAACTTTTATAAACTGCATGCCCGTAATGCTTGTTGAGCCATGAGGTCATCCTAAATAGCTTCCTCAACATCACCATGTTCTCTCTCTCTCCACTCTAGAACCATCCTGCACAAAAAACACAATTTTTTATCATTAGTTACCCATAAAAATCATGTTCACGGCCATATACGTGACTGTCTACAAAACAACGTGTAGGTACATGGTTTTCATGGCATTTTCTGCGTATGGTCATCCTATATGCAAAAAAATTCCCGATATCCACATGGGCTGAAGCACCCAATTTGGGATGGCCAAAAAATTAATTTGACCATGAAAATTTAAAATTTTTTACGTGAAAATGAAAAAGAGGGGCAAGGAAATTTACCTGGATCAAATGTGGAGGGATTCCATTGGATGATGCTTCCAAAATTGGATTTTGAAGTTCTAGACTCAAATGCACTATGGTGGGTAAAAATTTAAAATGGTATGAAAATTTTTAATTTTTCACTATTTTATAGAAAATTTTTGAAATTTTTACCTAGTTTCTATAGTTTTTTACCGTTTTGGATCCTTTCAACTAATTTTATGTTGTAGGAGCCCGTTTTGAGTGCATTTTGACCATTTCTTTGACCCGTTCATGCATATTTCAGGTATTATGTCTAAAATAGTATATGTTAGAATAATCAACCCATAGTTTACCCACTTAGACATTAATTTCATTATTTTTGTCTTATTAGCCTAGTTCATGTGTCCCACCTTATGCAAGTTGTCATTTGCCTATCTATAATGGTCAAAATTTCCTTATTTGACTCATGTAGTGCATGGGAGAGCTAAAGGAATCAATTCTTCTTTATTCCTGACCTCCTAGGCACCCTTCTGCTTTTTCTGCTTTATTCCTTGCTTTTTCAGTGTTTTAAGGCAAAAGGAAAAGATAGACTAGGTGAGGTTGACTAGTTTTTTGTCCTACACATCCTCCTCTCTTTTCTCCATGCAAAAGCATGTATGAGATTCCATTCCACCACTCTTTAGCTTGCCTAAGCCATTTTTCCAATTCGTGAGCTCCATGACAGATTTGGGATCAGCTTTTTACACCTATGGGGGATTTGCTTATTTTTAGCAAGCCTGCTTTATGCTAGATTCGAATTGCTCCTCATGCATTCAAATCCCTGATGTATGTTATTTATTCAGAAACCTATTATTTTACAGGGTTGGCTATTGTACACTAATTTAATACAGTTTAGTGTTCAGCTCCAATTTTCAGTCTCTTTGTGAGTGATTTTGCATGATCAATTGTTAATTGTTGTGAGTAAAATTAATCTATCACCTGGTTCAATTTCCACATGGTATCAGAGCCATTGTAGATTGTTTCTCTCCTTCAAAAATTGTTTTGCAGGTTTGACATCAGTGACCGGGAGCCTTCTACTGACAGCCGGGACAGATTTTCTAAGCTATGGATCAATCACAGAAAACTATCTTGACTCCCTTCAATTTCTTTGAATGGAAAGCAGATATGGAGATACTGTTGAGAGTGAAAGGCCTCTATAAGGTGACTATGGCAACAGAATTAGAGCCCAATGCAGCTATAGAGAAGATAAAATGGCACAACAGGAGGGATGAGGCTTATGGCCTCCTGTGTCTGAGTATTTCCAAAGACCTCCTTTTCCATCTTGATGGATTGACATCACCGAATGAAGTATGGGATAATCTTGCTGATATTTTTGGAAAGATAGATGAGATGAGGGGACATCAAATCGAAAATGAGCTGATTTCTCTGAGTCCAAATAGCTTTGAATCCCTGCAGCTATATTTCTCCAAGTTCAAAGCACTAGTTTTGCAGCTGAAACAGTGTGGGATCGAAAAAAAATATGATCAGCTCGTACTAGCCATCCTCTTGAAGCTAGGCCCTGACTATTCAGTGTTTGTTTCGACCTTCTATGCCACAAAACTGATAGCTCGAACCTGGAAGATGCCTAGCCTTGTAGATTTCATGGAATCTCTCACACAAGAACAGGATAAGCTAGTGATGATGGGCACCATCAAACCATCCAAAGATCAAGCTTTGATTGCTGGAGATTCGAAGGTGGATTCAAAGGCAAAAAGAAAGCTAAAAATTCACCTGAGAAAAAGAGAGACAAGAAACAGTCTCTGGAGGATCCACAAGGTCCCAAGAAGAATTACCATAAGAAGAAGAACAAAGGTGAAATGAACAAGTGCGCATACTGCAATAAGGGAAATCACTCTGAAATCTCTTGTATGAAAAAGCAGATAGACATGCTGACCCAACTCCTGGAGAAGAATGGCATCTCCCTTCTAGAAAGCTCAAAGAAGAGAGAAGGAGGATCAAGTTCAGATGACAGAGAGAGAGTTCATGCTCTAGTTGCTGGCACATCAAGCTCACCCAGTTTTATCATTGATTCTGGAGCTTCAAGACACATGGTTTCAACTAAGGAGGCCTTCTCCTCACTGGACATGTCAAAAGGACCATCTATTGTACTGGGAGATGACTCTCTCACTGAAAGTATGGGCAAAGGAAGGATAGATCTTGATCATGGTCAGTTCAACAATGTGTTGTATGTGCCTAGTCTCACCTCCAACCTCCTGTCAGTGTACCAAATGACCCACACTGGGTCTCCTAAGAAGGTCATATTCTCCCCCGATGAATTTGAGATCACAGAGATCTCAAGTGGTAGAGTCATTGCAAAAGGAGTTGCAAATCATGCTCAAAAGGTATACATGTTCTCACACTCCCTACCTTACTCAAACCCCTCTGCTCTTCTCATTCATGCTAATGAAGCTAGCAAGCTTTGGCATGAAAGATTTGGCCACCTAAATTACAAGTGTCTTTCTGATCTTAGTGAAAAGGAGATGGTCATAGGGTTTCCCAAGATAAAAATTTCCAAAGGAGTCTGCCAAGGTTGTATCATAGGAAAACACCCAGAGCACAAATTTGAGAGAGCTAGTCATGAGAGAACCTCTGCACCCCTCGAGTTGATCCATAGTGATGTTGCTGGCCCATTCCCTCATATGTCCATGAGTCAGGCCAAATATGCATTGAATTTTATTGATGACTTTTCCAGGTATTGCTGGGTTCACTTCCTGAAACACAAGTCTAAAGTTTTTGGCCTATTCAAAGTCTTTAAGGCTTTGGTTGAAAACCAGTCTGGAAGGAAACTCAAGGCCCTCAGAACTGACAATGGTGGTGAGTATGTCAAGTCTGAGTTTATTAATTATTGTGTAGATACAGGTATTTAGATGCAGCATTCTATCCCTTACACACCACAGCAAAATGGTGTTGCTAAGAGGAAGAACAGATCACTGAAGGAGATGGCAACATGCATGATGGAGGCCAAAAATTTGCCACCAAAGTACTGGGCTGAAGCTATCAACTCTGCAGCCTATATCCAGAATAGGGTGCCTCACAAATATCTTTATGGCATGAATCCCTTCGAAGCATGGAGTGGGCACAAGCCAGATGTGACCCATTTCAAGATTTTTGGCTCAAAGGCTTGGCATAGAATCCCAACAGAGAAGAGGAAGGCTTTGCAGCCCCAAATCCAAGAGTGTATTTTTGTTGGATACTCTGAATATTCACAAGGGTACAAGTTGATAAATTTGAGCACAAACAAAGCCTTCATTGAAAGGTGTGTTCAGTTTGAAGAAGAACCCCTTGTAGCAGTGGAAGTTGGTGAAGCCTCTTCACCACCTGAACCTCAAGAAGTAAGTAAAGAGTTTGTTGAACATGATGATTCTGATTTGTCTAATGGAGATGAGTTTATTGCAGACCCTAACATCCCTACAAGGCCAAAATGGGTAGCCAAGACACTACATGCAGTAGGAGAGCTAGCTGGGGATCCCAATGACCCAAGGAGGACTAGATCTCAATTTGAGAGTGGTATGTGCATGAAGGATCCTATGTTTGCTGAAAAATGATATTTGATGGTGGAGTCTAATCCTCAAACATATGAAGAAGCAACAGGAGATCTAAGATGGAAAACAGCCATGATGGAGGAGTTCAGCTCACTCCAGAAGAGCAACACATGGGAGCTAGTGGATCTTCCTCCAGGAAGAAAGTTAGTCCAGTGTAAGTGGGTCTATAAGACCAAAT
>LPNX011078437.1:3730-92816 GCA_001517045.1 Pseudotsuga menziesii
AAAAGGGATGAAAACATGGGTGCAAAAGTGGACGAAAAAATGGATGCAAAAGTGGATGCAAAAATAGCTGAAACAAAACGAGATGCAAAAATAGACTCAAAACAGGATGTAAACTTTGATGCAAAACTTGGCACATGAAGGGATGCAAAAAAAGAAGGAGAAGTGGATGAAAAAGTGGATGTAAAAAAGGATGCAAAAGTGGATGAAAACAAGGGCGTAAAAGTTGAGGCAAACATGGGCGTTAAAGGGGGCGCAACAAGAGTAGATGTACAAACTAGGCGCAAAATTAGGTGCAAAACTAGGCTCAAAACCTGTCGCAAAACCTGATGCAAAACTTGGCGCATAACTAGGTGCAAAACCCGGTGCAAATTACGCCACAATTTGCGCCAGATTTAGAAAAAGGACGCAAAAAAATCCTAAAATAGCACCGACCCATGAATTTGTGCCATTTTGTCAAAAAAATGAAGAAAAATACACTGAAAGATGGTCTAGACGCAAAAAAGGATGCAAAAAGAGATGCTAAATCCAGTTTTTGTTGTAGTGAAAGAGATGCAAGAATGTTTGTAATTTGATCTTTATTTATTGTACATGGAAGACAATAATCTTCTTGGTTACAATTAGCACCAACTGATAAGAAGAGAACCAACTCTGAAATAGGACCCGACCTGGTTTTCTTAGCTCCAACTGAGAAGGGATTGAGGAATCTAATCTTCAATTGCAAGACTCAGCTTGTCAGTCAAGAAACACTTATGTCATTCAATCGACTGCTGCTAATCATCAACCAGTTCTGCTACTCATTGTCATCAACTTGTCCCTCTCATCAACTTGTCAAACCTATTGTTCAAGTATCTGCTCATACACTTAAAATAATATGCTTACTAGATGCTTATACCGAGACTTCAAGGGATCTCTTCATGTACTACTCATACTTAGAATAGGCTTATATACATTATGCCCAATATCAAAGAATCTACTCAGATACTAGCCAATACATCAAAGAGACTTCAATGTTATGCCAAGGCAACAAGGTATTTGTTCTAGTGACTTATGTCATCAAATGTGATTATAGTCTTCATATATATCCTGCTGAATCCCATCCAAATCACTGCTCAGTATCATAAGTCTTCAACCAACCATGACTTGTTCCAATTGATGGTTATGTTAAAGCTTCTCTGAACCTGACCAAGTACTAATTCTGCTCAATCATGTCCAAATTATTGTTTTACCATTGTTTATTACAAGTATCACTATGCAATACCACCTTTTTAAAGCTAATTTTCTTCTTCTGTAGAATGCTTGCTCAATGCACAAGTAACTTGATCAAAACACTACTAATGTTAATCAAGAATTTGTCATTTTCTAGAACTGATTTGTTACTTGCCCTAGATGAGTAATCTCTTCAAATCATAGTCTATGAACAATTTTCAAGTTATGTAGAAAAAAATAATTAGCTTACCAATCATGTGTTGCAAACCAAGTGATGTTGTTGTTGTTACCTCATTACTGTAATTCCTCAGACCTATCAATGAATTAAGCCTCAGTCATTTAGTTCATGAAAAACTTGATAGGCCCAAAAGAAAAAGGATAAAGTGCTGCTAGTGGTGTTTTAACTCTACTCCAAAGCAGGTCGAATTTCCTTCAATTTTTATGGCTCTTTTTACACATCACAAATGCCTTAAATCTTTCCAGTGAATTACTCTATGATAAGACAGTATTTCCAAAAAACTTTTTGTTTTGTCATTTAAATATTTATCAAACCACTCCTTAATAGGTTGAGTTTTCTCAATCAAATAGGGCTTGTTAAACACATCAAAGTACATTTATTTCTGCTCCAAAAGGTGTCACTATCCCACTTTTGATGCTGCCCCAAAGAACTAATTGAAGAGGTGATTTTAAACCCCAAAAACAAGATTAGTATTTTGTTGTTGGTGCCTTGTTTCTCTCCTTAGCGGGATGAGATTTTATTAGGGAAAGACAGTCCTGCAAACAAGTTTTTGTCTCCTAAAATGCAGTTGCCTTAGTATAAAAATCAGAGTTGTTTTTAATGTATCCTTGTTGCTAAAGATACCTGAGATAGATCTGAGCACATTTTCCTCAACTTGAAGCTGCCACAAAATTCACCTATCTGCAATTCGGGACTCCAACTTGATCTCCAAGTGCAGATTCCAGGAGCTACAATCTGTCTTTCTTCGAGCCATTTGGAGTAGGTAAGACTTATACCCTTCCTCTTCACATTCACCATGACATTTTTTTGATTTTCAACTAGTTTTTTAGGTTTTTTGAGCAATTTTTCAAGGGGAACCGCACGCTCGGGTTGATGCTTTTTCCTCTGTCAGACTGTGAACTGGTGCATTGTTGAGTTGGGAAAAAGGCATCGAAGGAGAGTTTTCGAAACCTAGCAAAAGGTTCGGCGCTCTATCTTAATGGAAGAAAGGCAAAGACGACAAGGGAAAAAAATCCCTCTTTTGATCGTCAAAAATTGAATTTTCTAGATTCCCAGGGTCTTAATGTGTGTCTAATGCATGTTTAAAATGTTTTTGCAGGGGAAAAATTACAAACACTATGGTGATCTGGAAAGAACGTGAACATGAAACAATGGATTTCCAAGTGATTAATGACCCACCAACTATGAGAGCTCTTCGAGACTGTGGGTTCCTTAAATACTTCAGAGTGCATGGAATGAAGGCATATGTACGCCTTCTAGAACACATTATTCATATGTGGGACCCTGACCAGTAGTATTTCGTGGTTGGGACCCACATACTGAATATAGACATCTATGACATATACTTCCTAGCCGAGTTGTCTCGCAGATGGAGACCAATAGTTTTGACTGGCCCACAGGGCGGTGATGCTTCACTAGATGACTTGATTGGCCGTCAATGTTCATTAGGGACACTTTCCCAATGGGGAAAAATTCCCATCAAACAGATGGTATATCGACCTTTGAGGATGGTTTTTATACTATTGGAAAGGTTGTAGGAACCAGTTCATCCCATTTGACCACCAGGGCACACATGTTATACGCCATAGAATGTATGGCTCCCACAATATTCAACTGGTGTGAAGGTTTGTCGGTCATCTTAAAGGACCAGTTAAAAAAATGCAGACGGGGTGAACTCAAGCAGTTTGGCTATGGGGAAGTTATAGTATGTTTCTTCCTAGAGAGGGTACCACTTATGAGGCCTCAAGTAGCCTTGAGCAGGCTATATGTTGAAGACCCTAGTATGCTCAGATGGGTACTTGTCATGTCCCGTCATGGTGGTGGAGGCTCAATGGTTGTTTATGGATCAGTCTACTTCCGTTGGCTGCGAGGAAAACTACTGATGATAGAAGACTATGCCTATGAGGGTACAGAATTCCGCAACGACCCTAAGCTTCCATACCCATCGGGGGAGGATTTGGACGATCGAGGTAAGAAAGATGCCACCATGGAATTTTTTATTTTTTTAACTTTATATTTGATTTTTATGTTTTTGTTGTAATGTTTAGGTGTGTAAAAATGACATGTGCAGATATAGAAACTTCTCGCCCAGCTGGAGCATATCTAGAGGTGGATGAGGAGAACCTTCAGCACTTGGCTGTGGGGATCCTAGATATCACCATTGATGACTTACCTAAGCAATATCAATGCCAGACAGTGGCCTGTTTCAAGTCGCTTTGTGACGATACTCCGTAGATTTGCACAGGCGGTGGTGTACTATCATGAGCATCACCGTGAGGATTAGTCCACAGAGGATTCCTCATGTTTTGTACATGTATTTAAAATAAAAGCTTTGAAGCTTTAGTTTTTCCCCCATAGATGTGTTTTAAAACTATGACAGTCCTAAACTTTGGGTGATCTGAAAGCTTGATGCTTCAACACATTTTGTATCTCATATCTACCTTATATATATATATATATAGATGAAAACTTTTTATTTACAGATGTGTCTGCAAATGTGATGTGTGAATGTATGCCTACTATGAATCCAAATGCATGTTTTTTTGTTATAATGAACTTAACTATGAGCAATATACCGATCTAAGACAAAATTTTCCAGGGAATCTGCCACAACATTTAAGTGTCTTGGAACATGTTGATTTGAAACTTGATCAAAATACCTTTCTAGAAGCCTAACTGTTCGGAATTTATGAAGGAGTAGGGGGTTTTAGATGGTGTAGAATCGGTTTAACTGATGCACAACTAACTTTGAGTCTAGGTAAACCCTAATTTCTCTTACATCATTAAATAGGGCTTCCATCGAAAATCCAATCACCGCATGATACTTTACAAGATTGTCGGTGGAGGGACCCAAACAAGTACCCCCTGAACTCACCAAATCACCTATAGGAGAGTACAACACCCAAACTACCGATGCAAGATTCAAGGTGTAACGATTGGTACCATCCGCGAAATCAATTAAAGAGGTCACATGTCCATTAAACATAGGACTTGCGTAACTATGGTTGTGAGGAAACACATCTTATATCACACAAAAACCACACTTTTTAAAATAAACACACACCACTCTATAAACAATATCTACAAATATCTTATGTTAGATGACCTAGGCATAGTATATTTTGAGGTGGAGCCCGTTGCAGGGCTCTCCCAAGGATATCCCATCAAAATCCACTAATTAATAAGAACCCTTCTCCAAAAAACGACTGATAACATAAGGCCCATGCCACATTAAATCTAGCTTCCCTTCCCCCAACTTATCATGTTTCTGGTCATAGGTCAAGACTAGATCTCCTTCATTAAACGAGAGGGGCTAAACAGTTCTATCATACTGAGATTTTATCCACTATCTGTGTGCCTCATTTTCTAAGGAATCATCAAGGCGAGTTTCGTCAAGCTTGTTCAAATATTGTAATAGTTCTTCTTCTAGGGTGGTCTTAGGTACAATTTCTACAGTGAGATTTAAATAAGGAATCTCACATTCTATCAGGAGAGTTTCCTCTAGTCCATACACCAATCGGAATGGTGTGAAACCAATGGAAGTTTTTATGGTAGTTCTATAGGACCAAAGTGTATAAAAAAGTTGCAAAGGTGAATTAGACTTGGCCTGCCCTACCATCCGCTGAAGCATAGTTTTTAGAACTTTGTTGAATGCTTCAACCTGGCCATTGGCCTGTGGGTAGTAAGGTGTAGATTTATTGTGATGAAACCCTAATTTTTCAATAAGTTATGCCATCATCTTATTTTGGAAATGTGACCCATGATCGGTCACAATAGCCCTAGGAATTCTGAATATTGCAATAATGTGGTTAAAGAGAAATGGAGCAGTTGTCTTTCCGTCTTCAGCATATGTGGGATAGCCTCATCCCATTTAGTAAAGTAATCCACAACCACAATAATGTAGCCATGCACCCTAGCTGAGGTAGATATAAAGTGCACGAAGTCTATTCCCCACTTAGAAAAAAGACCAATTGCTATGACGGGATGGAGCAGAGTTGGGTGGGTGCACTTTTTGGATGTAAATAGTTGACATGGTTGGCATTTTTTGATAGTTTCAATACAATCCTATTGCAGCTGCAATTGTTTTTCCCAAATTTCTTAAATTTTGGTCCCCTCCTCATGATCTAGCGTTGTTTTTAATCGTTTGGATCCTTGAACCTTTTTGGTCATGCATTAATTTTCAACGATTTGTTGAAGATTAACTCTCGTCCTATTTTTGGAAGTTGCTTATGTTTTGAAAATTGTGTGGGTCGCAGATTTTGAGTTTGGTTTTGCTAGTCTATTAGATCAATTGTTCTTCGAAAGGCCTCTATTTCGGAAGTAAAACAAGCTATTGACTATCGTCAAATTTAAAGCTGTTCCGAACACTTAATATTTTTTGTAGATCGGGCATCAAATTATGTTTGATCGGAGGTTGTTGTATTTTTGTTCTCCGCCATTGTGGCTCCAAAATCAGCTAAGCACCCGAAGTGTAAAGCGCTCTGACCACCGATGCGTGTCGATCTTTTAGTCGCATGTCCGAAGTCTTTTCTCTTCCACCGTTGCGGCTCCCAAAGCAACTAAGCACCCGAAGTCGATGTCTTTCCGACTTTCGATCGAGAACTTTCCCGCCCACATTTTAGGTCATATCTTTTCCGACTCCGATGTGCTTAAGTGTTTTCGCAATACCCGTCTCCTGTTAAAATCCGCCGTTGCGGCTGTGAATGGGTCTACCCTTCCGATGTTAGCGTCTAAGCCGCCGATGAGTTTTCGTTTTCCATCATCGGAGTTTTCTTTCAAACCCGTAGGTGGACGAGGTTGTGGCGTTGTCATTTGTGAATGTTCTTATAACAGTCATGCACATGATCTTTCTTGTTGAGTAGCCATTTTGGTTGATATATTTTGACGTTTTGTTTTAGAATGCAATCACAATGAATGAGGCACATTGATTTATTGCAGGTGGACTCAAGGGACTACAAAGATGACCACGGCGCGAAGGCGTAGCTGGACAGTTTTGACAAAGATAGAACCAAAACCGGCAGAATCAAAAGGAGGACAAGCGAAGCAAAAGGCAAAGATCAGTAGTGACAAAGGCACAGACCTGAAAGATGTCAGTTACTAAAAAGATCATGAGTGCACACAGAAAATATAAAAGTAGGGACATGAAGCATTTTGAGGGACCGAATGGTCACACGTTTGGGGCAGCCCAAGCGGTCTGCTGTTTTAGTTTAAATATCTGAAAGTTAGAATGGAGAGGGGCTTTTTCCCTGGAAAAAACTTGTACACTAATGCTTGTAAGAGGAACTATTTCGTTTTACAACCAGAGACTGCAACTTTTTCCTGTTGGAGAAAGTGCTATGTGGAATGTATCAATGTGATTAAATGAGCAATGTTGAATGGGAACTATTTCGTTTTCAACTATGTCTCATTAACTGTGAGAGCGTTCTAACTTCTTGAACCTATGTTCTTGTTTGAATGTTCTTTAGTATATTTTGTGATGTCTTCCACCATGAGTAATGGGTTTTTTAACTATTGATGAGCTATCTTATCATGTATACTTTTATTCATGTTTATATGTTCGATTATAAGAACAACTATCTGTGATTTGCCATAACACATGAATAGTATTGCATTACTCATGAATTAATCCAGCTCTCTAGAGATAGTTTAGTTAGTATTTATTTTCTTGCATATATGTGATTTGGATGCTTGTGAGTTCTAAGACGAGAGGTAAGACCCTGCGCATCACATTGTGACTACTCTTTGCATCCTTATCCCCTTGCATGGTTAATTAGGCACGTGCATATCATACTTTAAATCAAAATACAAAAATATATACGGTGGACTGGGCCGCAACTGGTAAACCCTTTTGTTACTTGACCTACGGTAGCCAGAATGCAAACCGGATGGATTCCCTACACCAAATAGTCACAGGATAGGTGGGAACGTTGACTGGGGAGAATCCCTTGCTGTTGTTGCCTGCGAATCTCCAGGCCTCAACAGTTTCTGGCGCTAGAAGGAGGGCCGCTAGTGCATGGCTGGCCGAGGAAACCTGTTTTCCTGAGATTATTCCACCGGTAACAGTTCTGAAAGCAGTGGGCTTCATAATCCAATTTCAGAAGAAAGGAGTAGAGAACATTTGTTTTCTATTGACAACAAGGTTGTTAATAATCTGAGAAGACACACCAGGGCATATGTTAAGAAGATTGGAGGATTTCCAATCATCCCTGAATTGCCCAGAAGAGAATATAAAAGGAAGGATCGTCCTATATTGGAAGACTCAGTGCTGGTTGGGGATTGGGAAGAACTTGTAGAAACAACCCTACAGGAAGTTGTACTGCCTTTGAACCAGGAAGGTCGAGATACTCCTCACAGTTCTCCTGCTCACACTCCTATTTGCTCACCTCCTCACTCTCCACCCAGACTCATGGCAGGCATTAACGCCAATCAACCACCCAACCCACCGAATCCACCACCTGCCTGGAGAGCCAGATCACCTTTAAATCTAACACCTCTGCTACATGATTTACCTCAATCCTTTGAAAAGATGCTGCCCAAATTCGACCCAAGCGAGAAGATACTGGTAGATGACCACCTGCAAAGTTTTTACTTGGCAATAGAAGGGTTAAGGGCTGGGGAGTATGAAGATGTAGTTTGCAGACTATTCCCGCACACCCTTAAAGGAGTTGTCGTATGATGGTATTTTGGTTTTCCTGGCAACTCTATCCCTGATTGGGATACCTTCGAAAGGATTTTTAGAAGTAAGTATGCAACCCAGAAGACTCATGCAGCTCTGATGAAAGGACTATGTGCCTTGAAGAAGGAGAGAAAGGAAAAGGTGCACAGTTTCACCCAAAGGTTTGCAGCATATCTCAAGAATTTTTCTGAAGCTAAAAGACCTTCGGACAAGGTCCTGATTGAATATTATACCTTAGCTTTAGGCCCTGAGCTGGCCATGTTTGCCAAAATAAAGGCCAAGCCTACTTTGGCGGAAACCTATGAAGAGGCGGAAATAGTGGAGGTTGAAAGATAAAGTATTAAAGACTATCCCAAATGGTCAGGAGAGAAAAGTGTGGCAAGGAAAGCCTTGTTGTTCACTAAGCCTAAGGAAGAACAATCACCAGATTTTGAAGGTATGGCAAAAATGATGCAGAAGATTTCTAACATAATTATAGACTTGGAGAAAGAGAAGGAAACTCAAAAGTTCTACAAGCCCTATTACAAGAAGAGAGAGGATGACAATCAGTCCCAACCTCCTCCACACAATTCAGCATCTATGAATTTAACAGAGGTAGGAATGGAAAATTTTTGCACTTTCCACCAACAAACCCACTCTGAAAAGAATTGTCTGCAATGGATAAACTCAATGACGTTGGTTATGAATTAGCTGTTGGATTCTAAATTAACAGAAGATGGAGATGAAGAAAGAAAAGAGAGTACCACTTCAATGAAGGAACAAGAAGAAGAAACCATGGTTTTGTGGAATTCTGTTTCGTTATTTGATGCTGAAGAGGAAAATAATCGGGGCCACAAGGACATCAGGGAAACTATCGTAACAACAAGGAGCCAAGGGATAGCTAAAGAAAACAGTCTCATGCTCCCAAAGATTAAAAGGCTGCAAAGAAATGTTAAGAAATTTCAAAATAATTCCGCAGCTGTTAAAATTCCCGAATTCACCATTACCAGCTAGGATCCTAGGCAGACTGATACATTTTCCAATCCCACTGAAGAAAAAATGAAGGTTAATAAGCCACATCCCATTGAACAGCAGATGGATTATGACATCGTGGAAGATATAAAGAAGGTAAAGGTGAACGTTTCACTATTTGAAATGTGTAAAGTGCCGCAGCAAAAAGAAAGACTATTGAAAACACTTGAAGCATCGGATGAGAGGCTTCCCACTGACAATCGACCTCAGGAAGAAGAAGAAATCGGAGAAACCAGCATTGGAGGTAATTCTAAGAGAAAACATCCACCTTTCCTCCTCACTTTTGAAATTTTTAATCACAACGTACATAATTGCCTGGTAGACTCAGGGGCGTCGGTTAACATCATGCCAATATCAGTCTGTAAAAATATAAATGGGCAGCCTAAGCCATCCACGTGGAGGGTTGTTCAGTTGGACAGGACGGATGTAAAGGTAATTGGTGAGATGGAAGATGTCCTAGTCCGTCTGTCGTCAAATGATAAAGTCTGCCAAGTCATTAATATCGTGGTGGCCGATATACCAGACGCTTATGGGCTTGTCCTTACCAGAGACTGGTCAGCCAAACTAAATGGATATTTTGCCTCGAATTGGTTGCATTTGTGGCTGCCATATAAAGGAAACCCGAACCAAATTAAAATTTTGAGGGAACCTCACATGAAATACAATGTTACTCGACTTGAGGGAAAGAATGAACCAGTGGATTCTATGTTGGGAAATTATTTTATTGAGTTGGAACCAAGAAATTACCAAGTAGAAGAAGCCAGCAACACGTCAAACACCCAGCCTGATCTCCTTCAATTCTCACAAGCTGATGAAATCGACTGTAAAATAGTAGACTTAGCGGTAGGAGTAGATTCTCATGCAATAGTTAGCGATTTATGAACATTGTTTTTTGATGGCTCTAAGGCGTTAGAAGGGTCAGGGGCCAGTTGTGTCCTGATCAACCCAA
This sequence comes from Pseudotsuga menziesii, assembly GCA_001517045.1. Taxonomy (NCBI): domain Eukaryota; kingdom Viridiplantae; phylum Streptophyta; class Pinopsida; order Pinales; family Pinaceae; genus Pseudotsuga; species Pseudotsuga menziesii. Next base: position 13,811 of record LPNX011078437.1, read on the forward strand.
AGAATAATAAACATTTTCTTTCATGTAGATTAGAGTTTCAATGTACAAATAACACGGCTGAGTATGAAGTGCTGGTGCAAGGTTTAAGGAAAGCAATCGAATTAAAGGTAAGTAATCTAAAAGTTTTTGGATATTCTGAAATAATTGTTAAACAGATCCGGAATAAAATACATTGTGTTTCTCCTCACTTAAAGGCTTATCAAAATGAGGTATGGGACCTACTCAAATGTTTTAACACATTTAATATTATTTCAATTCCAAGACTTAAAAATGCAGCAGCTGACTTGTTAGCCACATCAGCTACTAGGATTGTGCCTACTAATGATCGATGCTCCGTTGAATTGATTTTCAGGCCCTCGGTCCCTAATATGATTACCAACTTACGAGTGTTCGACGACGATTAGCAGATTATAGAATGCTTAACCAATGACGAGGTATTTAAAGGAGCAATTATAGATGATGAAGAACATCAGGCCGAGCTGAAGTATGATAATTTCATCCCTAAAGGAGTCAGAACCTTAGAAACAATGTTTGATTTAAATGAAAAGTTCAAAAGACCAGCAAACGTGAAGACTCACAGCTCATCTCTACAGTTCGAGCTAATAAATTTAGGGACTGAGACAAATCCTAAATATGTGAATCTTGGCAAATGTTGTTCACCAGCAGAAAGAGATAAGTACATCAGTATTTTTAGTCAATATAAAGGTGTGTTCGCCTGGACATACGAAGATTTGAAGACCTGTGACACCAGCATCATCCAGCATTTTATCCCAATCAAAGCTGGCGTCAAAAATTATCAGCAACCTTTAAGGAAAATGCACCCCAAATTGGAACCGTTGATCCAGAGTGAAGTTAAGAAATTATTGGATGCTAGAATCATTTTTAAGGTCAGACACTCTGAATGGGTCTCAAATCTGGTTCCAGTGAGGAAAAAGTCTAGAGAAATCAGGTTATGCGTGGATTTCAGGAATTTAAACCGCGCTTCAGATAAAGATAACTATCTTGTGCCACCCATGGAGCAACTACTACAAATGGTCTCAGGTTCTAAACTATTTTCGTTATTGGACGGTTTCTCAGGCTACAATCAAGTATTAGTAGCCGAAGAATATAGATTAAATACAACGTTCAGAACCAGATGGGGAACCTTCACTTATCGAAGAATGCCTTTTGGGCTTATAAATGCTGGAGCTACGTTTCAGAGGGCTATGGACATAGCCTTCCGTGGTTTGATTGGCCGTAGTGTTGTGATATACCTTGATGATATTACAATATTCTCAAAGAGGAGAGAAGAACACGCGGTCCATCTCAGGAAGATTTTTGAACGCTGTCGGAAATATGGCATCTCACTCAATCCCAAGAAGTGTGTGTTCGCTGTCACGGAGGGTAAGTTGCTGGGTCACATAGTTTCAAAGAAGGGAATATCTATAGATCTGAAAAGGATCAAAGCAATTGAATAGATTCCCTTGCCCCATAATAAAAAAGGGATGCAATCATTTATGGGAACAATAAACTTCGTGCGAAGATTTGTACCAGATTTCGCTCAGATTGTCAAACCGCTGCAGCAAATGGTGAATAAAAATGCCCAATTCAAATTGACTGAGATTGAGAAGAACGCATTCAGCAAAATTAAAACTATTGTTGCACATGCACCCTCCCTAAAAATCCCAGATTTCGATAAAGATTTTATCTTGTATACTTTCGCATCTGATGATTCACTGGAAGTTGTGCTTACTCAAAAGGAAGATGGGGGGGATGAATTCCCAATATCTTTCTTGAGCACTGGTCTACAAGGGGCCGAATTAAATTACCCAACTATTGATAAACAAGCTTATGCAGTATTCAAAGCCATGAAACAATTCAGGCCCTACATACTAAAAAATCGTACCAAGGTGATCGTCCCATACCCAACTGTAAGGTCCCTTTTTCTACAGAAGGAGTTAGGAGAAAGAAGGGGCAATTGGGTAACAACTCTTCAATAGTATGACCTCGAGTTCAAGCCAGCTTCTATAGTCAAAGGGCAGGGGTTGTGCAAACTGATGACTGAAAATGGGAACAATGACAAACATGCCTGGGAAGACGAGGCTTAATTACATTTGATGGATGTATGTCCTTTGTTCACTGCCCCAGATTCTTGGTATAGGGACCTTGTGCATTACCTGTAGGCAGGACTATTTCCAGAACATTGGAATTCTAAGCAAAGAAGAGCACTGCATCTTAAATCAGCTTCCTATCAAATTGTTGAAGGAATATTATTCAGAAAAAATTATGACGGAGTTCTTCTTAGATGCTTAGAGAAAGAAGATGCGAAGAAAGTAATGACAGATTTGCATGACGGGCCTGCTCGGGGACATTATTCAGGAGATACTACAGCTCACAAAATTCTCAGAGCCGGTTACTATTGGCCTATGCTTTTCAAAGATGCACATGCACATGTCCGGAAGTGCGATATTTGTCAAAGATGTAGTGGAAGACAATCTAAGGCAACAACACCACTGAATCCTGTGATGATCACGGAGCCATTCGACCAATGGGGGTTGGACATTATTGGGGAGATAAATCCGAATTCCTCCCTACAACACAAGTACATTCTGACCACGACCGATTATTTCACTCGCTGGGTCAAAGTCGTCCCGCTGCGCAAAATAAATGAAGACGCGGTCATCAGTTTCCTTCAGGACCATATTATGACCAGGTTTGGAGTCCAGTTTCTTTAGTCTTTGATAATGCTACTTAATTTTCATCGATTAAATTAACTACTTTGGCTCATGAGAAAGGAATAAAGTTGCATTATTCTGCTAATTAATATCCACAAGGAAATGGCTTAGCTGAATCCACTAACAAAAATCTGATTAGAATCTTAAAGAAAATTGTAATAGAAAACCAGAGGAGTTGGCACTCAGCGCTACCAAATGCCCTTTGGGCTGATAGAGTCACCCCCAAGTCTTCGATAGGAGTGTCGCCGTATACACTTGTGTATGGTAAAGAAGCCATTCTTCCTCCCAATATCATGCTACCTTCTTCCATAATAGCTCAAGAATCTAGAGGGTCGGATGATGAAGTTTTGCAAATAAGGATATATAATCTCCTGAAAGCAGAAGAGGCTCGATCTAAATCCAGAGAGCGCTTTAAGCAACAACAAGAGGTAATAAAGAGATGGTTCGAAAAACATAAGGCAGGAAGCGACAAAGGCGCAGACCTGAAAGATGTCAGTTACTAAAAATATCATGAGTGGACACAGAAAAGATAAAAGTAGGGACATGAAGCGTTTTGAGGGACCGAAAGGTCACACGTTTGGGGCAGCCCAAGCGGTCTGCTGTTTTAGTTTAAATATCTAAAAGTTAGAATGGAGAGGGGATTTTTCCCTGGAAAAAACTTGTAAACTAATGCTTGTAAGAGGAACTATTTCGTTTTACAACCAGAGACTACAACTTTTGCCTATTGGAGAAAGTGCTATGTGGAATGTATCAATGTGATTAAATGAGCAATGTTGAATGGGAACTATTTCATTTTCAACTTTGTCTCATTAAACGTGAGAGCGTTCTAACTTCCTGAACCTATTTTCTTGTTTGAATGTTCTTTAGTATATTTTGTGATGTCTTCCACCATGAGTAATGGGTTTTTTAACTGTTGATGAGCTATCTTATCATGTATACTTTTATTCATGTTTATATGTTCAGTTATAAGAACAGCTATCTGTGATTTGCCATAACACATGAACAGTATTGCATTACTCATGAATTAATCCAGCTCTCTAGAGATAGTTTAGTTAGTATTTATTTTCTTGCATATATGTGATTTGGATGCTTGTGAGTTCTAAGATGAAAGGTAAGAACCTACGCATCACATTGTGACTACTCTTTGCATCCTTATCCCCTTGCATGGTTAATTAGGCACGTGCATATCATACTTTAAATCAAAATACAAAATTATATACGGTGGACCGGGCCGCAACCAGTAAACCCTTTTGTTACTTGACCTACGGTAGCCGGACCGCAAACCAGACGGATTCCCTACACCAAACAGTCACGGGCTAGTTGGGAACGTTGACTGGGGAGAATCCCTTGCTATTGTTGCCTGCAAATCTCCAGGCCTCAACAAATCCTTGAAAATCAAAGGCCAAAAATACCCTGCATGCAAGATCTTCTGGGAAGTAGCCAACCCAGAGAGGTGACTGCCACAATATCCAAAGTGGCATTCATTTAAAACAATCTCATCTTCATCATGAGTGAGACATCGTCGTAATATAGATTCAATGCCATGGCGGTATAATGTATCATTCATAATCATAAAATACTAGGCCTGGTGGCAGATGTGAAGACGCTCATTGCAAGTGGCATTAGGTCGGTATCATTGAGTTTGGAGATAGAGAATGAGATATCCATACCAAGGATCATTCGTACTAATGAGGAATAAAGATTCATTGGACAATGAATCAATAGGATTCGTTCCTTCAGTAATATGAGGAAGGTCATACATCAACTCTGCGGAGACAAGGGACTTCTTAGAACTAGTCGTGGTGAAATCCAACTCAAACTCTTGGAGAATGACGATCCAGTGTAAGTATTTTCCCCCAAGTACTTGACGAGTCAAGATATAATACTTTGGGTTAGATTCCGCGTAGACAGTAGTTGTACACAACAAGATGTAATGACGGAACTTCTGGACCACGATGACCTTGGCCAGAGCTAGTTTCTACCATGCAAATACTGAGTTTCAGAATCAAGGAGACTCTTACTAACATAGTAAATCACATGTTCTTGGTCATGTTTGTCAGTATGGACTAGGACCTTACCAATTGTTGAAAGAGATGCACCCACATACAAGGAATAATCCTTTGTATAATCTGGTGGTTGCAGCATAGGTGCATGTGTAAGAGCATGTTTGAGTTTATTGAATGCGTGTTGCGCTAAGTCATCCCAAACAAACGGGGTATCCTTTTTCAACAATCGCATGAAACCATGCGTGTTTTCAGCATGGTTGCAGACAAAATGATGTAAAAAAATTTCCTTCCCTTGCAAACTTTGGAGTTCTGTAATGTTGGTGGGAGCGGGTAGGGCCAGGATAGCTTCAATTTTCAGAGGGTCAATACAGATGCCATCTTTAGACACAATGAAGCCGAGCAGTTGACCATTTTCAACATAGAAAAAACATTTATGTGGATTTAATCTAATGTTAAAATGATGACATCTGAGAAAAATTTCTCTCAGATGATCCACATGGTGATCTCGCTACTTTGAATGAGCAGGAAGGTCGTCAAGATAAGGTTCCACAATGTGTTTAATGTCATGGAAAGCGTATGACATGAAGCATTGAAATATAGCGCCATCATTTTTCAAGACAAAAGGTATTTTTCGATAAGAAAAGGTCCCCCCATGGGAAAATGAAATCCATCTCATGCTGATCTAATAGGAATATCTCAATTTGATTATAGCCAGAGAATCCATCCATAAATGAAAATATGGCACTCCCGACATAGTTGTCAATAATTTGATCGATCTACGGGGTAGGGAATTGTCCGTAGGACAAGCCCAGTTTAAATCCTGAAAAATATATGCAAACCCTATTAGTATCATGATTTTTATTCACAGGATATATGTTGGACACCCATTCGGTCAAGGGCATGGGGTAAATGAAACCATCCCTGAGAAGTTTTTCAACTTCTTCCTTGATTCTTATTTCTTTCCGCGGATCTACTAGGCGTAAATTTTGTGGAACTGGACTGGCACCAGGGTAGGTTTTAATCTCGTGAACTACAATAGAGGGGTCTATCCTTGGCATCTCCTCATAGGTCTAAGAAAAAACATCTCTAAATTCCATAAATAAGGTTGTATATGACTGTATCTCTGAAAGTGAATAGTTCTGGCATATCTAATATTCTCTGAAATACCAGGTTTCACTGATATATTCACTGGGATGGTTTTGGTAATATTGCATAAATTACCCTTAGATTCAACATCACGAGTGAGGATCGCAGACCAAGGATCAGTGACTATATCATAAGAAAGCATTGATGCAAAGTGTTCTTCTACCACATGGCAAGGGGGGACGAAAGAAGATCAATGGTGATGGTATTTCCAAGGAATCTCATCTAGGGACATAAATTCCATTATAGATTCTTCAGAGGGAAGTGTATGTGAAATATAATCTAGAGACGGGGGGTTTCTATCCAATATGGTAGGTGATAAGGATCTGAGGCCACCAAAAAATGATCGTTGATGTTAGAGTCACCAGTGGTTTGGATAGCATGGTAATTTTCCTCAAAAGAACTCATTGATACTAATTCAGCAATGAATTCTCCTTTGTCTATAACAAAACTAGAAATCATATTCATCGATGTGGACTGTGAAGCAAGAGGAGGATTGGATAACAGGAAGATTCCCATGAGCGAATAATCTTTAATAAGGCCTACTCCAATATCACGATATTGGGGTGTTGTCAGAAGTGGGACGATGTTCACATTATTTAAAATAGCATTTAGTGAAATGAAATCTGACTGATCTATCTTAATGATCTTCCCTTAGAATGGGAACTGGACTATCCGGAAACCGGATGAAGCAACAACTTGTATGGCATAGAATCAGTTGCGACCGAGCAGAAGATTGTAATCCAAAGGAGCGTCAACAACTTCAACATGGATGGAAATTTATTTTCCCCATATTTATACCTAGAGAGATGGTAGTAATCCATACAGTTGAAATCCATGACCATGAAAGGCCTTCAGTGTAGTGGGTGAACGATTAATTTCCAGAGAACCAATGGCTGTCCAACAAGACAAATACATGACTAAGGTAAAGGCTCCCTCATCCAACACGGTATGATGGATGGTTTTTCCAATAGACTTAGTGGAAAACTTGAAATCCAACTGGTGTGAGAGCATAATGTTGAAATCTGTAATGTCCCTTTTTTAAATTTTATTAAATGACCAATTTTTTTGACTTTTTCCCGAATTTTGACCTTAACTAGTTTTGATGTCTAGACCTCCAAATTGGCCCAAATGCTCCCAACTTTTCTCTAAAGGTACATGAATGATATTATAAATTAAATATGATGTTCATAGATATTTAAGGACCCCCAAATTACTTCTTAAAACTTGTTTAATATTCTGTTCAAAGTAGGATTCTTTACTAGCAAATTGGGGCTCCAATCCCCCTTGGGTAATTGTCGGAAATGGCTTCACAAATGATCCCAAAGTCACTAGAATTTATGAAAAGAGGTTGGGGATGTGTAAGGAACATTTTAAAAGTCTCATATGCATCATGGTTCAGTTTATACATGCTTTTATGACTCTTTCCAAAACAACTCCCAAATCACAATTTCGACCCTTGGGGAAAAGTCACCAGATCTTCTCCCAATACAATTAAAATGAGTAAAATGGATTCCAATGTTTAAGTAATGAACATGAGAATTGAAATAAAAATTAATTACAGTCCATACATCATACATTTATCATATATACATTCCTCCATTCGAAATAATAAGCATTACCATGGCATATATCAAAATAGAGTGGAAATGGTAATTGTTTGCTCATTAAAAGTCAATTTGACATACAACTCTTTGGAACTTAGACTTGAAAATTTATGAGAATGAATAAAATATAATATTTAAATTATTAAAATCATAAATGGACAATGAAATTCTCTCCCAATTCAAAATCATCAGCATTACAATGGTTCACAACAAGACAGTGGGGAAATGCCACTATTTCTTCATTGTTCAACATTTTTACATGAATTATTTTGGGTATTTAGACATGAGAGTATTATGAATGTGAAATAAAGATCATATAAATCAAAATATAATATAATGTTCATTATAATATTCCCTAAAGAGATCAATATCTCACCCAAAGCGCAATCCCTCCATTGGCATGAATATGGTGTGAAAACTAGAAATAGTTGAGAGAGAGTGCCACAATAGAAGAATACACATGATTTCCTGTAGCTTAAACCTGAAAATAAGACTCCATTAAATGTCCATGAAATAACTGAGTGGCATCTCCAAACATCAACTTGGATGAGAATATTTCACCCTCGAAATTGACTAAGGCAAGAAAACTAGTCATCCACTAGCTCTGACAATTCACAAATGATAATTTCTCAAATGATCAAAAGCAATTCTCTTGGTTTCTTACTATATTTTATAAAAATATTTGGCCTTATAAGGATCCAAATCCATCCAAAAACTCCATCCATTTCAAATTTTGGTGTGGGATCAAGATTTTCCATGTGTCCTACCTTTCCTAGCCTTCCATCTTCCCCCTGATTTGAGTAGGAACCCATTGGGATTCTCCAACTCACATGAGAGCTCTCTTGGATGCTATATTTCGACCTGAAATGTCATATATGTTAGCTGTAATCCTTCATATCTGATTTGTGTCATAGGTTTCATAGAATCTTCATCATTGTTGGCATAGAGCTAGGGATTCTAGTCCAAGTGTCTCACTAGCTCCAAAATGACTCTTCCTTTCCCATGTAAGTTACGTTTCTTCTAAAATTGGACCTATGATGCACATGGAAAAATGTATTAACCTTACATCCAAGAACCTTTAGGCTTCCCATGGATTCTAAATTTCAATAGGAGGTTTCCATTTGGTACCTAATTTCTAGCTTATGTGGGTCCCACATTCTCTATGTGTCTTCATGATCAATTGCCACTTTGATTTTCCCTTGTATTTATTTATTTATATCATTTATTAAATATTTATGTCATTTTAATGTTCAAACATAATTTATTGTCCCCCTTATTCCAAATCCCAAAGCTTCCACCCCAAACCTAGGAAACTAGTAATTTTCCTCCTTGGCAATTATTTGACCCTTAGCATCAATTTGACAAACTCTCATGAATATGGAAAATGTGATTAGGCCATTGTGACCCAATGAAAAATTTTGGACATGATAAAGTCATCCAACCTGAAAGAGATAATGTTACTATTTTCAGGATCCAAAGCTCCAAGAGCTATTAACAAATTATTTCCCTTTATAGGACAATTTTGGTGTACTTCAAGAGCCGACATAGCGCAGGGTGCTTGGGCAGATCTTCTACAATATTATAGTACTTGGAAGCACGTGCATTAGGATTAAGAATGAACTTTTGAAGGGTACTCTTAGGTGGGAGAAGAATTGAATCAGGAATATGTTTTTCAATCTGAAGACCATTACTTGGAGGAGGGGTGGAACCTAAAGGTTTATCAAATGGAACATCATCAGCTTTCTTTTCTAGAGGAGGGTCATAAATTTGGGATCTTGTGTTAAGGTGAATTGTTTCACTCAACATCATTTTAACTTCATCGATGTTGGATGAAGAAGGCCCATGCAAGGATTGATGATCAATTAATTGTTGTTGGGTGGGGAAAGGGTCAGTAAGAACTGCCGAGGTGGGAGAGTTTCTCAAAAACTTGCTAACTTCCTCTCGATGAGGACACTCTTTAGTAAAGTGATCACCTCCATAAATTAGGCAGGGAAATTTTTCATTTCTCTTGTTTTGAGAATCAGTATTAATATTTTGTGTTTTACCTTCCTGTTGGTTATCATATTTTTTAGATTTATTTTTACCTTTCTTTTTTCCTTCTGAAGATTCAGAGGATTGAACCGCATTTACTTCAGTGGAAACAATAGGAGAGGATACGATTTTTGGTGGTGTACTGGGTTGACTAGCTGTCATGGCAGGTTGATTTTGATTCTTCACATATTTTATCATCTACAGTGTCTAAACTAAACCAATAACACCATCAGTGGGTGGTTCCATTGCAAGTCTCAAGGGGTCCAATGTAGGGAGAGGATCATGAGGGATTAAGTCATACAAAGTACCCGACTGGGAATCAACCAAGTCTAGGTACTGAGCACAAATAATGGCTTGATCGTCAGTAACGGCACATCCCATGGAGACATCCCTAGAAATGGGGGGAAATAAATATTTTGTGAACCAATCAATCAGTAATTGGTCAGGAATGCGAGCTTTAATTAATCTGCGTCTTTGTCTCTATTCATGAATATGATCGGAGATGTGGGTGAAAGTAGTTTGGAAAAGCCAGGTTAACAGGTTTGTACCTGTCTCATACCGAATTAGTAATTGAAAATGGGTTAAAAATTCCATTGATAGGGCATTGAAGTCCCAGAAGGAATGTTGGGGTAGCTCGATATACCATTTTGTGGATACTACAGTGAGGGTTCTCTGAAATAATCGTAGATGGATTGAACCATCCATCAGAGAATTTGAGGAACACCATAGATGAAAATTCATCACGTGCTTTTTGGGGTCCTCTCCAGGTTTACCGTCAAACTTAGATATGTCTGAGGGTAATTTCACTGTGATTACCAACCATGAGGGATCATGGTGAATCAAATCATTTATCAATCTAGACAAATCTAGCATATCTGACGTAGCCAAAAATGATAATTGTTGATTGGGTTGAGGATATTGGTAATATTGGTATGGAATTTGTAGACCAATAGGACCATAGGAATATTTATAAATGGGCATGGATGATGCCCCAATGGCTGGTTGATTGGGTGGTTGATTTCCAAAAGATCCACTAGAAGGTATGCTAGGCGGAGGGGAACCCGAGGGAAGTGGTCCTCCAGGAGGAGGTGGTGTTCCTCCATAAAGTGGTCCTTCAGAAAGTGGTCCTCCAGGCAGTGGTCCTCTAGGTGGTGGTCCTCTAGGCGGTGGTCCTCTAAAAGGGGGTCCTCCAGGCGGTGGTCCTCCAGATGGTGTTTCTCCAGATGGTGGTCCTCCCGGTGGTGGTCCTCCAGATGGCAGTACTCCAGATGGTCCACCAACTTCTTAGGATCCTCCAAGTCCTCTAGGGGGTTCTCCAGAAGGAGGAACTCCAGGTGGACCTCCAAAGCCTCCAGCAGTGTTTACAAAAGCTCCTCCATATGATGGAACATTAGACCAATTGGGTTGCATTCCTGGGGTAGGGAATTCCAGGGTAAACAGTCGTCGACGATGCGAGTTGATACATTGATGGACCATGGGTGTTTTATTTTCAGGGTATGTATATCCCCAAGAAGATGGACTAATGGAAGGTTGGACCCATGAAGGTCTGCCCTGGTTGGAAGAGGGTATAACCGTGTTGGTATTAGGAGGAGGGGTACTTACTACTGGTGATCTTGTTGGTATATTCTTCCCCATACTAGAAATGGTTCCTCCAGTAGGTAAAGCAAATTGAGTTGGGGAACGCCCCCTAGGTGTAGAAACTACTGGATAAGTAGAAGTTGATGGAGATTTTTTGACTTGACGGGGTAGGGGTGGAGGTTTTATATGTATCTTATGTAACCATGCTTGGGGTCGGTGACCTTGAGACAGGAGCTACTTTCGGGTGACAAAAGGGCATGCTATCCAGTTGGGGTTATTCTCGTAAGGTGGGGAAGTTGAGAAATACTTCTTCTTCATAAATTATCTCCCATACTCTCTAAATGATCAATAGATTTCTAGAATAATTCTGCATTTGATGGAGAATTTCTAAGGGTTTTCCTCGAAGCGATGAGTACCGAGGGCTCTGGTTCAGCTGTAGTAGTGCCATATTCAGAAATGTACTGGCTTAGAGAAGTTCTCCAAAAAGGAGCATTTAGGCCAAATTCTTCCCCTACAGTGTCATCCAATGGGTGGTTAAAAACCCAATCCGATGATCCAGGTTGACCTTTCATTGGAAAGTGAAAGTTTGAATCAGTTGTAGTTGGAAGTTGTACCGAAGGGTTATCATAAGTAGAAAATTATTCTATAGTTTCAGTAACTAGGACATCTTCTACATGAGAATCAACAGAAGTAGGTCAATCAATGGCTTCACCTGTTTCCTTCCATGACGGGAAGAGAATCGGGTGGTAAACCCTGTAACCTATGAGAATGCCTCGTGGGTAAATCAGCCAGGGTGTTGGCTGAATATTTCTACTCTAGGTCTCTAAACAAATAATAAAACACAAACAGACAAATCTACGCAAGCTAAGGCCACAAGAAAACATAAATGACAGGATGGGCTTGTAATAGCTGGTTGCTCACTAGGAATTCCAATTTTTCATAACTTGCGATATACTACAAGGTCCAACAAGGAAATGCAACAAGGAGGCTTGGGACCATACCCTTGTCTGAACACCTGACTACCTGGACGACACGTGCGTAGTAGCTTCCCAAGTGTTGTTCTCGGTGTATTTCTCCAACAAGGTGTCCAAAAGGATGTGCTTATTTTTTTAAGGAATCCTAGAAGGGTCTCCTGACATATGCAAGGTAAATGGGAGCTCAAATCCGTATTAGTGATTTCTAATGCACAATTGTTCAAAAGGGGCCTTTCGATATACAATCAAGTACATGAAGTACCTTTCTATATACCTCAAGGGAACATGAAAGGTCGTTATACATACCGATGGTATGTGGAAGAACCACACATTCCCCGGGATGTAGTGCAGGCATTAAATGACAACTCCTATATTTTAAGAGGTCAAAACATGTCTCTACCCTATCACCCAAATTGCTAAAATTTTTAACCTAAGCTACCGTTTATTTTATCTGAATGGTTAGTGAATGTTTCTGAGGTGTATATTAAAGATGCAAATTTAAAATCTATATGTCATGCAAATATTTTTCCTTCGATGAAAGCTAACTAGAGTAGGAGGGAAATCTTTTTCTTTCAAGAACAAGATGCCCTGCTACTCTCAATGAACCAAACTTCAAGATCTATGATAGATTCTTCAAACACGCAAGCTTTTCACCATAAAAAATAACTAATCTCTGAAAAAAGAAATAAGTTGAGCCTCTAATGTTTATCAAAACTGAAACTTTCTCAATCAAAATCACAAAAACCTTCTTTCCTAAGCACTCATGTAAATAAAAAATGAACTTCTTCCTAATCACTCATAAAGAGGATTTTCCTAACCACTCATGCAAACAAAACAAGCTATCCAACTTGTTTTGTATTTTTTATATGATTTCGAAAAAGAAAGAGTATAATACTTCTGCAATAAACTAATTTGAAAGAGGCTACAGATATTCTTTTCCACTACATACAATTCAGAGAATGAGCTAAGCTAGTCAAGCATCCAAATCTGTAAATCAAACACAAATCCTTTTCACTACAAACTCCTTAATGATGAAAAATATTAACTCTGAACTCAATGGGCGAGATCAAACTACCAAACACTCAGATCTAACAGGAAAATAAGCAAATCATATAGAAACACTTCAAAGAAGAAAAATTTTAAAAAATATGTGCTCTAAGGCAGTATGGTACCTACCTCACCACACTATGAGTAGCTGCACCAGAGCGCTGTCAGGAGGTCAGCACTTTATGGTTACTGAGAAGAGGCGTCAGTGGCGCTTTATGTCAAAAGGAGAAAGGCACCTACGATGCTTAGTGCCAAGGTCAAGAAGGCACCTGAGGGTGGATGACACTATTTCTCTTATGCCTATGTGCGTCGACGATTTCACAAAATCAAAAAAGATGATCACCTGACAATAAACCAAAAGGACTGAGATGGACTGATACAGGAGTAAAGACAACTTCTGACAGAGGGAAATTGCTAAAAAAGTAAGGTGGATCACTCACATTAATAATCCAAAAGATTTAAGAGAGAGAATGAAAAATGAGAAGAATCCCAGTGAAGCAAGAGGAACCTTTTAGTGGATGAATATCTTGCACCACCTTTAGCAAGAACAACAATAAAGGTTGATATCTAAACTGGAGAACCTAATAGAGGATGAATTCCATGACATTTACCATAAACATATAACAAACACCCTATCTGATGTAGGGAGCAGTAAACAGAGAACGAATTCCTTGCATGCAAGTAGAAACACATTAGTATAACTACTGTAACGTCCCCGACCCTTCAACCGATGAAGAGGACGCTACCAAGCCATTAACCATCCAGGAAAACTGCCCCATGAACATGAACATATATAAAACCAAAATGCTTGAACATGAAACCTACTAAGATGCATAATCATTCACATACACAGCGGAATCAAACATACATTCATTCAGGAATTCAACAGTTCATCATCATTCATTAAACATCAAATATGATTGCAGAAACGAAATGGTTAAGAATACTTATCTTATAAAGAACTTGTCCCGCAACCAGCTACGTCGCTGCAATGTTCCACCCAACCATAGGTCAGCTTTCTCTTTAATCTCTCAACAACCCTGCCACCCCCGAGCTAGGCATGATTCCCCAAGGAATAAGGAACAAACAGGCTTACACATAGCCAACGATACACAAAACATAGCTAAGCCAACACTGTTGGGTTTATCAGGCCATCAACAGATCAGCCAAGCCAACACAATTGGTTTTGTCAAGCCATTAAGGAGCTAGGAAAAGCTAAATGCTAAGCTGGTGAGCCCATTGAAGAGCTAAGGACACCTACACCAGAACTAGCCTGACTTCTAGGACACCCACACACGCCCAACACAAGGAAATCAGCCCCTTCTCTGCTACACAATTCCTCAGGCCCTGACCTCTGTTCCAGTGCTATTCAGGGGTTGTGGAGAAGAAAGCCAACCCTCTAGCTCTATTGGTGTGGTTCCCAAACAAACCAGGTTTATCAAGCAACCCAAGCCTTCATTCCCATTCCAACACAGTCTGAAGACCAACCACTGCATACATGCAGCCAAACAAGCGATTCACAGCTTTGTGAGAAAAACAAAGCAAAACAGGGTGACAACCCAAAAATGGTGAAAACAGCTCAAGCCAAGCAAGGCGATTCAGAGTTGTTCTTGACCCTAGCATGGCCAAAACAACTCAGCGAAAACCCCAAAAGGTAATTGCACCCACAGCAACGAACGACGTGGGGAAAACCACAGACCCCGGTCTCAGCAATGAAGTGAGGGGAGATTACACAGTCCGAAATCGATAAGGAAAAAATACACCCAACACAATCCACCAAATCGGTATGGAAAACACCTATACACATAGAGATCATGTTCTAAGGCCGCTCTTCCAGCTTGTTGCGTGAAGAAAAACCAGGAAGAATCCTGTGCGTGAAGAATGAAGAGAGAACCGTCCCTCTGTGTGAAGATGGGCCAAAACGATGGAGAGAGTGGGTGAGTCGAAGAATCCATGCCCACGTGAAGTGCTGGAGTCTATTGGTGGAGTCTACATGTGTTGAAACCTGCCACCCACCACTACCCAGCAATAACTGCCCCCAACTAATAGCAGAAGTATTTAATGGGTGGTTGACACATGGATTTTCCCCATAGGATCAAGGTTTAACAATCCCCCCCTTATCCTTAGGATAATCATGCCCTTTTCAATATAGTTGCATTGACATAGCTGTTTGGGGTTCATTTAATTAAAAATGCATATTTACATGATGCCAATACCCATATGTGCCGTGTCTCACGATACACCATCGACAACGATTCCAATCGCCGAAACATAACAAAACCAAATCGATGGTGGGGATTTTTCCTTTAGCTCCACACCATGATTAATAACAATATATATATCATGTATATTTAATGCATCGGGGTCAAAACCAGGGTGTTACATTCCCCTCCCCCTTCAATAGCACTATCCTCAATGCTTTACAAAATTTGAACAAAAATGCTACACTGGTACCGCCTCAGTGTTCCGCAGAATTGAACAAAAATGGATGCACCAATCGCATGGCATCCTACAGCTCCCACGTAGCCTCTTCAGGTCCGTAGTGCTCCCATTGCACCTTTACCTGCCTTATGACCCAGTTCCGAAGCATTGTGACCTTCCTGTCAAGGATGCACATTAGCTCGGTTCGGAACTCTCCCTTGGGTTCCACCTGAATCACATCCCAATTTATCACATGGTTAGGATCATGTACATATCTCTTAAGCAAAGAAACATGAAAAACATTATGAGCTCTAGTGCTAGCAGGCAATGCAAGTCTATATGCAACTAGCCCTATTCTTTCAAGCACTTCAAACGGCCCACAATATCTTGGTGATAGCTTGGCACAACTTCAAAGCTTCAAGGAACTCTTCCTTGCCCTCACTCTAAGGTAAACATGATCCCCGACACTGAAATCCATGTTCACCCTATGGTTATCTGCATAGCTTTTATGTCTGTCCTGTGCTGCTTTCATATTCTTCCTAATCTTTACAACCTCTTGCTCCATTTCCTTGAGCAATTCCGGATGAAGAACAACCCTGTTCACTGGATTATCCCAAGTCACTGGTGTCCTACACCTTCTTCCATGCAAAGCTTCATACAAACTCATCTCCAACGATGCATGTTGTCCATTGTTATAAGAAAACTCTACCAAGTGTAAGTAATCTTCCCACTTGGTTGGTTTGTCCATCACGTACATGCAAAGCATATCTTTGAGCACCAGATTAACTCTCTCTGTCTGCCCATCTGTCTATCTGTCTAAGGATGGTATGCAGTACTGAAGTTTAGCTTTGTACCCAAATCTGTAAACAACCCCTTCCAAAAATTGGAAGTGAACTTGACATCTCGATCAAAGACTATTTCCTTAGGCAATCCATGCAATTTGAAAATCTCCTTCATGAAGATCTTTGCAATGTCGTCAGTCTTATGTGTAGACTTAACCGATTGTTGCATCTGCAACAATTTTCCCAAAATTCTAAAAAAATTTGGCCCCCCCTGTACTTTGAATTAATCAGTTTTCTTCTTGATTTTAGCCTATTGATTTTGGCCTATGGATTTTGAAGCGTCTTTCAGGAATTTTGGTTGCTATCGATCGTAGGGTTTTTTCTCATTTAAATGATCTCAGTGATCCCATCTTGAGCTCTTTTTTCTTGATTTGTAAAATCCTTCAAATTTTTCTTGTATCGGGAGGAATTTCAGTTGACTGTCCCGCCGTTGCGGGTGTTTCTCATATCTTGATTTTCTTTTTTGCGCCGCCATTGCGGGTGATTTTCAAATCCCTATTGTTTTGACCGCCGCGCCGTTGCGGGTGATTTTCAAGTTTGGGTTGTCGTTTTGCGCCGACTGTTGCGGGGGGTTGATGTTTTTCTATATTGTGGGCGTTGTTTTTATGCCACATCGGAAGGGGATGAACACTGCCATCGCCGCCGTTGCGGATCAGTGGGAATTCCGAAGATTTCGTATACCGCCGACCCGTATGTATCGGGGCCCTGTAGGGTGTTCTTCTTTCCCCGTTGCAGACGACTTTATATTCCTCGCATCCGCCGTTGTGGATGGGGCTGGACTCTTGGTCACCCGACCATGGTATCCGCCGCCGCCCGACCATGGTTATCGTTCGATCGTTCTAATTTTTGCGTTGCGGGTGATGTAGTATGGAGGATGGTCCGCCGTTGCGGAGAGGGCTGAGCTTTAGTCGTCCGACTTAACTTTCATGTCCGCCCCGATTAAGTTGACTCGTCGCACGTGTGGAGTTTTTATATATACGGGGGTGTATGTGTGGATTTTTTATTGTTATTTTTGCACCCGGGCCATCGTAATCCGCCCCGCGCTGTCGACCTCGCAATTTTGGTGGAGCTCTGTGCTTGTACCCGTGTCCAGCTGTCGATTGGAAACTCGGTCGTGGTCGCCACAGCAGCTTCGCATCCCTGCCAGGTAGGATCGTAATAGCCTTGCCTAGTGCTTTTCAAGGTTTTGACTGGATAATGTTGGTTTTGGTGGGGGGTTACTAGGTTTGGGTCCCCATTGTCTTTTATGCCTGCGTCCGGATGGTTTTTTTTTTCCCGTGGCTAGGGTTTTCGTAACCGTTTCCCCGGTGGATTGTGCTCGCGTTTATTTTCGTCGGTTGGGTAGTTGTCTGCGGTCAGAAGGGGGGGATTTTTTCCTTTGTAGAACCTTCGTTTATTTCTC
The DNA here is from genome assembly GCA_001517045.1 of Pseudotsuga menziesii. NCBI lineage: Eukaryota > Viridiplantae > Streptophyta > Pinopsida > Pinales > Pinaceae > Pseudotsuga > Pseudotsuga menziesii. The sequence goes on from LPNX011078437.1 coordinate 31,576, forward strand.
ACGGCCGTTTTGGTTTCGCCTTGAACAAGTGGAGGAAGACAAGGTGCAGGCGGCCGTTATGCCGCCTGCACCTGGTTTGATGCTAGTAGTGATGGGGTCCGTCAATATTTTAATGGGGTTTTCGCCATAATAGATACCGGGCCGGTCAGTTCTCCTGCGTTTGCCCTTTTCTCGAGCCCTAACTTATGCCTGCGCTGCGCTGTTCGTCGTTTTCCACCACGCGAAACCCTAGGGCCGCGCCGGTGTTGGTTTTTGACGATTTGGGGTAGAATGAATGGTGGTACTGGTGGGAGCGCTCTGCGCGAAGTGTTGTCATGGGTGCCCATATTTTATGGCCGCATCGATGTAAATACCATGTCCGCGAGCAGCATAAGCTTTCGCTGTTTTTTGCGTTATCATTACTAAAGCCATATCTGAATTCGGAGAGCTGTAGTCGCGCCTTGCGTTTGAAAGTTATGCATTTGCATTTCATATCGTTTGATTGGAAAATGGCGAACTGTGGAATAATGTAATTTTGATCCTAGACCATTTAATGAATATTTCCATTTTTGATTGTACATAGACAAAGCATGGCGAGATTGTGTGTACATGGGTTGGCCTATTTCTTGTTACATATTAATATTGAAAAATAGTTTATTGCAGAATATTGCACGACCATTTCAAATCTTTCAGCCTGAAGGGCCTAAGCCTAAATCCCATTATAGTTTTGATACATTTGAGAGAGAATAAAACTGCTGCAAAATGTTCGCAAACCTGAAATTGCTTAATATCATAATGTTTTACATTACAGGAACAATCTACAATGTCCAAGAGGTAGAAGAAGAAAGCCCCAGCGGTGGAGGAAGTACCAGCACCAGACATAGAAGCGAGAACTGAGTACATCTATGAAGACACTCAATGTGTCACGGGAGTTGAGCCTGAATACAAATGGGGAGAAATATATAGGTTAATATCCCACAGGGAAGTCCCAGACATGGGCCTGGAGGAAGCACCAATTTACGCAAATATAGAAAAATCGGCCATTATGAAGGTTGCCACCAGGCCTGAACTATTTCCATGCCCTGAGGTGATGAGATGGGTTCTACCACATACCAACCACAACTCGATGCTTATGTGTAATGTTGAGGGCCAAGGCTATGCTGCCTTTAGCCCTGGGTATGTGGCCTTAGCTTACCATCTGCCGGAGCCTCAGCTCTTCCTGACAAATAATTGGCTGGACAACCTTAGGATGGATTTTGTAGAAACCATGAAGAGGATGCTCCTGCCAGGGAAGCTATACCGACATAGAACAACTGAAGAATATGACACAGCCAGTCTCAGGCCTCCTTACAGATTCATAGCTTTAATGTTGAATAGGATCTTCGGGAGAGCAAATGGCAGACTATTTAAATTCGAATGGATACCCCTGATGTTCTATGTGGCCACGGAAGGCACGATCTTCAACTGGGCAAGTATAGTATCAAGCAGCCTCTCCTCTTGTGTGGCTGCAACTTTGGAAGGAGAAGCCAGGAAGAGATCTGAGTTTTATATGAGCTCAATCCTGATAGATTGCATACTTTGTCACCAGCCTTTCCCCGACCTCTAGTGTGTATGGGATAAAGACAGAATGCCCGTATATGCGGCCTACAAACCCCTAGGGGCTCATCTATATCACAGTCACTACAGAGAAGTCTGTGAGCAATTCCTCATGCCATTATACAAGCTCATCTTCCGGGGAGAATGTAATTGCATGTCAGAAGACGCTATGCAGGTCATTAGTGAATATGGAGATTACTTTATGACTGAAAATGGTATGTATATTAGGATGTTTGGAGGGTCAAAGCCACCCTTGTTGCTGCCCAAATATGCTACAGATTATATAATCCACAAGGAGGTAGTTAGACAAGCATACATTGATGGAGTTGGTCACTTCTTGTTCCAGTACAAGAAGACTACATATCCTCCTCTTCCATTCAAACTGGGAAATTATAAATTCGCAAACGTAAAACAAGCGCCTGAGTTCATAGAAGAAATAGGGAGGTTCCGCTTTGGCGAAATGACTTTTCGGAGGAATGATACGCATGGCAGAGTAGCAGAACACTGCAAGAAACACAAGGTGACCTATGAATACAGCCACCACTTTGATAGCGATGAATCGGTTTACAGGATGGCTCCAAATATGACAGAGCTCCGCAAGAGATTCAAACCTAAACACTCCACCAAGGGTGGAAAAGGATCTGAGCAAGAAAAGGCTGAACAAGCTAAGGCTGAAGAAGCAGCTAGAAGAATAAGAGAAGAGGCTCAAAGGTTGGAAGAGGAGGCTGCAGAATGGATGCGAAAGGGAGAAGAAGAAAAGAGGAAAGCTGCCCAAGAAGCAGCTGAACGAGCCAATGAAGCAACCAGAGAAATAGAAGAAGCTGCTAAGCAAGCAGCCGAAGAAGCCCAAAGAAAGCTAAACGAAGAACTACAAGAGCAGGAGGCCGAACAAATAAAGTTGACGCAGCAGCAAGCTTCCAAGGCGTCATCAGGGCTGAGTCAGGGAGATGAAAACCCCAAGATGCAGATCCCTCAAGTACCCACTACCATCGAAGCTGCTACCCCTATGATTCAGCTGGTACCTTTCGTACAGGAAAAGGGGGAAGAAGTCCCTGATTTCAGTACTGTTTATTATGATAGGGCTACCAAAAGAATCATGAGGAGAACAGAGAAAAAGATAGAAGCAAAAGGAATGACTAGCAAGATGATATTAGATAAAGCTGTGATGGTAGGGACAGACGTAGATCCGAGGTTTACCATAAGTTCTGGGAAGGCAGCCATACATGCATCAGAAGATAACATAGACCGAATGATGAATGAAATAGAATCTACTAAGAAAACCTCCTCTCAGCTGAAGGACACCCTGAGAAAGGAAAGAGAAGAGAGCAATAAACTCAAAAGGAAATATGATCATGTGCTCAGAGAAATGGAGGCTACAAAGAGTGAAATCCAAGCCGTCCAGGCAGAAGAACAGGCCAGGGAAACAGCTCATAATGCTCTGGAAAGTGCACAGCAAGAAATCCAGGACTTAAAAAATGAAAAGGAGCAATTGAAGGCAAAGATAAAAGACCTGGAAGTGCATCATTATATTATCTATGAGTCTAATACTGCATATGTTAAAGAACTAAAAGAGCAACTAGAAGCAGCTAAACAACAGCAGGTTGATCTGCAGCCAATCAAAGAACACATCCAGGCCCAGAAAACTAAGATGCTGCACCTGCAAACTGTTCTAGAAGAAGAGAGATGCCAGATTCTCTAGGTTGATAGCCGATTAGAAGAAATCCTGGAGACTGCTTCTTACTTTGTTGATAGGTCACAAGATATCCTCGAAGTGTTGACCACCAGGATGGCAAGGGTAGAGAAAGGAGAAGAAGTCCCAGCAGGACTGCCAGACAAAGATAGACAAACCCTTCAGCGAGATTATGACTTGATGGAGTTCGCTATCACTACTACAGAGGAATTCAAGAAAACCATCCAGAAAACAAAGGGACTGTGCACCGAATTTTTCAGGAGAGCCTTAGTCATTTACAACCAGTGTCAAGCAGAAGAGGAGCAAAGGCTACACGAGTTCCCAAATCATGACTCATTTACAGAAATGTTGCAGAAAAGACAACAAGAGGAAGAGGCCAAAGTACAAGGCATCAAAGCCATTGATGAACAAATCCTGAAGATTGAAATAGGCCATACAGCCGTTTGTTTGCAGCTCCTAGAAGAACAGGTGAGACTAAATGCAACCAGGGTCGAGGCCATCAAGACAAAGGCTGAAAATTTTGAGATTAATATCCAATTCTTGGAGCCCAACTCTTTTGAAGATCTCGCCAGGGAGGCTGCAGCGTGGAAGAAATTTCTAGAGAGTCAAGCGGGACCCTCTTAGTGAAAAGTCGGTCATTTTAATGTTGTAAAATATTTGTAAAAGTTTTGGGAAAAGGGGAGGCGTTAGGAAGACCAAGGGTTGGGATTCCCAAAGGTCCCTTTGGGCAGCCCAACCGTTTCTTGCATTTTGTATAAAAGTAGGTGACATAGATAATGAAGGGGCTTTTTTCCAGTAATACTAGAGGACCTATTGTAAGAAGAACTACTTCCTTTTGCAATAAAGATTTTAGTTTGCCTGTTGGAGAAAGATATGTGAATTTTCCAAATGCTAACAAATGGATGGCGGAAAGATGAACTACTTTATTTTTCAGCTTGTGTCCACAATTCGTGAGATCGTTCTAACTTCATGACCTATGTCTTGTTAAATGGTTTCTGATTCATTGTGTGGAAAGTTCACTCAGATTAATGCTTGTGGCTCATATAACAGTTGGCTATCTGATTGTTAGAATATTTTATTGTTCATGTGTTGTAAACGTAAATATCAGCTATCTGTAATTTGGTTTATTGTACATGGAGATAATGCATTACTCATTAATAATCATTTTTTTAGCTCCCCGGGGATAGGTAGTTAGGTGTTTAGATAGTTAGTCATTTTACTTCATAGTTGCATATGTGGTTTAGATGTTCGAGAACCTAAGACGAGAGATAATAACCTGCGCGGCACATTGTGTCGTTCCTTACATTTTTATCACCCTGCATGTTTAAGATAGGCATGTGCATGCATACATTAAGTCAAAATACAAATTTCGGTGGACCAGGCCGCAACCGGTAAACCTTTGTAGTTACTTTGACCTACGGTAGTCGGACCGCAAACCGAACGGATTCCCTATTCCAAACAGTCAACGGACTAGTTGGGAACGTTGATTGGGGAGAATCCCTTGCTGTTGTCGCCTGCGAATTTCCAGGCCTCAACACCGGTATAAAATGCATTGCCTTTTTCAACTTGTCCACCACAACCATGATGGAATCATGTTGTCTCCAAGTCATCGGCAATCCTGTAATGAAATCCATGGAAATAAATTTCCATTTCCATTCTGGTATGGGCAAAGGCTGCAACAAACCTGCTGGATGTTGATGTTCAACCTTTACCTGCTGACATTTCATGCACCTTGAAATGTATTCAGCCATGTCCTTTTTCATTCCTGGCCAAAAGTACTATTTTCTGGAGTTAACAATCGTCTTCTGGTATCCTGGGTGACCAGAATACAGAGTTTGATGGATTTCATCCATAACAACTCTCCTCAAATCTGCTACATTTGGAATATAAATTCTACCTTTATAAGTAAGAAGTCCATCTTCTTCCAATTTATATCCCTCATTCCTCTTATCAAGACTTTGCTGCTACAATTTGTCTTTTACCAGCTCATACAATTCATCTCCAACAATACGGTTAACAATCTGCTACCTCAAATCTGATTGGAAAATACTAAGAGATGCCACATACATTTCCTGCACCTTCCTACTGAGTGCATCGGCTACCTTATTCTCTTTCCCCTTTATGTGCTTTCTTTTAAAATCAAACTCACATAAAAACTCTAGCCATCTCGCTTGCCTAGCATTCAGAGTAGGTTGATCAAATAGATACTTCAGACCACAATGGTCTATTCTTAGTTCAAATCTTCTACCCATCAAGTAATGCCTCCACATCTTGAGAGCATGTACTATGGCTGCAAGCTCTAGATCATGAGTGGCATAGTTCTTCTCATGCTCCTTCAGCTTTATCGACTCATAACATATCACGTGGTTGTCTTGCATAAGGACTTCTCCAAGCCCTTGTCTGCATGCATCGGTACACACCACAAAATCTTTCTCTGGATCTGCAACTTTCAATACTGGTGCACTGGTGAGAAGATTCTTCAACTGCTGGAAGCTTTCTTCACACCTCGATGTCCATTCAAACTTTATCCCCTTATTTTGCAAAGAAGTGATGGCATGTGCAACCCTAGAGAATCCTTCAATGAATCTCCTGTAGCACCCTGCAAGTCCCATAAAAGATCTTACATCTGTCACATTTCATGGAGTAGGCCAATTCATAATGGCTTCAATCTTTTCAGGGTCCACAGATATACCCTCTTCTGAGATAATGTGACCCAAGTACTAAATTCTATCTCTATAGAAGTCACACTTGCTCAGCTTTGCATACAGCTGATGTTCCCTGAGCAATTGCAATGTTAATCTGAAATGCTCTCTATGCTCTTCCTCATCCTTAGAATAAACAAGAATGTCATCAAGGAAAACAAGAACAAACTTGTCCAAATACCTATTGAAGACATTGTTCATAAGGCACATAAATGTAGCTGGTGCATTTGTGAGACCAAATGGTACCACTACAAACTCATAATCTCCATACCTTGTTCTAAAGGTTGTCTTATGAATATATTCATCCTTGATGCTCACCTGATGATAAACAGACCTCAAGTCAATCTTGGAAAATACCTTTGCTCCTCTCATTTGATCAAAGAGGTCATCAATCCTAGGCAAAGGATATTTATTCTTCACAGTAACCTTGTTCAACTGTCTGTAATTAATACACAACCTGAGTGTACCATCTTTCTTCTTTACAAACAAAACTGGTGCTCCCGAAGGAGACACACTCATCCTGATATACCTTTTTTCCAACAACTCTTGCAATTGCATCTTCAACTCTAGCATCTCCGGTATACTCATCCTGTAGGGTGTCTTGGACACTGGTGCTGCTCCTAGCACAAGTTCAATTGTGAAATCAATGTCCCTCTTTGGAGGAAGTCCTGGAATCTCATCAGGAAACACATCCCTGAATTCCTGTAACACCTGATAGTCCACCAACCTAGGAATTTCATCCTCTGATGCCTCGAGAATATGGGCTGCATACAACTGGAAACCTTTCCTATATAACTTCTTCAACTGCATTGCTAACACCTGCCATACTAAAATTACCTTTGGAATACCTTTCACAACTGTTGGGTTCCCTTCTTCACCCATGCAATCAAAAGTCTTATTATAACAGTAAAGATTTACTCTATGAGCTTCTAACCAATCCATTCCAATGAGAACATCATACGAACCAAGTGGTAGAACATTCAGATCTACACAAGTGACCAACCCATTCATGACCAATGGACATTTCTCTACCACTTCACTGACCTTTCTCTTAGTTCTAGTGGCTAGCTGAACTAACCAAGACTTTTTGTCCTTTGCTTTCTTAAAAGCACAAATCTCCACTCCTCTAGGAGTAATGTAACTGTGAGTAGAACCAGGGTCAATCAAAATAGAAATAGATTGCTCAACAATATTACCTGCAACTTCAACCACAGTTGATTGGTGATCTGCCTAGCGGTCCTCCAATGCTGCATAAATCCTAGGGACTACCCTTACTACTTGACCCACTGTTTCTGCTTCTTGAATGTTGTAAGCTGGCCTTGCACTCTCATTATCGAGTGGACAATCTATGTGCATGCAGGGTCCTTTACATCTCCAACATTGAATTTTCCCTCTACTCTATTGTGGATCTTCAAGCTTTTCTCCTATCACTCCAACTAGTTTACTCGCAGCTTGGGATGGCTGCTTCTGCCGATTCCTGAAGTTAGAAGGTTTGAAACCTTTCTTTCTTTGGTCAAACTTCTCATTATTCTTGTCCTTCCATGCCTTAAGGTAATCAGGTTTACCTTTGCTTTGCTCATAGAAATACTTAGCCTTCCTTATTGCTTCTTCAAGAGTTCTAGGTTTGTAAAACTCAATTCTATCTTTGTAAGACTTAAATCACTGGACCTTTTTCATCTCTGATGTACCAGACATACCTCAACAGCTCCAAAAAAAAATTCGCATATTATTCCATGGTCTGCTGTCCCAATTTCAACTCATGGAACTCCTTAATCTTGTCATCATAGTACCTATCAGAGAGGTATTTCTGCTTGAAATACTTCTTGAACTATTTCCACTTAAGTCTCCTTTCACTGATCCTCTTTACTTGATTGAGGTGTTCCCACCAAATGGATGCTCTTCCATTCAGATTGAATATGGCAACTCTTGCCTTCATGTTTCTCGAATAATCCTGAACTTGAAAGTACTTCTTTATCCCAAGAATCCAAGCTTCAGCCTCTTGTCTAGTCTTTACCTCACCATCAAATGTCGGAGGTTTAGCCTTCTTAAATTCATCCCGAGAGCGATCCCTATGGTGCCTCCTTCTTTTTCTTTTACAAGAAGATGAGCTTGAATACCCATTGGATTCTTCAGAGTTAGATGACCCACTAGAATTATTTCTTCTTTTCCTAGTATTGCTCTTACTGCCTTCTAGTCTTACAGTACCCCATCCAGAGTCTATCTTTCTTTGCAATTCTATCAAGCTCTGCAATATAGCAGCATTCAACTGATGTTGTTCTTCATGGGCTTTAATCAAGCTTCTCATGGTGGCTGCAACATATGACGGTGTCTCTTGGAATCTCCTTCCATTAGACTCTATGTCGTCATTCCCATTATGAACATTTTCTCCCATGGCATCTCGCGCACGCTCGTAAGAATCTCGAGCATCATATCCGTCATGGGTTCTCATAACTGAACCACCACTTACTTACCAAACTACTCTATCTGGAATACTACCCTTGAAGGTGTCTATGATTCTGCAAATGTGTTAGTAACACAATTGTTAGCTACATAGCATTGATATAAATTAGAACTACTTACCTTCACCTGGAAAAAATCATAATATAACAATTTTCCCCAATCACAAAATTTCTCCCTTTTCAGCCCTGTAATCCACTAACAATCTGCCGAAAAAATCACTGAAAAATAGCTGAAGATTCACTAAGAAATCCCATTTGGAAACTCAAAATTTTCTTTTTCCCAATCGGACCTCTTCCCAACTAAAATTCCGACACTTCGGCGGTCAAAACAACTAGTTTTCTTCAATTATCATCGGCGGTCCGATCGTCTATTTTTCTCCGATGTGTCGGCTGCTTAGTTGTCTAAGCCCCCGAACTATTATCGGTGATGCCAAGGACTATTATCGCGGTGATCGGCGATCAGAACCTCTATTCTTCAGGTGGATAGTTCCTTAGGCAGCCGCAACGGCGGGCAACAAACCAACTGTGGGTTCCGCGTACCATACAACCCGTCGACGATCGGACGCTCTAACACTATGGGTCGGAGATTCAAAACTGAACGTTCCCGCTGCGTTGGCGACCGGAGCACTATCGGCAATTGAAAATTCTAATCGTCGGAATAATAGTCCAATTGACAGCCGCAACAGCGGAGTCACAAACAACTAAGTTTTTTTTATGCTTCATCGGCGGTCTCATCAACTAAGATTTTCCGATGTATCAGTAGTTCAAACAACAAACCTTTCTTGATGTGTCGGTGGCTCAAACAACAACCCTTTTTCGACATCAATGGTCTGTATCGGACGGCCTTTTGACTAAACCAGCCGACGTTTCGGCGGTTCCATCCACTAGCTTTCCCCGTCGTTTCGGCGATCTTCAGTTAAGCTGAGCCGATGTATTGGCTCAGGTTTCCTCTAATTTTTGTCGAAACCTTCGTCAACTTCCCATCTTCGACCACTTCCGATAATTATCCCCCGCCAGTTCCCCGTCGGGCGGACTTCTGTCTAAGCTGTCCGATGCATCGAGGAAGCTTCAAACTAAGTCTTTCGATGAGCCGACACTTAGAAAAATTTCATGAAATTCTTTCTACCTATCCCTCGTCGGGTGGCCTTCTGACTAGGTTATCCGTTGTATCAGAGGAGCTTCCCACTAAGCCCTCCGATGATCTGACGAGCTCGGCACTTAGAAAAATTTCGTGAATTTTCCTGTCTTTCATCGATTTTCTTCCGATTTCTTCTGGGCAGAGAGCAACCTACCTCTGCTAGCTGATTTATCATGGCCCATTCAGGCCCATGCTGTAACCTTTTCTCTGATACCACAATGTAACATCTTCGACCCTCCGACCGGTGAAGAAGACGCTACCAAGCCATTAACCATCCGGGAAAACTGCCCCATGAACATGAACATATATAAAACCGAAATGCTTGAACATAAAACCTGCTAAGATGCATAATCATTCACATACACAACGGAAGCAAACATACATTCATTCAGGCATTCAACAGTTCATCATCATTCATTAAACATCAAATATGATTACAGAAACGAAATGGTCAAGAATACTTATCTTATAAAGAACTTGTCCCGCAACCAGCTACGTCGCTACAACGTTCCACCCAACCATAGGCCAGTGTGCTCTTTAATCTCTCAGCAATGCTGCCACTCCCCAGCTGGGCATGATTACCCAAGGAATAAGGAACAAACATGCTTACACATAGCCAAGGATACACAAAACATGGCCAAGCCAACACAATTGGGTTTATCAAGCCATCAACAAATCAGTCAAGCCAACACAATTGGTTTTGTCAGGCCATCAAGGAGCTGGGAAAAGATAAATGCTAAGCTAGTGAGCCCATGAAGAGCTAAGGACACCTACACTAGAACTAGCCTGACTTCTAGGACACCCACACACGCCCAACACAAGGAAATCAGCCCCTTCTCTACTACACAGTCCCTCAGGCCCTGACCTCCATTCCAGTGCTATTCAGGGGTTGTGGAGAAGAAATCTAGCCCTCTAGCTCTGTCGGTGTGGTTCCCAAACACACCAGGTTTATCAAGCAACCCAAGCCTTCATTCCCAAAAATGGAGCTTTGTGAGAAAAACAAAGGAAAACAGGGTGACAACCCAAAAATGGTGAACGCAGCTCAGGCCAAGAAAGGCGATTCAAATTTGTTCTTGGCCCTAGCATGGCCAAAACAACTCAGTAGCAACCCCAAAAGGTAATTGTACCCACAACAATGATTGACGTGGGGAAAACCACAGCCCCCAGTCTCAACAATGAAGTGACGGGAAATTACACAGTCCGGAATCGGTAAGGAAAACATACACCCAACACAATCCACCAAATCAGTATGGAAAACACCTATACACACAGAGATCGTGTCCTAAGTCTGCCCTTCCAGCTTATTTCCTGAATAAAAATAAGGAAGAATCCTGTGCGTCAAGAATGAAGAGAGAACCGTCCCTCTACGTGAAGATGGGCCAAAATGATGGAGAGAGTGGGCGAGTCCAAGAATCACTGCCCACGTGAAGTGGTGGAGTCTTTTGGTGGTGTGTGCGTGTGGAAAAGCATGCCACCCACCACTACCCAGCAATAACTTCCCCCAACTAACAACAAAAGTATTTAATGGGTGGTTGACACATGGCTTTTCCCCATAGGCTCAAGGTTTAACAATCCCCCCCTTATCCTTAGGAAAATCATGCCCTTTTCAATATAGTTGCATTGACATAGCTGGTTGGGGTTCATTTAATTAAAAATGCATATTTACATGATGCCAAGACCAATATGTGTTGTATCTCACGGTACACCATTGGCAACGATTCCAATCGCCGAAACATAACAAAACCAAATCGATGGAGGGGCTTTTGCCTTTAGCTCCACACCATGATTAATTACAATATATATATCATGTATATTTAATGCATCGGGATCAAAACCGGGGTGTTACAACTACAAAAACATGAAAATGAAGCTTACAGAGGAACACAAAGTGAACATTGAAAATCATGATGAATCTCAGACATTCAGGGTATACTTTGCATTAACACTTGAAGAAAGCTTGTAGAGCTACAAAACCAAGCATGAGGATTCAAAAATGAATGTCGAACCCAACCTTCCTATTTCGAGGGTATATTTATAGTGGCATGGGCTCCCAAGACCAACCTTGAAACATAGCCAAATTCAGTTACGGCGTGAGAATCAAAATCCTAACAAATTCTGATCTGGCAGATTTGCCATGATCGCAAAACAAAATAGGAAAGCATGCTAGGAAGCGCGTGGTGGATAAAAATGTAACAATGGACACTTGGAACTCAGGCCCTCCTGATGAAAATGAACTCTCAAGTTATCTTCGAGCGGCCTACAACAATTTCACTCATCCCTACATCTTTAACCAGCGAAATAATTTTTATCAGTAGACATGCACCTGCTTGGATCTTGACCGTTCATTCTCGCCCCATCACGCTCCATATAGTGAATTGTGTGGCTTCAATTTTCGAGCTTGATATCCAATAGGGAGAGGACATTTCATTCAAGCATGTTTCTCATTGCACACGCGCTCCCCAACTCTGAGTGTGCAAGTTCACCTAGCAAAATAATTTTGTACCATGGATCTGACCTATTTTGAATCTTAATCGTTCAATGGTGTGGCTCTTACGCGATTTCGCAATTCACCTACTTGATAAACTCCTTTCTTGTTCCCCTTGCAAAATCAATTTGGACCATTGAAAGCTGCGTGGCTTACCAAATTTTGCTGATTTCAAAAGTTTGTTTGTCCTCTCATGTTGAATCAACGAAATCAACCTCCATCATAGATCCATCCCTGATTACATCTCCTCCATCAAAACCTGCCGACCTTTAAGCAAATCCATGAATTTGAGAAGTTAATTTCTGTGAGCATGTTAGATCAACAGAATTCACCTCTATCGTTGATATTACCTCCTCCTCAATCCTGTCCATTGAAACATGAAATCCTTTAAGCAATTCCACAGATCTGGAAAGTTATTTGGTTTGTGCAAGTTCTGGCAGTGGAATTATTTTCCATCGTAGATCTGATTCTACCTTTGATCTGAGCCATTGAAACTGTGGGTTCTACCCCATGTCACATATTAGGAGATATCCTTTTCTCGTGCATATGTTTCCCCTTTCTGCACCGTTGATCTTAGGTGGAAGCTTTCCTAGTTGTTGATCTGAGATCAAGCTACGGGCTGTCGGAAAGCGGGATTTATGCTTTTCATAACTTCAAAGCAATGAATAAACCCCTTAGAACATGTATAACCCCATAAATGTCCTTCAAGTTCATGTGACATGGAGAAATTTTTACCTTACCCATGATTTTATTGATCTAGACCTTTGCAGGGGAATTAGTGTAGATGCCTATGTAAAAACATCAAAATTTAGCATAGGTGCTAACAAAAGGGTTAGTCTTGAAACTTATGTCTTTTAACTGCAAGGGTCTGGCTGTTCCCATAAAAGATCAGCAATTAGGAGAGTGTTGTTTATTGAAATCTTGGACATCATTCTTCTGCAAGAAATCATGGGCATTGGTGAGATGGTGAAGGATAGAATAGAAATTTGGTTTTTGGGGTAGACATTTGAAACCCTGGATGTTCGATGTCATTCTAATGGATTGGCCATTGGCTAGAACGATAGTAATGTGAAGGTTCTCAACCCATGGGGGGTGGATTCTACTATTGGGATTTCTTGCTCGGCCCTAGTTTCTAGAGAAGTTTTTACAGTCTGCAATGTTTATGGTCCTTATCTCAATAGGATTCCCTTCTGGGATTCCTTGCTCAAGAATCCTCTCCTTTGATGGGACTCAATTATTTTGGGAGGTGATCTGAATTTCTCTTTGGGGAAGGCAGAAACTTGGGGACCACATGCTCGTGTTCACTTCTTAACTAGGCTTTTTCTCATAAATTAACTGAGAAAAATTTGATTGGCATTGAGCCCATCAAACTCAAACCGACTTGGAGGAACAACCGTTCAGGAAATTGCAGGGTGACTAAGCAGTTGGACAGGTTCTTGGTTTCGGAACAAGTGGTGGACAGATTTTTTCATTTGAGATAGTGGGTTGGGGCAGGGGGAGACTCCAACCATTTTCCCATTTTTTTTAACTTTGAGGTGGCCCAAAAAAAGCCATCTGAGCCGCTAAAGTTTAACAAAATTTGGTTGAAATGTGACTCCTTCATAAATTTGGTTACCTCTTTGTGGACTCCTTTCAATCACAGAAGCCCCCTTTCTACAGCATTCCAATTTGTTGATAATATTAAGAGACTAAAAAGACCTAGTAGAGATTGGGATCATGCAAAGAGGATTAGGGAGGACATTGAACTGCGCGAGATTGAAGTAGATATTTCTAGGATCTACGAGGAATCTTGAGGGGGTCTAAGGAATCTTGAGTCAAAAGATGCTTTTATTCGATTGGAAGGAAGAAGGAACACTATGCTGCTAGAAAAAGAAGAAACCTAGTGTCTTAAGAGTGGGGCAACTTGTCTGGAGGATGGATATTATAACAGCAAGTTATTTTATGCTTATGTCAAAGGGATGAAGGTTGCGAACACTATTTAGAGTCTTGACAACTCTTAGGGTGAAGCACAAACTACTTTTGAAGGTATGGCCATGGTTGGGGTTGATCACTTTCACTCTCTCTTCAAAGCTAACAATCAGGCCACTATTGTAGAAGTGATCAGAGTGGCAAACCTTTTCCCTCGTTTTGTGGAATATGGGGACAACATAACTCTAATGGAGGAATTCTCTAAGGAAGAACTGAAGGTTTTTCTTCAAAGTTTTCAAAATGACAAGGGCCCGGGCTCAAATAGTTGGTCAATTGGGTTATTACTAGGACTTTTTGAAGTGTTGGGGGCATATCTTCTCAAAGTAGTTGAGGATTCGAGGCGTTCAAGGAGGATCCCCGCTAGCTTCAATTCAACTTTCATTGCTTTGATCCTAAAAATTGACAATCCTACTTCGTAAATGACTTTAGGCCTATTTCTCTTTGCAATTGTATTTACAAAGTAGTGTCTAAAGTCATCTCAAGAAGACTCGAAGGGATTCTTTCACACCATATTTATGGAGAATGGTTTGGGTTTATAGAGGGGAGGCAGATTCATGAAGCAATTGGACTAGTACAAGAAGGAGTGCAGAGCATCAAAACAAAAAAACTCAAAGGAGTTGTCCTAAAAAAGACCTTTCTAAGGCCTATGATAAAGTAAGTTGGCTTTATATTCGTATGCTTCTTACTCATTTGGGTTTTGCTATAGGTTTTATCAGGTGGATCACAAGTTGTATAGCAATGGTCTCTTTTTTAGTTATTATTAATGGGGTGGCATCTCCCTTCTTTCATTCTGAGAGACGTCTTAGAAAAGGTGGGTCTCTTTATCCCTTATTGTTCCTTCTGGTAGGGGAAGGATTGAGCAGGGAATTAAGGGAAGCTAAAATACAAGGCATTTTGAGGGGAATTCAGGTAGCTCCATATCTCTTCATAACACATCTACTATTCATAGATGATGTTCTTATTTTCTTCACAGGGCCGGTAAGGAATGTCGAAACTCTATGGAGGATTGTAGAGATTTTTTCAAAATCTACGTGGATGGAAATAAATTCTGGCAAGTACACACTCTCTACTAATTTGTTGGGTGTTGTTGAAGTATAGGCCTTTGTCAGATTCTACCTCTTCAACCTATTAGATGTGGACTTGGGGCTGAAATACCTTGGGTTTCATCTAAAACCAAACAATTATAGGAAGCAGAACTGGAAGTGGCTTCTTGATAAGTTGGAAACAAGATTGAAATTATGGAGCCACAAATGGATTTCGAGAGAAGGTCGATTGGTCTTGGTAAATTTGGTATTGGAGGAAATCCCAGTGTATTGGAAGGCCCTATCTTAAATTCCAAAGGGGACTTTGGAGGCTGCTAGAAAGTTCTGTTTTCGTTTTTTGTGGTGTGGGAAAGATGCAGATTTCGTTTATCCTTGGGTGAGGTGGGAAAGAATTGTAAGTCCTAAATCTCTAGGGGGTTGGGGCCTGAAGAACATCTTCCAATTTTCTAAAGCACTAGAGGCTAAAAGAGGGTGGATACTATTGAAGACAGGAAGCCTTTAGATGTAGTTGGTAATCCAGAACTATATAGCACCGGATTCGGTTGAAGAATGGGTGAGATCTCCTAGGAAATCACACGTGGGGGCCCGGTGAATTGGAAGGTGGTGGTAAATTTGTTCTTGTTGATTGATTCAAATCTGGATTGGAACATTGGAGATGGGAGGAAACTTAGAATCAGGGAAGATCCCTGGATTGGGAGTGCTCATTGCCATATCCTTCTAGGACAGATGGTGGTAGCCTTGAGAAAAATAGGTATATGTTTCCTGTCACAACTAGCAAGTCCGCTTCAGGATAGGGCCTGGGTACAATATTGGAGACACGTGAATACCTTAGGATTATTGGAACCAGATCAAGCAGCTTTGTCTATGTTTATTCAGGAACTCAACAAGGAGCATATTATTCTAATGGATAGGGAAGATGAGCCCGTGTGGGAAGGAGATCCACTAGGAAGATACTCTCTGAAAGCTGGTTATATCTGTCTAAGTGCAAGTGGGAATGACAGGGAGCCATTTTGGTAGTGGAAAAATATCTGGAATATCAAGAGCCCTCCCAAAACTCAATTTTTTTATGTGGAACACCTTGGAAAATAAGGGACCAACATGGAACAACCTATAGAAAAGGAATAAACATGGTCCTAGGTGGTGTGTTCTCTGTAAATCAGAGGAAGAGTCAGTCACACATCTCTTCTTAAAATGTCCATACATTAGAGAGGTGTGGGTTGAATGTACACGAACAATTGGTATCCTTTGCATGTGGGAGGGGAATTTGGTGGCTCAAGCTTGGGAAAATTGGAATTCTGTGGCACATCTCAAATCTACGTTAGCCCTGCCTCTAATAGTCATTTGGGGTATCTAGTTGGCAAGAAATAGCTTTATTTTTTTTTCAGAAAAAAACCTCTTCGCCTGCAATTTCTGTAGCACTTTCTTGTTGCATTCTAAATGCTTTCCCTCAGCATATTAGAGCAGCAAAACAAAGGGAGTTATTGTCTATGGAAATCGATCGGACAACTCCATGGGGGTTTTTCAATGGCGCAGCCCAAAACAATTTATGTAAGGGAGGGGCCCTTCTTTTCCTTTCATATTTTCACTTTTTGAACTTTCCCTGGGGTTGGGAGAGGGAAGTAACAACTATGTTGAACTACTGAGCCTAAAATTCCTGTTAATTTTTGCAGCAGAAAAGGGATGCCGAATTCTTAACTTTTTTGGTGACTCTCTAAATGTTATCAATTGGATAAATGGGACACAGCAATGCAAGCAGTTAAGATTATCAAATATCCTATTGTCCATTCGGGAGGTCCTGAACACTTTTGATACTTTCTCATGCCGTCATGTTTACAAGGAAAACAACAAAGAGGTGGACAAAGCATTGAAGGAGGGTATGCAATTGGCTTTGGGGAATTGGAAGATAAAGGAAGTCTAGGGCAGGCCTACATTTGAATACTACCATCGGTCATTTATAAAGTGAACACTACTACAGGATGGATCTTTTCAATTTAACATGTTGACATCATATTATATCTTTTTCTATTTTATAACAAGATTCAGAATTTTATTGTTCTTGTTGTTTATATATATCAATCATTATCAGGCTGATAAGCCAAGTGACTATTTATTCTACTAGACAACAATTATTTTTTGGGGTTTCAAGACTCTCTATTGTAAATGCTCCATAAAAGAGCCACATTATGTAGACATTTGTATGGGAACAATATTGTTTTCTTGCAGCAATGCACAATGAATGTGCATATACATAATGTAATTTTGTTCACACCCGATGAAATGAAATTACGCTTTTTTTTCCAAGGAAAACAAAATAAAAAGTTTAGCTAAGAAACCAAAACTATCTCTAAAATTTAACAAAAATAATATTAATTTGTTTTTACTTATTCAATTTATTTTCATATGTGTTGAACTCTGATTGGCCAATAAGACTTGAAAAGACTATTTGTATCATTAACTACATTAGTTAAAAATATGAAAATAAAATAAAATTTACATACATTATGAAAACTTTAAAAAGTTCATAATATATTTATGGTATAGTGTTGTACTATTGTCACTTCAATGTAGTATTGGTCTCACCACATCTAAATTTATACGACTTAAATCCATATGTTTATATTGAAATAGTACCATTACCATTCTTAATCTTCTCTTAAGCAATCTTTAAATTAATTTTCAAAAGCAAAATATGTTATTTTTATATTTTATGCACTTTTTTAAATGTGAAAAATTCTCTAATTTTCTATTTTTTCTTTTTAATTTAATATATCCTTTCAACTTGACTTTTTAAAATATAAAAGTATTTATAAACCTAATTATAGTTTAATATTTTTTAAATTAGTTTTTGAATATCTTTTTCCTTAAGAAATAATATGAGTTTTGGATTATGTATTATTATTTAGAAAAGAAGATAAGTTTCTTTATTAATATCTGAACTTATAATTTAATTTATTTTTATTTATAATTTGAATTTGAATTTTGTATTATGAGAAATTGTATTGTTAAATTTGATATTAAATATTGATGTGAAAACAATGCAAACAAGAGCCACGAGGTAACAATGTCCCTGACATTCCCACTTGTTGGAGCAAGAAGAGAGAAGTGTGTAGTTGTGTGAGCATATTGAATATATTATTACATTAACTCCCAGTGTCGAACTAGAACATACAATCCATGTGACTGGTGAATGAGATTGTAAGTCATAAATTTAGTCATGTCTTATACCAATCCTTGCAAATTCAACTTCAGGTTCTATACGTACACAACTATCAGCACAACTACAAACTTTAATTCATATCCCAAAACCAACATACTTTTACGAATATTGAGTAAACAGCTTGTGGAAAGAGGTGTAATTTATTTTTTATCTAAAAGTTGTGAAGGGTAAGCGAAACATCAGATTCTATAAACAGAGACATCATTGTGAACCAGATCAAGTGTAGAGGCAACTCTTCTTGCATTCCCAACCTCATACCTTCGCTTTGGGTGCTTACCTACCAAGAAACTATTACAAACACCTTCAAAGGACTTGATGAGAGGCAATCCCTCAACCTTTTTTTCATTGTGCAACTATTGGAGATAGTTGAAATCCAGATGGCCAAATCTTTCATGTTAAATCATGCTTGTATCATTAGCATGAGTCAATAAGGAACTTGTATATGAGCTAGGAATAAAGTGATAAAATTCATATGCCTTGAAGACATTATTTGCAACTCCTTTCGCTATCAAATTCCCAGTATAAATTTTAAAGATCTCCACTGAGTCAATATCAAATGTGACTTGCTTGGGTGAACCAGTATGAGTCATGTGGTATACAAACAACAGATTTTCTGCCAAGTAAGGGACATAGAGCACATTCTTGAACACTTCGTGCTCAAATTTGATCAAACCTTTCCCAAAAGTTGGGAATTGTGATTCATATCCCATGCAGATGCTTGGTACTCTTGAGAAATCCAGAGAAGAGAATGATTCTTTGGAGGCTCCAGAATCAATGAGAAAATCTTGTGACTGAGAAAAGATTGCCTTCAAGGCATGGCATCTCTGATGATCTTCAACCTTGTTTCAAGCATCATACTTCTTTGCACCTTCTCTAAGGGAAATATTGTTATATTCAAGGAGCCTAGACAACTGGTCTATGGTTTTCTTCATACATAGATTCTATGGGTGATTTCCTCTCTTGCAGTAAGAGCACTTAGCCTTGTCAAAATTCTTGTGCTTGTACTTCTTGGAACCTGAGGCTCCTTCTGAAGGATATTGTTTATC
The DNA here is from genome assembly GCA_001517045.1 of Pseudotsuga menziesii. Taxonomy (NCBI): domain Eukaryota; kingdom Viridiplantae; phylum Streptophyta; class Pinopsida; order Pinales; family Pinaceae; genus Pseudotsuga; species Pseudotsuga menziesii. The sequence goes on from LPNX011078437.1 coordinate 50,899, forward strand.
CTTACGATTGTAATCAATGTTCTTCTTCTCTTTTCCTTTATGCTTCCCCTTTACTTGCACATTCTTAGTCTTCCCAACTAGGAGAGTCTAATTCTTGGAGGCTTTGAGAGCTCCCATATGTATCAGCTTGTATTTATCCTGAATAAGATATTTTGTGAAGGCATCAAGGGAAAACATTTTCCAATTAGGAGTTGTTATTCTCCTAGAGTGAAACGTGCATATAGACACTTATAATTATGGGCTAAGTTTGCTCAAAATTGAGAGCACAAATTGCTCATCCTTATTATCAATCCCACACTATTTGCACTGGATGACAAGGGATTTGAATTTTGACAAGAATTGTTAGATAGTTTTGAATTTTTTGGGATGTAGTGCAATCAGCTCATTCTCTAGAATATGGCCTCTCAGTTCATCCTGCTTGGAAAATAGGGATTTGAGCTTCTCCCATACTTCCTTTGGAGTTTTCAATCGATCAATATGGAAGATTAACTCTCAAGAGATGTGAATGTGCATGAATCCAAATGCTTTATCCAACTTGTTCAGATACTTTGAATTCTCAATAGTTTGCTAGGGTTCAACTTCCCTACCCATGGTGACCATGTACAAACCTTTGTTGCGCAACATTATCTACATATCAGCCCTCCAATTGAGATAGTTGAATTTTGTGAGGTTCCTAGGATTCAAGGATGTTGAATTCTCCATCTTGTAACTTCAAGGAACAACTAATTCTTCAAAAATATTCAATTTACCTGCAAAAATACTTCAATTCGAATTCAAACCAATTCAAACACTCTCCACCTCGACATGTGCACTTTCTCTGGGTGCATCACACTTGACTAGACTTCTCTCGACAAAATCCAGAGGGAGCAAGGAAAGAATACCAAGAATTATGTGAAATCCAATTTCTTTTGATGCATCAATGGAATTTTTTGAGGTTTTAAGTTGGCCTAAATACCTACTCTAATACCATGTTTAATTTATCAAAGCTTAGGATTCTCAAGCCTGAATTAATTCACTGTGAAAGAACGTTGTAGGAGATAGAAGCAATTCAATGTACGTTAATCAAACATTCATGGTGAAAATTGAACAACCATGAGACAAAAATTGCTAAGCATAACATTACATCAATTATCATTAACCTCTATGTAATACAATGATGATACAATATGGAGAATTCTAATACACTAGGTAGGATTTGAATTCACCAACTTGGATTGACTCCAGTGCTAACTCAATGTGAGAAAATCACCACTAAGAGCTCACCAATCTAACTCAGGATAACTAAATCAGTTCACAGTCAGTTAACTAAACAAGGTAGGTAGGAAAAGGCACCTAACCTCCTTGAATCAAGGAAAAGTGGTGCTAGACTTACTGGAGATGAAATAATTGATGCCCTTCTAAAGATAACTCAACATAGACTAGGGTGAACTGATGATGAACTCCCATGACTCGGTGTGGGATCGTAAATTATAGGGATTGGCATCTAGATCTCCTAAACTCGTGCAAACTGGTGCATCGAGTGTTAGGTGGGCCCCAAATGAGTACCCCATGGCACTAGTGAGGTGGAAATAAACTCCTAGGCTAGGAAATGACAATTAAACTATGGTGGTAAAAGGGAGGATTACTATTTAATCCTAACAAATGCAAAAAACAAATTCATGCCTAATGAATTAATTCATTTCACTGATTACTATATGTTAGGGACATAAAAATTCAACAAACTCACATCTATTTATTTATGTTCTTTTTTCAAAAATAAATATATTTAACTTATTTAGGTTCACTTACTTTATACTATTCTTATGCTATTATTTTCATAAGTTTGCAATTTCACAAATTTTAAGCTTTTTAGATCTAGCATTTAATATGTAATTTCACAATTTTAAAGATTTTTAAATATTAACATTTCATACATATTGATATGGATAAGGTGCATGAGCATGGTCTAACGACACTGGGTGGTGATTGGAGTCGAAAAAGTGTCAAGATCCACTTTGAGGAAATCTTTGGATAGCCCTTGATTTCAGGGGTGGAATAGCAATGCCATATATATATATATATATATATATATATATATATATATATATATATATAGNTGGTGTTGAGAGTGCGCAGTGAAGCCAAAGTGTTGGATTGGTGTGGGTACATTATATTACAAAACCATAAATGAATAATTAGGGAAGTGTGGTGATGATGTCGTCAGTGTGTGGACACCCTGAAAAATAGGTGCGTAGTTGAGGAACAAAATATTAGGGAAACGTGGATAATTAGGTGTGCATGTAGGATGGACAATGCTAGGCTAAAACCTAATGGTTGTGAGTAATGTAAGGTTTGGAAAGTTATAGCAATGATTTCTGGAAAGCATGAGACACATGGAATTTGTTCCAGAAGATGCAAGGAGTTTGAATGTTGAGGAAGTTGGGTCACTTGTGCTTGGACCGATTGAGGAAAAGGAAAGGAAGAGGCAGAAGTTGGAAGATGATAGAGACATAAACTGAATAGTCATGAAGAGAATAAAGAGTGTGTCAAAGACAGAGAAGAGGGGAACCAGAAGAGAAGAACGAGAAATCTTGGTGCAAAAGAAGGGATCACATGTTTAGGATGACATGGACTACATCTTAGTAGCAAACAAAACAAATGGCATAGAGAGAGAGAGCGAGTGACTATAAAATTGAAGGAATGTCTGGTAATTCCAACATTCCAACATTGTATTTTATGTAATCTATTCATCTTCACTAATAGTAAGTTTGGGTATTGTGTAATTCCTTGCATAACATGCATGTGAATGCGTGAATGGGTAATTAAGTATTTTTGTAGAGGGTAGTGACCTAGCTTGGATAATTAGAATGTCGAGGTAGATCGACTATGGGTTGCGATAGAGTATTATGATTGCATTGATAATAATATGAATATGGTGATAATCATTAACAACATGTGTGTGATCGTTGTTATATATCTATACTCTCTATGTATTGAAGTAGCAACCTGCTTGTGTTGATTTAATAAAATGCTTATGTTAGAGTAAGAACATGCATGGAGCATAGTGACATCATTCTTTTTTTTTATTAAATAAAATTCCTATGTTAGAATAACAACATACATGGAGCAGAGTGACAACACACTTGGAGATTGTAATTAAATCTCAGTGTATTTGAGTCAGTCATCAATGAGTGGTTATGAGTCTAAAGCTCATATAGAGTGACTAAGAGAGTTTGAAGAGTATGCACTGATTTGTATCCTAGGAAAATGGATGTCGATATTGTGAGATGAAGTTACCTTGGTTAGGATGCATTTAAAGAATTGATGACACGTAATTTCAGAAAACATGTTATTGTCTTGTAGTAGATACTCCTTGTTTGGCCTTTGTGTCGAGTCGTGTCATCAGACAAGCATTCTGTTACAAAAGTAATCTGATGGTGATGCTGGAAATTTGGTGCAGCATCACATGGACACATTTACTCAAATATCTATTCCACCCTGAGTTGTAAGAGCATTGTATGGCCACATTGATACAAGCTTTGGCCTTACAAAAAGTATTGAGCGACAAGTCAAGCTATAACTCATAACTTGGGATTTTTTAACACTTGATGAGTTTGACTTGGAAATCTTGAGAAAATACTTGGAAGAAAATAAAACAAAGGACGAGTCATCTAATTTGGCCTAGTTTTTTATTAGTTGAGTTGTACTCTTAATCTTTGGCCTCTTTGAATCGTTTGTTGAGAAGAGACTGGATTGTATGGTTCTTATAATCATTGATTTTGTTGATTACATTATGCTAGAAAATCAAAATATGAAAGCGAAGAAAGCCACTATCAGCACTCAGACATAGGCTTGCACTGTATTTACATAGTCTTCAATATATGTAGTTTGTAGTATGTTGAGTAGTAAAATTTGTTACTTGTTTTACAATAAAAACAAGACACTTAGTGGCACTTCTTGTTTTTCCTTGTGTATGTTTTCTTCTCAAATATTTTCCTTCCATTTTAGAATTTTCTCAACTTCATCTTGTATCCTAAACCTCATCATAAAATTTCTAAGTTTGGTTGTTATTCACTTTAAGGAAAGGAGTGTTCTACGATAGAGACATTCTTTTGCCATTTCCATTTATCTATAAAAAAAAAGGTTCATTTTATCTCTGCATGTGTGTAATCTATTATTTTTCACAAATTGGCAGTTTGTAGTTGTTAAATTATGTGAAGCATAGGATCATCAGCCTGTATGAATTCAAATGAGAAGAGAAGAATACCGAAGAGAGAGAATAATTTAGCATAGACTTATCAATTACTCATGGAAAATTTGTACACAGAGACAAAATTAGAATAATATGATTTTATTCATAAATCAGTAAATAATATGGAATACATTGGTTGTACATATAGGAGAATTCGAATGTCTAATATAGGATTCGAATCTACCAAATCAGACTAACTCCGAAGCTAACTCAATGTGGGAAAATCACCACTGGAGCTCACTAATGCAACTTTGGATAACTAACTTAGTCTACAATCAGTTAATTGATGAGGGTAGGTGAACAAAGGCACCCACGCTCCCTTCAATCATGTAAACCAGTGCTAGGATAACTGATGGTAACTGGAGTATAACTGAACATAATTGATTACCTACAAGGTAAACTGAAGGAAACTTATGGTGGCACTCATAGTGGGTTCCTAAATTATAAGTACTGGTTCTTGGGGCACCTAAACTCATGCAATTTGGTGCAGTAACTGGAAGATGTCCCCTAGGTGTGTTCCCCATGCACTAATGGAGAGATGAATACCTTCTAAGCTAGGAAAATAGAAAATTACACTATGTGGTCAAGGGGAGGATTAATAATAATCCCAACGCCCCCCTTAATCGTGACTTTGGACAACCTGGTCCCTTGCAACTAAAACCAAAGGTAACCCATACAATCTAAACGCAAAAAAATAATAACTGCTAAATAAAACTGAGGAAATAGGTAAAACCTCATGGGAAACACCCCCCCCCCCTCAAAATAAGAAGGAAAANTCATGATCAAGCTTTCATATCAAAAACTGGTGAAATATGTTTCTACAATACTACTCCACAGAGCTGCAATTTGTTGAGTGATGGTCCTTGTCTGCACCAATATCTTAGGACTGTGCATGTGAACCTATCTAAACTAAATGATTATGTCTGGAGGAATTTTCCTCTTTGGAAGAAGAGGAATATGCTCAACTTGATCAGGAACATAGACAACTACAAAATGGATTATGTTTGGAGGAATTTTCCTCTTTAGAAGAACATGAATCTGCTCAACTGAGGTACAATGATGAGAGAGCAAAGGTGCTTGAGAATTCAAACCATGTGAGGTAAACCACAACAACTGAGATGCTATAGCCTTGAACATTGAACCATGTGAGGTAAAATCATCTCCAAATGTGAGGAGAAGGTTTCTAGGTGAATACATGATGTCTCAAAATTCAGTATCATTGTAAGGAAGTGTGCATGTGATCATGTAGGAAGGAGGAGGAGGCATGGGACCATGGAGAGCGAATTATTGAGCTCCATAATATTATATAGCTTCCAAAATATCCAATGAATCACTATCCATCACAACAGTAAAATCATGAGAAGAAACTGATATAGAATCCCCAACAACCGAATTTTTTAAGGAGGCTTGAGGTGCTTGATTTTTCACACCAAAATTGATGAGAACTGCTACAAGCATGATTGGAGGCTCTTGAAACTTGAAATTTGAACCAATTAAGGTGATATAAGATCCAATAATGAGGAACAAAGGTTCCAAGTGCACCACTGAGATGCCAGATGCACTATGTTCTCCTTCTTCAACAAAACTATGAGTATTGGTGCAAGCAATCATGCAAGAATTTGTTGGAAGCACTAGATCAATGAGGGTGAATGGATCACTACTAAAATATAATATTTCTTCCAAAACATCAAAAATATCACTTTTACGCACACCAGTAACATGATTGGATAGAGAGGAATCGAATTTCTCTTCAACTTCTTGAGCTTTCACTGGAAAACTTTATATAGAATTTAGAATAGAAGAATCACTAGAGAATGACTGAGTAGGATGGAAGGAGAGTTTTTCTTCAACAATGGAGGTTCGAATGTATTCTTCTGAATCATATGTATGAGAATATGAGATATCATATTTCTCATAAACTTCTGGAGCAAGAGGCGAAGGAGCCACTACAAGAGTACTTTTAACATTTTGAATTGATTGAGTTGAAGACTTTGCTTCTTCTTCATCTTGAATAATTTCATCAAAGATAATTGAGGTCAAGAAATTTGAAGGAAGAACACTTGACAAGGTGTTGTATTCGCTCCAGGTATTATCTACTTCTTTCTGCACACCATATATCTAGATTTCTGTAGAGCTCGAATGGATATTCAACAAATTCCATGAGATAGCACATATTAGGAGTCATTACCATACACATTCTTCCATATTCTCATTCACTGTCATCTAGCCAATCATTTTCATCTTCATAAGATTCTTTACCAGCTCCAAAAGACACATCAAGAAGATCATGGCTCTCAAGATATGCAACCATTTTCAATTTCCACTCAGCATAATCGACTGGTGATAGAATGGGAACTGATCTCATGTCCATTTTGAAGTTGTACAATTGAGGTTTGTGCTATTTTCTTCTTCAAATTCAGGAACAACTTTGAATCCAAGAAGTTGTACATGTAAATCAAATCATGTATGTAAGTTTAAATAAAAACTCAAAAAGCGTTATTGATGTCATGTTGTCAAGTCCATCACAACTTCTTCTTCAGTCAACGGAATCATATTCAGTAGAAGACCCATTTGATATAACAAAGAGATATTTCAAATCATATAAGGAACTTGACCTATCTCATACTGTGGAGAGAGAAATATCAAGTCGAAATAGAGGGTATGGATGGACGTGAGCTATTGCAAACCTCTGATATTCGATCGAACATATCTCTCAAACCAGAGATTCAAATTGAATTCCGCGAAAAACCCATTTCAGATCACAGAAAGAACAATCAAACAAGCTATGGTAGGCCCTATAAGATGATATGTATAGGTCGTGGTACCTATTCAAAGGTAGTGGTGATTTTCAATTTTTGTTGTTGAAATTGTACCTACAAAACAAACTCTGATTTGAATCAATTTAGCTCAAACACTCTTCACTTAGACATGTGCACTTTATATGAGTACATCACACCTGGATAGAATTCTTTGGACATAATCCAGATGGAGCAATGCAATTATTCCAAGAATTATGTGGAAACTCAATGGATAGAATTCTTTTGGTGCATCAATGGAAGTTTCTGAGGTTTGAGGTAGGAATGGATACCCGCTTTGATACCATGTTAAATTATATGAAGCATTGGATCATCAACCTATATGAATTCAAATGAGAAGAGAAGGTTGTTGAAGAGAGAAGAATTTAGCATAGACTAATCAATTGCTCATGGAAAAATTGTATACACATAGAGACAAAATTTGGAATAATATGATTATATTCATGAATCAGTAAATAATATGGAATACATTGGTTGTACATATAGGATAATTCGAATGCCTAAAATAGGATTTGAATCTACCAACTCAGACTGAATCTGGAGCTAACTCGGTGTGGGAAAAACACCATTGGAGCTAACTAATGTAACTCTGGATAACTAACTTAATCTACAATCAGTTAACTAATGAGGGTAGGTGAACAAATGCATCCATACTCCCTTCAATCATGCAAACTAGCACTAGGCTAATTGATTGTGATCTAACTGATGGTCACTGGAGTGTAACTAAACAAAATTGGTTACCTACTAAGGTCAACTGAAGGAGATTGTTGGTGGGACTCAGAGTGGGTTCCTAAATTATAGGGATTGGTCCTTGGGCACTTAAACTCATTGAATCTGGTGCAATAAGTGGCATATGTCCCTATATTTCTTCCCCATGCACTAGTGGAGTGATGAAGACCTCCTAAGCTAGGAAAATAGACAATAAGATTATGTGGTCAAAGGGAGGTTTAATAATAATCTCAACGGTAGTCTAGGTTTGAGATACACTTTTCAAGCCTTTACTACCATGAAAGTTATAGATTATCATATGAAATAAAACATTTAATTTTAATGGAATAAATCATGGATGGTGTTTGGTTGGAATCCAGAAACTGCATATTTACTTTTTTTTCCTCATCTCTTCATTAGTATGTATAAATTATTTGAAACATATTATTCTTCAATAAATTCCTTTGCTCATGTATACTAAGAATTTTAGATAATATTTTTCTTTGAACAACTAGATGACTTAAATAATGTTATTCAATGGAAAAAGAGGCCATTAAATTCCCAAAATGCTGCAAATGCCTTACAAAAGTATAGCCTCAAGAAGATTGGCGTTCAAAAAGCATTGGACACCTTGGCAGAAAGTGGACAGATTTTTTTCAAGGAATATGAGAAGCAAAAAATCTACATTTCTAGGAAGGATCAGTTCGATATTCCCAACATTGAAGAACTAGATCAAATGAAGAAATAAAATAACAGGATTCAAAAGGAACTGCAAGCTGAAAAAAAGTGTTATAAATGAGGTTGAATCAATTGTGCTTTCCAGTGGGATTTTTTTCTTTGTAGTTGTGGTTGCACAATAGAATCTTGGTGAAATACTGGAGAATTCTTTGAGTTTCAGTTTTATTTGTGAGAGGTGTGCATTATGTAAACTGCATAGTATGGGAGCTGCCACATTATGTTATTTTTACAAAAATTCAAGCCTTAGAAATGAACCTGACTTTGGAACATATAAGAGAAAACAAAACTAAGTTAAGGAATGAGATAGATTATGATTTTACAATAAAGTATATTCTTGAATATCAGATGAAGTGGCTCAATTCACATCAAATTATTGGGTTTCCTCAAGACCACTCAATGCATGTATTTTATAACATTCTTAATGTAAAAATGTAAAGATCTTGTCAACTTCAATTCACATTTATTCTTCTAGTTTTCTCGAGACTCCTCAATCCAAGTATTTTATGACAAATGTGAAAATTTATACATTTTGACAACATAACTTGTTGGTTGGTAAAGTGAGTGTGATTTTATTCCCCATCTAAGTTGAAATCCCCTAAAAACATGTTCACCTTTTGTGAGTTATCTTTCCTTTATATTAGAATTATCAGCTTGATAGGATATATGTATTTGTATAATGGACCTTGAGGGCCATCTGTTGAATGTGAATAAAATATTTACGAATTTTTTTCTTTGGAAAAAAAAAATATGTATTTGAGTTTTTCCTTTTGTGAGTTGTCTCACCTTTATATTGGAACTATCATCCCGATAGGATATATGTATTTGATATTTCACCTTTAAAGTGAACACTATTAACTCCATTTATTTATACGCAGAATCACATGACTATGTTTGTTCATCTCTCCTTTATATTGGAATTATCATCCCGATATGATATATGTATTTGAGATTTCACCTTTAAAGTGCACATTACTAATTCCCTCTATTTTCACTCAGAATCACATGACTTTGATTGTTCATACTTGTGTCAATGTAAATACATCATGATATTCTCATAGGGAGACAAATGGATCCAAAAAGACACCCATGGTCATGATCAATTCACGCATTTTATCTTTGTTTCATTTTTCCACAATTATCGTGACGAGAATGGATGGTCTTCGACATAACATTTTATCTCAAGAGATAGAAGTTGGCTCCCATAAGGTGGCAGTAGGCATCCTTGTAAATTGATTACCAATGTGGAACGATATTTTCACATCAAGCACGTGTCTAGATGCTTGAGGCGGAATTAATAACAATTGAATAGAATATTTTTATATACATCCATGGAAGACCATGTAGGCTCTATTGGAGTTAGAATTAAACAAATTCACATTTACAGTTTTGATGTCTTTTTATGTCAACGATCTTGCAACCTATATTATACTTATTTCTAAAACATCTTTAAAATGTCTATGTGTGTGCGTGCGTGTGTGTTCTCTAAACTCAACAAGCTATGTAAGCTACTCAAATATTCATGTTGAATTAAGTGTTTTTGTCTTACTTCTTCATGCATGGCACAATCTATAATTGCATGCACCTCATCCTTGATTTATGCTTGATTGCAAATTAAAAATAGATGTTCTTTCTTTATATCATTCCATCTCTTGTTTCCACTGCTATGTGATCAAAACTTGGCCTAAATTTCCAAAGTAAAACTTTTTTATGCACATATATTTTTTCTTGGAGGTATTGTTATCTTGTGTGAGTAATCATTGCATTGATCTCACATGGATAGAATCTCATTTTCTCACTAGGTTCTTGTTGCATCCTCTCTATTACCTTGAACTTAATCTTGAATAGCCAATGATTCATCTAGAAAATCATGTTTAATTCTCAATATTTTAATTCATTTCATCCCATCATGGTGCCAACCCTTAGTTTGTGATGCAATATTTTCTTGCATCAAAGTTTTTTTCCTTGAGATGCTTTGCTGCTACATGGTTGTTGATATCTTCCATTTGAATGATAAACATTTAGCATGTTGATTGTTGACGACTCACTAGATAATCTTGGTTCATTACAATGATTACAACAAAACAAAACTACAAATAATATATCTATAAGCACTGGTCAAAATTGAATTTGATTATTACAGGACTCTTTATACAAAGTCAAGATTAGTTCCCCACAATAGACTCTTGCTTGAGTATTCCCAAATTCTCGGTTGTTTTTTTCAAAGGCTCAGTTTGTTTATGCTCCTATTTATAAATTACGTTCAAGCTCCGAAGGCTTAGCTTGTTTTTGCTCCTATCTATGAATCGTGCTCAAGATTCATTGGAATTTTGAGTACATTATAATAGTTTGTTGTATATTTTACCCGCGGAGCTAAATACTATCTTCTATGGTGCAAATAAGTAATTGTAATCATGTTATAAACATTTATCATATTGGTCACTTGTTGTCTCAACTTTTCTTTCCATTTGGGAAGAAGATGAATATAACAAGGATTTTGAGGAGTTCTAATAATGTTGTTTTTTGTTAGGGTGTCACTTGTTGTGTCAACTTTGCTTGCCATTTGAGAAGAAGATGAATCTAACCAAAAATTGATAACAAGGATTTTGAGGAGTGTTGATAATGTTGCTTTTCTTGAGGGTGTCAACTGCATTCTTCATATTGGCCACTTGTTGCATCAACTCTGCTTTCCATTTGGAAAGAAGATGAATCTAACCAAGAACAGATGACAAGGATTTTGATGAGTATTGATAATGTTATTTTTTGTGAGGGAGTCAATTGCAGTATATTCTACAATTTGACTAATACTCTTTGTTGGTAAATGTTTACATGGTCGTAAATAGGTTAGAAGAATGCCCAACTTTTGCAATAGATTATGTGGATAGGGATGTTAATAATGAAGAGTGGTTTTAAATCCCTTTAATTGATATGTAATGTGTCAACATTTTTTATTTTTGAAAGTTTTTTTTAACGAATATGCTTAGTTGCGTGATTAGTTGTATTTGTAATGTAATTTGTCATCATTTTGTATATTAAAGAATATTTTTCAACAAATATACGTAGTTGTCTTTGTCATTTGCATATTATTACTTTTAAAAAGAATATTACTTTTGTTAACTCAATAACATTACCTTTTTGTTTTCTAACTATTAATTGATATTTATTATTGATTTTTGCTTTTACATTGCAAGGCGAGGACTAAGTTGCACGCAGCTCTTGTTTAAATATATCTTGTTGTTATGCTTTTGTTTTTTGGGTTATTGAAATTATAACATAGGGGATTTTCATTTTGTTTGGATATTGTTGTGTAGATTTTTCTATGTGTATTGGTCATACCATATTACACCTATCTTCATTACAATGAAAATGTTTTTCATATGATATGATGCAATGATATGAAGGTTTCTCATTTTATTTTTACAATGACTTATATGTGTTAAAGGTTCTTTTTAAAATTGTATTTTCTATGATTCAAAATAAAATGTGTGATTTTGTTCACTTCAAATATGTGATTTTGGTTTTTGCTTATGTTTGAAGGGGATTTAATTAGTTTTCCTTGTTTTTGTAAGGGATGTCTTCTCACGACATGGAAAGGAAATCTGTGGAGGATGTACTTGAATTCATATTTTCCAAATATTGTAATTCATGTTTGGTATTAAATTTGGCTCCCAACAGAGAAGAGTTCAGGACTACTAGCTAAAATGCTTGAGATATGCCAATTGGTTTACTAATGTCTAATCTCATAATTACCCCTTGCCTCAAGGGATCTGTTATCCCTAAAGTTGAACCTAGACTACAGGGGTTCAAGCTTAAAGAAATATTTTAAAAAATATAATTCAATAAAATAAAAATAAACATTGGGTTGGTATATAATAAAAGATATAGGAAAATCACATAACCATTAAAGATCTGTATGACATAAAATGGAATACAAAATTCAATATCAAGGGAACTACGAGCACGAATTTATGGAATGAAACTGACTCTGTCACTAAATGTTTGAAAGATAACTGTATTTTATTACAAGAATAATGAAATGGACTATATTCGACCATACACAGCATAAATCATAAAAAACACAATTCATAAAAATACAAAATCAACTCGTAACCATAATCATATCAAAGCAGAACCTGTATTGAAGATGCAGAGAGTTTCATGTCATACAGTATACATCAAAACTAGATTCCCATCTCCGATTGCCACCCCACCTATATAGCTACTATCCCTTATATACAAAACCTCTAATTTTCTGAGATAGTTATCAGATCCTATTTCTATGGATCGAATCTTTCAAAAATAGCAAAATCGATCTTCTTAAAACAGTCTAAATACAAGTGTAATACAAAATACAAACAGAAATAGACATCTGTCATATCCTAATTGCTTTCAAAAACCAACTACGATTCTAAGTCTAAAGACTCTTAGAAGCCTCTGCCAAGACAGTTAGATCACTTGAATCCCGGGATCTTTTTTACAATTTGGCAAACTCAGCATCTTTGTCCTCAATTTGATTGTACGCGTCCTTACTCTGAGTCTTCATGTGTTTGAACTCTGTAGCAACGACAACATTCATCGGTAAGATAGTTAACTAAAGAACCGCAACGGCGGGAGATAGTCCAACTAAACATCTCCACAGTGTCAGTAAGTCAACGACACGGCCTCCAATCAATGACAAATATTATTTCGACAGCGATGAAATTAGTTCATTTCACCTACGAAGCAACGGTAGTTTTCCGGTCTAAGTCGCTGATGAGATAGAAGATAAAGTTTCCAATCGCCGATGAAGAAATCATCACAATGCTAGTAACTTAAAACATCGACACTGCGCAGCATTGAAGTTTGGGGTGCCAATGGGTTAGAGCTCAGAGCTCTCGATCGGCGATTCTTTTCTCTTTTAAGATGTCTATCTGCTTTGTTGGTTGTCCCAATATCTCTTAAATTTGCGATCACCATTAACTGAATCTGACCATTTGCCATCATGTCACCTGCATGTGGGTGCCCTTCATGGAGTTTCAGAACTCTCTCCACTGGCATTCCTTCCATTTTCAACAAATTAGTTGTGTCAGTTGTTGCAACAATTGTGAAACCAAGTTCAATGAATCTATTTGCAATTGCTGGGAGGCTTGGTTTGGTGAAATCATTTAATCTTAAAAAAAATTGTGCCCTGCAAGAGCTAGTTTTTAATTTGCTGCAATTTGTGCCTTGGAAAATGCCATAGGAATTTAAAGTCAATGCCCATCAGGATCAGGAACTCTTAAGCCATATTTTGAATTTCTTCATCTGTAGCTGAAACTTAGATAAAACCATTCTGTGTGCTGCCAGAAATTTATAAATTTTGTTGGAGCAGATCTGGTGACAACAGGATCATGACCATGTTTGGTATTGAAGACTACTCCATTGTGCACTAATCCTTTTATAAAAATTGGGGGGTTGGATTCCTCAATTACTTTGGGCAGTTTGAGATATATACTTTGACCTGTAGGGCACTAAATTCTAAGAAGGGGTCTATTGTAGGAGGGGAAATATATCAAGATCCCATACACACTTCTACTATATTAAGGAGGATGTAATCGGATTTAGCCACATCCTAAGAGCATGTTGTTTGAAAAAATAGAGCTAGTAGGCTGAAAACTCTCAAGGTGACTCTTAGAGCAAGGTATCATGGGACAAAGGTTTTGATATGATTGATATGAATTTTAATATTAGGGGGATGGGGCTCCCCTCAAACAAAATATCCCTAAAAAGAATTGTATCTCTTCATAAATCTGAGGTGCTTCTTAAAAAAAAAACTCTAGATGTGAATGATCTCAAAATGTTGCTACCATAGTGTGATTTGGTATGGCTAGATGCTTTAGGAATATCCGGTGATATAATTATTGGTTGGTATATGAGATCATTTCAATGCTTTGATTGTTTGATTATTTCTTTAGATCTTGGCACTTCTCTAGTCTTGAGAGAAAGTGGACAAGAGATCACTTTTGTTAACTTTTACGGCCCATATCAACACAAAGCCCCTTTTTGGGATAAGCTTTTCCAATCGAGTTTACTGAACCATGACAAGGTGATTCTGGGTGGTGATCTGAATTTCACTTTGGGTGAAGCTGGTATTTGGAGGAGCCATGCCCATAGGGATAATCTCTTTGATTTATTATTAGAATTATAACATAACAACTTTTTTTACATTCTTTGTCAAAACCCCAAATTTTCATAAAAATTTAAAATTTTGAAAATACATAAAATGCTGAGAATGCGGTCTGCTAACAGCTAACAGTTATCTATAAAAGAATTAGTTACCAGATTAGTTAATACATAATATTAATTAAGTAACTTAGCATTCTACTTTTTGATACAAGGTTAGGTTTAACTTGTGCAATAATTCCTTTTTCAGTTTGCTGATGAGTTTTAATTTACGACAAGTAGGTGGAACTGTCTTTGGATTCCGGGGCTTACTTAGAGTTTAAGCTAACACAGAAAGCTTACTTGTTCTTACAGGTTTTACAGGTATGAATGATCGAGTAACGCCTTTAATTCCATAAAGCATCCAGCTATATTTCTATTTGCAAAAATAAAAAGCTTGGTAAATAAGTTGTTACATAACAATCTACTTCTATGAGGTAAAACAAGTAGTTTTGTTTTCTTCAATTATTCTTGTCACGTAGAAGAGTTTCTTTCTTGAATGTAAAATAGCAACAGTAATTACTTTCCCTAGTTTACAACTTGTGATATTTCTTGTAAGTTATTTTTTACTTAGAGTGCATAACCTTAAATGCTATAATGATTGTTCTAACAGTAATATACATTATCAACTTATATTAATAGTATAACCAATTGCTTTTTATTCATCTTCTGTAATGAAGATTACTGCCTAAGGTTCTAAACATTGCAGTGTACATAAAGTCCTAAAGACTTAGAATCTAGTGGGATTGTTCCACTTCAGTTTCTTATTTCTTTATAATACTTCTCATGAATTAAGCTTCTAGCCACAACAATTAACTTAGATCAAAGTATTTAAGAGAGATTGTTTTATTACCTCATGCAAGCACTAGATAGTTCTGAAATTATGTTACTAATCATAAACATGGTGAAACTATAGTACTCGTTATGGTTGAGTAAATAACCAAAAGCTAGTAAACTTCGTTGATCTGAGCTATGTAAAGGATTTGTAGCCAACTTCCTAGTATTTTCCACCCACTAAAAACCTTTTTTTTTTCTATGATATTCACCAATACACACATAAACTATCTTGTTTATAATACATCCATGTTTACCAGTAATTCTGGTTATAAACAAATAAGATTTATAAGTTCATGATCCTATTTAAAAATATGTTGTATAAAATTATCAAGTCACAACATAAACGTTGGTGGCAACAAGATTAGCTATGCAAAGTCTAATAGGAATACTTTATTAACATCATAGTTTGGCTAGGTGATGAAATAGCCTTTTAATTAGTATCTCCCAAGTATCATAAGATCTTCTTCATAAACTTAGTTATGATAGCACAAGGCTTATCAACATTTGTAAATATAATATTGATGCTATGAATAAATGGATAAACCATTAGCTTTCATGCATAAAATATCTTGAGCAAGAAACTAGGTTATGGGGTCGCATCGATTTCACGATCAATGAAGGCTTAATATGAAAAAACATATCAATTTAAAAAATTTACATTATAACTTGTTATGGAGAAGGGATGAGACGTTAGTCCACACCATCGATTGGTTTATGTGTATTTTTTTGTATAAAAATAAAGGCTTTGAAATCGCCCTTGTCCTAAACTATACGATGACTATAAGATAACCTTGGCAAGGATTCGAGGTTTCATGGTTTAAGCCCATGCAACCATAGGTTGGCATCCATAATTACGTAGAACCTTTGAATGATTATAATACTATATGATTGTGCATAAAATTATGTTTTAAATCATTTTGAATCATTGGCATGCAGGAACTATATGATCGACCCACTGCATGGTTAAATAATTTATGAGACCACGTGTTTCCTTCTTGACCAAGTGTTGGAAGTATAAGGATTGGTGTAACCATATTCTTTGTCATTCTTCTCCATAGATTTCGGGCCTTCGGCCACTCTACAATTATTCCCATGGCCGCCATGCTTACCCTACTATGAAATGAACGAGCTCTGCGTCCTAGTTTATAATATTCAGTTGTCTTCTACGTTGTCGAACCCTTGCTTGCACCGTGAGTTCACCCTAGCAAGAGTTGTTGAGGGCCGTGACTTTAAGCTTACGGCCTGGCCTGTGAGTGGCTTTTGGGTTCGTTCCTCCACGTCCTGCCTGTAGGGATAGTTTTACGAAGTTATTTGCTTATGTTATGGCTATGTCTTCATCATAGGTTTTTTGAGATTGCGGTTCTCATGCTTTGCATTTTGCTGACAGTTCAAGCTTCACCGTCCACTTCTTGCTTGGTCGTTGCTCCACCTTCTTCTTGCTGCTACTAGCAGTGGTTTGTGCATGTGTTTGAACCTTCTCTGTCACAGGAGATATGAAGGGTTGGCTCTTTGTCTCGCTGGTGGCGGCGCTCCTGTTTCTCGGTGGCTACATTACCTTCGCTCATAGGTATAAAAAAAAAATCCTTTTAAATAGTTCTTACACTTACTCTTAACTCAGTTATAATATGATGCATAAATTTAATGTCGTGGGTTCTTATCTTTGCAGGTGACAGTTTACAAACCTCTTCGCAGCTGATATAAACGAGTAGGATCGGATTCCTGGTTACAGGTAAGCCCTGGTCAACCTATGGCAATCCATGCTTGTCAGTTCTTTATGGAACAGTTTTTCAGTTGGAAGTCGTGGCCTACAATTGACCCTTCATGGGTTAATATTTCTCGGTTTACTTGTTTAGTTTTTGCTAACCCTTGCTGTTAATAGGGTTCTCCAGCGTATGCCGTGACCTGTAAATTTTGTTTTACTTGTTTTCTTTTGTGTACAGTTATGTAAAATAACTCACGGCCTGTCAAGCCATTCTCTGTTTAAACTTTAAGCATAGAGATTAGCTCTCTTGAGCTTGAACTCAGTTATTTTTATGCTCTTACTGTAATTTTGTATACTAGGGTTCTTACCCTTATTCGGGTGTGTAAAGAAATCTTTACTTTTTAAATTTATCTTGCATTAAAATGTATTATTATAACCTATTCTGTTATTTCTTCATGTTATAATAATTGTTTATAAGCTCGGATATTCGAGCAAGGGTTAATCCTGTTAGTGATCTGTGTATAAAATAATTTATTTAATTATCCTGTAGGTTTTAATTCAATAATAAATCTTAAATTAATTGTTAGTTACAGGTATATATTTGTTATAATTTCATTGTTATCTTTCTCTGTCCTTATAGGACTGTAAAAACATTTTATAGTTTTAAGTTCACAATACTAAATAATCCAAATCCTTAGATTATTGCTTATCTTATTATTAATTATATTGTTATTACTATGAATTACAATGTTAATACTATAAATTATAATGTTTAATACTATGAATTGTAATGTTTAATACTATGAGGGTTTCGACCCTGTACTTTCTTTTATAATTAATCTTTGTTTAGTTTTTTTAAATGAATTAGTTCATTTATAAATAATATTTATTATATATTATTTACCATTGCATTCAATCTATTTTATAAGTACATAGTTAGGTTTTGTTATTGTTTCCTTGTTACAATATTATAATTGATGAGGTTAATTTATTTGTAAAAAGAACTATACTAGAATTACCCTACTTGAAATGCGAACATTTGTAGATATAGTTAAGCAGTATGAACAATAAAATAAACTATGTAAAATAACTTGGTTCTTTCTTCACAGAAATAAATGAGTGTTTATCTAAGTTAATTCTTTTACCTATGTTACAGGTTAGTAGTATCATTTTATAAAATACATTTTTGAATAAGAACAATGACCTATTTACAGTAATCAACTTGTTAAAAGAAATACACCTACTGTCTGTAAAGTATTATGAATACTTCTTTGCTAGCATTCTTAATACAATAGTCTGGTTTTAAACAATAAATTAATTAGACAGATTAATATTCTTTCCTGAAAATATCTATATACAGAAATAAATTACTCCATTGTTCTGAAATACAAAATGACTCTATTCAATCCAGATTTCTATCATATCTTCATCTCTTTTAAACACACTACCTGTGCTAGAGTACGGTCTGGTTCGTTCCATACGGGGAAAAACACAGGTAGGATTATTTTATCCAATTACAGATTCAACATTCAAATAACTAAAAGATTACAAGCTTAACAGTTCCCTACAAAGCATATAATTCTTTCATTATTCATTCATTCTCAGATATAAACTTTTAACACAGCAAATAAAGACTGTAGAACCTGTTTAAAGCTGGATGACAACAGCGTTGGGAGGTCGTTCCTCCCTACCAACTCCTGGAGAGCACTCAAACAACGTCTTCTCAAGACCCCCGAGCCTGTTCCTGGTCTCCTTGGCTGGGAACTGGTGGAGCAAGCAACAAAATACTAGTCCAATGACTCAGTACTAACTCTGCTCTCAGCAGCAAGATCCTTCAGTTGAATAGTTGTACTAGATCACTTTCTGCAATTTACCCCTCAAACACATTCCACAAATTCTCTTCCCAATGAAATACTCTGAAGTACATTCACCTGAATGGTTCTCTTCTTGGAATGAGCAGCCTCAGATCTCTTCAATGGGATTTTTTATTAAGATTTCCTAGGCCTTTTTGGGTTAATTGTCATTAATTGAGCCACCTGCTCTGATCCCACTTTCTTGGGGGATCATGACCCTAAATGTAGGGAGGTTTCCACCTGCAACATTGGAAGTGTTTGAGGATGCTACCACTTGTCTATTTTCTCTCCACCCAGTCTCCTCCACCAAATTGACCAGTAACACTCTTTTTAACAGCTCTACCAAGCTGTTGTCTCCACTTTCATTTATTTATAATTAAATATTTAGAATTACATTCAACATCCTTGACTCTGCTGAGTCATCAATTACAACTTAGCATAAAATTTAACATATTGTCTTGAAATAAAATCAAATATGATAATATTATTTTGCAAAATTGGGGCATGTGACATACACACCCCCTTAGAATATAACATCGTCCTTGATGTTATTTATTCTTCATCCTCAGAATTCCCCTGGTATAGAATTGGATATGCATCTCGCATTTTACTTTCCAATTCCCAAGTGGCTTCCTTTGGACTAAGGTGCTTCCATTGCACCTTCACGTGTCCAATGGTGTAGTTCCGAAGTGTAATGTCCCTCCTTTCGAGGATACAGTCTGGTTCCACTAGAAAATATCCTTCTGGTTCCACCTATACATCATTCCAGTTAACAACATGAGTAGCATCATGAACATATTTCTTTAAAATGGAAATGTGAAAAACATTATGTACTCTTAAATTAGGTGGTAATGCTAGCTGATAAGCTATTTGTCCAATCCTAGGCATAATTTCAAATGGGCCACAGTAATGAGGTGCCAATTTTGCACAACTCCCCAATTTCAAAGAGCTCTTTTTGGGCCTTACCTTGATGAACACATGTTCACCTACCTGAAACTCCTTTGGAGTTCTTTTTAAGTCTGCTTGACTTTTCTTCCGATCCTGTGCCACTTTCAGATTTCCCTGCACTTGTTTTACAATTTCTTCCATTTCTTTTAACAGTTCTAGACCTAATACCAATCTATCTACTGGATTACTCCAAGAGATAGGAGTATTACATTTCTGTCCATATAAAATTTCAAAAGGACTAAATCTGGTTGATATCTGATAATTATTATTATAAGCAAATTCTACCATATGTAAATAGTCCTCCCATTTACCTGGCTGGTCTTTCACATACATTCTTAATAGATCTTCCAGTACCTGGTTTACCCTTTCCGTTTGTCCATCTGTTTGAGGATGGAAAGATGTACTGAAATTTAATGTAGTGTTTAACCCTTTAAACAAAGATTTCCAAAAGTTTCCTGTAAACTTAGGATCTCTATCTGAGATTATGACTTTTGGTACTCCATGCAATCGAAAAATTTGTTTTAGAAAAATATCAGCTATGTTTGCAGCTTTATAAGTAGTTTTAATAGGTATAAAGTGAGCTGCTTTGCTTAACTTATCAACTACTACCATGATAGAATCATTCTGATTTTGATTTCTAGGCAGCCCAGTAATAAAATCTAGACCAATTATCTCCCATTTCCAGATAGGGATGGGTAATGGCTGAAGCAAACCAGCTGGGTGTTGATGTTCATTTTTTACCTGTTGACATTCCAAACATCTAGCAAGATATTCTGCTACTTCAGTTTTCATATTTGGCGAGAAATACTCTTTTTTTAACATGGTTATGGTCTTTTGATAACCTGGATGACCTGAATATGGTGTTTTATGAATTTCATCCAGAATTAATAGCTTAACTTTAGGTGCGTTAGGTACATACATTCTATCTTTATACAGTAAAAAATCTTTTTCATTTAAACTGTAACCTTTAATTAGGTTTTCTGTTGGATTTTCTTTAGATTTAGCTTGCAAATTCTGATAAATTTCATCCTGTTCTATTTCTTCTTTAAGCTGTTCATCTAAGTCTAAAACATAGGTGTTGATAGCTGCTGCAAAATTCATCCTTGCATTCCTACTTAATGCATCAGCAACTTTATTTTCTTTACCTTTTATATGCTGAATTTCAAAATCATATTTGCTTAAGAAAGCTAACCACCTAGCTTGTTTGGCATTTAAATTAAATTGATCTAACAAATACTTCAATCATTTATTGTCAGTCATTAAAATAAATTTTCTGCCAATTAGATGATGTCGCCACATCTTTAAGGCGTGTATTACAGCTACTAATTCCAGATCATATGTTGCATAATTCTTTTCATGAACTTTTAACTTTCTAGACTCATAGGCAATAACATGCCCTTCTTGGGTCAGAACACCACTTAAGCCATCATTACATGTGTCAGTGCACACTACAAATTCTTTATTAGGATCTGCGATTCTTAAAATAGGTGTGCTAGTTAATAAAGTTTTTAACTTTTTAAAGCTTTCTTCACATTTTTTATTCCAGTCAAACTTCTTTCCCTTCTTCTGTAAGGAAGTTATTGGATTTGCTATCCTCAAAAAACCTTCAATGAACCTCCGGTAGTAACCGGTAATGCCCATGAAAGATCGAACATCCGTCACATCCTTAGGTACTGATTAATCTTCGATTGCCCTTATCTTTTCAGGATCTACGAAAATTCCTTCCTTGGTCACCACGTGACCTATATACTGAATCTTATCCTTGAAGAATTCACACTTACTAAACTTTGCGAAGAGTTGATGTTCTTGCAACTCTTGCAAAACAATTTTTAGATGTTCTTTATGTTCTTCTTCAGTTTTTGAATAGATTAGAATGTCGTCGATAAATACAACCACAAACTTATCTAAATACTTATGCATAACATTGTTCATTAAACACATGAATACAACTGGGACATTAGTAAGCCCGAATGGAATTACGACAAATTCGTAATGACCATATCTAGTTCTAAAAGTTGTCTTAAAGATGTCTTCATCTTTAATCCTTTCTTGATGATATCCAGACCTTAAATCTATTTTCAAAAACACCGTAGCTCCACGTAGTTGATCAAACAGATCATCTATGCGGGGTAACGGATACCAATTTTTTATGGTCATCTTGTTTAACTGACGGTAATCTATTTAAAGTCGCATAGTTCCGTCCTTCTTCTTGACGAAGATGACAGGTGCCCCCCAAAGAGACACACTTGGTCGAATATATTTTTTATCAATTAATTCTTTTAATTGAGATTTTAATTCATTAATTTCAAGTATGTTCATTCGATAAGGGGCCTTTGATCTAGGTACTACACCCTGTACCAACTCAATGGTGAAATCCAATTCCCTTTTCAGAGGTAATCCCAGAATCTCTTTTGGGAATACATCAACATATTCTCTTAAGACTGGTATGTCTTCCACTTTTAACTTATCTGTTTTAATTAAACTTTCCTCATCAGTTATTGTTACTGCATAAGCTTTACATCCCTTTCTAACAGCTCTCTTAAGCTGTAGGGTAGAAATCTACCTTATGGTGGTTTTTCTAGGGAATCCTTTAACACTTACTGGTTTTTCATCACTGTTTAAGCATGTGAAAGTTTTATCATAACAGTTTAGAATTACTCTGTGTTGTTCTAACCAGTCCATACCAATCCGAAAATCATAAGAACCAAGAGGGAAAACATTAACTTTAACAACAGTTTCAAATTTATCCATAGCTATTGCACATTCTTTAACAAAACAAGTTACTTTTCTTTTAGCACTAGTGGCTAACTGAACTAACCATGAATTCTCAAACTTATTAGCAGATAACTTACATTTTTCTACTATTTGGGGTTCAATATAACTGAGACTAGCTCCCGGATCAATCAAACTAGTTACAGGGATATGATTTATCATACCTTCTACTTCCACCATGGAAGTCTGATATTCAGCTTGTCGATTCTCCAAAGCTGCGTTAATTCTGGGCATGGTCCTCGCAAGTTCCCCAATGGTCCTCTCCTCCTGTATAGTATGAATGTTGCTAATAGTCTTCTTCCGATTAGGACAGATTGAAGCATAGTGTGGGCCATTACACTACCAGCACTTGATAGGCTCTTTGCGCTCAAAGCTCTTGGTAAAATTTCCATGATTATTTGCAAATTCCTTACCTTTAGAATTATTCTGGTTGTTGGGTGTATTGTTCTTATTTCCTTGGAAGTTCTTGTTATTAGGATAATTTTTTGCCTTATTGTTCTTAAAATTTCTATTAGGCACAAAATCCTTCTTCTTTTGTTCAAACTGATTATTATTTTTCTTAGCTTTCCAGTTGGCCAAGCTTTCTTTCTTCCGATTCTGCTCAAAACAGAAGTTAGCTTTTCTCATAGCTTCCTCCAAGGTCTTTGGGTTATCATATTCAATTTTATCTTTATTATGATAAGGTAGACAGCTAAGAAATCGTTGTACCTTTGGTTTCTCATCTACAAGGTATGGTACATACCTAAGTAGACTTAAGAACTTGCTGTTCAGATCCTTCATTGTCATTGATCCTAACTTCAACTCATAAAACTCTTTGGCTCTCTACTCATAATATTGCTCAGACATAAATTTCTTTTTGAAATACCTCTTAAAGGTACTCCAGTTTACATTTTTCTCTTTTATGCCATTAACTCTTTTCAAGTCCTGCCACCAAATGTCAGCCTTTCCTAAGAGGTTATAAATAGCCATTATAGCCTTTAACTGCTTAGAATAGTTATATATTTGGAAGTACTTCTTCATCCCAGATAACCAGGATTCAGCTTCCTCCCTCTTCTCAGTCTCTCCATTAAAGGTTGGTGGTTTTATCTTTTTGAATTCCCCAGAAATTTTGTCATAAGGTTTGTATTTCCTCTTTTTAGTGTACTGATTATCATCACTACTGTCACTAGTAGAATGGTAATTTCGTTGTTCACCAAACACTTCAGAAGACAAACTACTTTTAGTTTTAGTATGTTTCATCTTTTTAGATTTAGGTTGATGACTGGTATCTTCTAATTCTGTTCTTCTACCCCTACCCTCAGTTTGAAACTTTTCAGTTAGGATCTGATTCAGCTCTTCTTGAGCCCTCAAAATCCTTTCATTTTCTCATTTTACAGACTCCATTTCAGTTTTTAAGTCTTTTACAGTTTGTAACAATTCTGAGAAATTGGTAGTTAAATCCTCTGGTATAGGATCTCTTGGTAGATTTCCCGTTTCAGTAACTGGAGATTCCTCCTTTGCATACTCTTCCAACCTTTCCATACCTGTTTGTTAAACTTCAGAAAACAATTCTCTGTTGAATAACATTTAAAAGAAAAATACATCAGCATAATAATTCAGTTTACTGTTTCCTAAAAAGCTAGTTGGGCTTCATCAAGGCCTAGTGTTTGAACCTTGTGCTTTGATACCACATGTCAAAACCCCAAATTTTCATAAAAATTTAAAATTTTGAAAATACATAAAATGCTGAGAATGCGGTCTACTAATAGCTAACAGTTATCTATAAAAGAATTAGTTCTACTAACAGCTAACAGTTATCTATAACAGAACTCACGGCCTGTCAACCCATTCTCTGTTTAAACTTTAAGCATAGAGATTAGCTCTCTTGAGCTTGAACTCAGTTATTTTTATGCTCTTACTGTAATTTTGTATACTAGGGTTCTTACCCTTATTCGAGTGTGTAAAGAAATCTTTACTTTTTAAATTTATCTTGCATTAAAATGTATTATTATAACCTATTCTGTTATTTCTTCATGTTATAATAATTGTTTACAAGCTCGAATATTCGAGCAAGGGTTAATCCTGTTAGTGATCTGTGTATAAAATAATTTCTTTAATTATCCTGTACGTTTTAATTCAATAATAAATGTTAAATTAATTGTTAGTTACAGGTATATATTTGTTATAATTTCATTGTTATCTTTCTCTATCCTTATAGGAATATAATAACATTTTATAGTTTTAAGTTCACAATACTAAATAATCCAAATCCTTGGATTATTGTTTATCTAGTTATTAATTATATTGTTATTACTATGAATTACAATGTTAATACTATAAATTATAATGTTTAATACTATGAATTGTAATGTTTAATACTATGAGGGTTTCGACCCTGTACTTTCTTTTACAATTAATCTTTGTTTAGTTTATTTAAATGAATTAGTTCATTTATAAATAATATTTATTATCTATTATTTACCATTGCATTCAGTCTATTTTATAAGTACATAGTTAGGTTTTCTTATTGTTTCCTTGTTACAATATTATAATTGTTGTAGTTAATTTATTTGTAAAAAGAACTATACTAGAATTACCCTACTTGAAATGTGAACATTTGTAGATATAGTTAAGTAGTATGAACAATAAAATAAACTATGTAAAATAACTTGGTTCTTTTTGCACAGAAATAAATGAGTGTTTATCTAAGTTGATCCTTTTACCTATGTTACAGGTTACTAGTATCATTTTATAAAATACAGTTTTGAATAAGAACAATAACCTATTTACAGTAATCAACTTGTTAAAAGAAATACACCTACTGTCTGTAAAGTATTATGAATACTTCTTTGCTAGCATTCTTAATACAATAGTCTGGTTTTAAACAATAACTTAATTAGACAGATTAATATTCTTTCCTGAAAATATCTATATACAGAAATAAATTACTCCATTGTTCTGAAATACAAAATAACTATATTCAATCCATATTTCTATCATATCTTCATCTATTTTAAACACACTACCTGTGCTAGAGTACGGTCTGGTTCGTTCCAGATGGGGAAAAACACAGGTAGGATTATTTCATCCAATTACATATTCAGCATTCAAATAACTAAAAGATTACAAGCTTCACAGTTCCCTACAAAGCATATAATTCTTTCATTATTCATTCATTCTCAGATATAAACTTTTAACACAGCAAATAAAAGACTGTAGAACCTGTTTAAAGTTGGATGACAACAGCGTTGGGAGGCCGTTCCTCCCTACCAACTCCTGGAGAGTGCTAAAACAACGTCTTCTCAGGACCCCCGAGCCTGTTCCTGGTCTCCTTGGCTGGGAACTGGTGGAGCAAGCAACAAAATACTAGTCCAATGGCTCAATACTAACTCTACTCTTAGCAGCAATATCCTTCAGCTGAATAGTTGTACTAGATCACTTTCTGCAGTTTACCCCTCAAACACATTCCACAAATTCCCTTCCCAATGAAATCCTCTGAAGTACATTCACCTGAATGGTTCTCTTCTTGGAATGAGCAGCCTCAACTCTCTTCAATGGGATTTTTTATTAAGATTGCCTAGGTCTTTTTGGGTTAATTGTCATTAATTGAGCCACCTACTCTGATCCCACTTTCTTTGGGGATCATGACCCCAAATGTAAGGAGGTTTCCACCTGCAACATTGGAAGTGTTTGAGGATGCTGCCACTTGCCTAGTTGCTCTCCACCCAATCTCCTCCACCAACTTGACCAGTAACACTCTTTTTAACAACTCTCCCAAGCTGTTGTCTCCACTTTTATTTATTTATAATTAAATATTCAGACTTACATTCAACATCCTTAACTCTGTTGAGTCATCAATTACGACTTAGCATAAAATTTAACATATTGTCTTGAAATAAAATCAAATATGATAATATTATTTTTGCAAAATTGGGGCATGTGATATTCTTCCTACAAGGTTAAGGCCCACGTGGAGGAATATGAGGACAAGGTATGACAAGAAATTTAAGAGTCTTGATAGATTTATTCTTAACGAAGGGACCCTTCTCTCTACAACCAATATCAACCAATGGGTGGGTATGGGGTGGAGATTCGACCATTTTCCTATTCTGTTGGAGGTTATATTAGGACAGAAGAAGTCTCCCATCCCTTTCATGTTCAACTCTTCTTAGTTAGAGAATGAGGGGTATATTCAATTGGTAAAAAAATTGTGAATGCCTTATGACAATACCAAAAGGGAATCTATTGGACTACAATTTCTACATAGTTTAAAAGGTATAAATCTGAATCAATTGCTTGGGATGCAAGAAGGCGAAAGAAGCAACAAGTAGAGTTGTGCAATATAGAGAATACGCTGGAATCTTTTTATAATAATAATCTAGAAGGTTATAGGACAGTGGAACAGAAAAGGGAATTTGTGGATATAAAAACTAAAAGAAGGAAGATTTTGGATGAAAATGAGGCCCCTTAGAGGCTTAACATCATATCCATTTGGTTGAAGAAGGGAGACGATAACACAAAGTACTTTCATAATTATGTAAAGCAAAGGAATAAAGCCAATTCTCTTTGTCATCTGGAAGATGGGGATGTAGCAATGATAACAGGTTTCAAGAATACTATAGAGGAAAGTATCCACCATTTTAGTGGGATTTTTTTGGAAAATGAGATGGAATCAGTGGCAGAAATGATGAGAATGGTTGCTCACTTCCCTTCCTATGTTAATGAAGAACAAAACACGGAATTAATGGAGGAGGTGAGCCTATGGGAATTAAAAGAAGCTATTAATTCCATGAAGAAGGATAAAATCCTAGGGCTTGATGGGTGGCCTATGGAATTCTTTGTGGAATTTATGGATTTTCTTAAGCAAGACCTTTTAAATTTTATTGAAGAATCTAGGGAAATTGGAAGATTTCATGTTGCTTTTAACTCCACATTCATAGCACTTATTCCAAAATATAGTATTGCTACTAATCTAGATGATTATAGACCTATTTCACTATGTAATTACACCTATAAATTGATTGCAAAGTTTATTTCCAATAGAGTGAAGGAAATATTATCTACCTTGGTCTCACAAGAGTAATTTGCTTTTCTGGATAGTAGACATATACGCGATGTGCATCTACTGCACAGGAAGTTATGCAAACTATCAAGACAAAGAAGATGCTTGCTTTGATTGTTAAGATGAATAATCTAAATCCTACGATAGAGTCAACTGACTCTATTTGAGGTTGGTACTTTTAAAAGTAGGATTTCATCTTTATATTGTGAACTAGATCATGTCTTGTATTATTTTTGTGTATTTCATTATATTGGTTAATGGCTTTGTTTCTGCCTTTTTTAGGACTAGTAGGGGGCTTCGATGAGGTTTCCCTTTGGCTGCCTCAGTTTTCATTCTAGTGGTGGAGGAACTAAGTTGACTATTTCATCAAAATTTCAATAGTGGATCCTTTAGGTGTATACATATAGGAGGATAGGAAAATGTAACTCATTTATTATTTGTTGATGATAATATTATTTTATCCTATGGGTTGAGGAGAGAAGTTGCAAAGCTATAGGACATTTTGGAATTATCTGATGAAGCTTCAGGTATGGTATATAATGAAGGAAAACCAACTATTTCTTTTCTAAATCTAGAACGGGATGAGATGAAGTGGAACTACTCTTGGTTTTATATCTTAAAGGTGGACATACAAGCTAGGATAAAATATTTAAGTTTTGGGTTGAAGCCTGATGCTTTCCATAGGAGGGATTAGGCTTGGTTAGTAGGCAAGGTGGAAAAAATATTAATTTTATGGTGTACTAAGTGGTTATCCAAGGGAGGTAGACTGATTATGGTAAAATCAATCTTAGAATCCATCTTGATCTATTGGGTTTCTCTGGAATATGTACCTACTGGAATTCTGGAAGGGAAGTATGTAGGATAAATCCTTTCATTGGGTGGCATAGAACAAGATAGCCTGGCCTAAGGAGCTAGGGCGATGGGGTTTAAAAAATCCCAAAAGTTTTACAAAAGCTTTGGCTTAAAAGTAACATGGAGAATTTTGAAGGGTGAGGGGTTATGGGTGAAGATGTAATATTACAAATATATCCATCCTTTATCTATCGAGGAATGGTTCAAAGTTAGAGATAAATCCACATGGAATGTTTCCACAACATGAAAATCTTTGATCTTGGCCTTTGATGTGATTAGTGACTGGCTAGTAAACAACGTGGGCAATGGCAGGAAGCTGAGACTAAGATAGGATCCATGGATTGAAAATGGAGGTGCTCACAAACTACTTGAAGAGATTATAGAAACTCTGAAGGAGGAAGGCTTCATTTTTTTTGAAACAAATTGTTGAGAATCATTGATGGAAAAAAACTTTAAATTAAAATAAAATTATATATTAAAGAAATTTGTGAGCTTCAGCTTTGAGTAAAACACGTGACAACCTTGAATTTCAAGGTTTCGAGTTCAAAAAGTATGAATATGGACCCTTACTCTTTTTCAATTGTTTCGCTTACCCATTCCTTATTCAATTTTTTAATTATGTAAAGCAAAACTTTAAATTAAAATAAAATTATATATTAAAGAAATTGGTGAGCTTCAGCTTTGAGTGGAACACATGACAACCTTGAATTTCAAGGTTTCGAGTTCAAAAAGGTAATGAATATGGACCCTTACTCTTTTTCAATTGTTTCGCTTACCCATTCCTTATTCATTTTTTTAATTATGGAAATCCTAGCTTTAAATCCTTTAAAACCCCGGGTGTCAATGGTTGTGTATTTGATTTTAAATATTGAAAGTTTTATTTAGAGATATGGTGTTGAGGATATTGTTATTAATTCATAGAGGTTGGATGAAAATGGCTATAATCTTGTTCAATCTATTTCTATTTCAAATGATGGAAAAAAATCAGTGTAGAACTAAATCTATGTGGTTAAAATGTAAATACTGTTAAGCACAAGACTGTGTCATGGTTTTATTCAAAGAATTTTTAAAGGAATTATGTTGAATTTTGTTGTAAGTGTACAAACTTCGTGAATCTTTATTAGCTAAAGATTATTTTCTAATTCTTTAAGGATCTTCTATATTATATAGATTTATTTGCTAAAAAAATTAGCAAAATAATTAAATGTTGTGGAAGTAAGGATGGATATTCATCTTGAACTCCCGCAAGGGTGTAGACTGACTCGCAAGTGCCGTGTAAATGAAGGAATGTTGTAAAGGAGGTCTCAAGTTCAAATCTCACCTCGACTTATCCGTGCCCCATGCTTGCGGGCTGTGTGGATGCACCTGGGGTTATAGTGGCAGCCGACAAGAATGGACCCCGTGTCACGCGAGTACCAGAACTGCCCGGTTACCGATTCCCCCAATACAATACAAGACAATACAATACAAAAAATATATATTCATCTTGAACCAACTTACCAACTTATTGAAAGCAATGAATCTAGTTAATTGTTTCACCAAACCAGAGAATCATCTTCTTCATCTCCCTCACAGTTATGTGGAACTACTCACAAAATGGTATGGAGCAATGTGATCGCTTCTCCTTCCTTCGAGGGAGGGGTATAATGAGCCTACATCACTAGTAATGTAATTGAGGAGGAGTGTTCCAATTACATCGCAACGCCTTTACCTCCATCAGTGCTATGTCCACTGCCTTTATAATGTTTTATCATGTTTTTAAAAAACAATTTATTAAAATAATTTTTTCTGAAAATTAAAAATATATTTCACTCATTCCATTTTTTAAATGGTCAAAGAGATTACTAAGGGATATAAAAGAGCTTATTGAGGGGATATAAAGTGTGACTTTCTTTTAAAATACAAAATTAAAAGAATTAAAAATATTTAATATGGAATTTTTGCAAAAATGTTAGGTGGCAACTTTCACATCTTATTGTTGATTGTTTATAAAAAAAACCATTGTCATGCATTTTGATGTTTTGATTTTAATGTAACCAATTATATATATTTTATATTTAATGGTTTATGAAGATAATTACTTATTGATACACCAAATTATATAATTTTTTTATGTTTTTTTTAGGAATTTTCTTTTAAATTTATTATGCTCTTTACAATTATCTTCCAAGATATATGTCAATTAATTGTGTCTTGCATACTACATTGTTATATATGTTCATAAGCTCATCTTTGTGTTCATACCATATGTGGAGATTTCAATATCAATATTATTGTTTAATTCCACTACCTATTTCACTAACGTCAACCATTTTTTTAACTCAAACATGTATCGGGATTTATATTAAAAGTTGAGCAAACAACCATAATTACAATACAAATATTCAAATAGTGTCTTCAAGTTTAAACAAAACCTCTACAAAATACCAAACAACTTTCTACCAGTTACCTATGACATCAATAGTGTACTGAAAATCCTTAGGACTATATACTTTTACATACCAACATAAAAGAAAAACACAAAAAACTTGCATTAAGACATCTAGATGATGTTATGCCCACTTCCAAGTCCTTAATTGCCTTAAAGACCTCAACCATCTTCTAAGATAATGGAAATTTCAATCATAACATGAGCAAGTTGATTAACAAACCCCTCCATCACCAACCAAGACCTTGCATAATCATCATTTTGAGAGGGACCTAAGATTGAATGAGTCCAACTCCTTAGCAACCAAAAGCAACTACTCAACTTAGGAGCATAAGACTTGAATTTTGGCCTCCAATTCCATAACATAGGCATTCATAGGTTCATTATTCCTCTCTAACTACATTCCTTTCCAAAATTTGTTCTGACCGAGTGTGCATTATTGCATTTTACCCTTAATATCATGGATGTCAAATTTAACATTGCAAACATCTTAACATAGACAACAATCATTTCCCCCTTCTCCTGCATTTTTAGATCAGGCTGTCATTTCCATCCTTGGTTTCCTAAAGGGGAGGGGGAGGGCGGAGGACTACCATCCACGATGCAAGCGAGAATTGCCACTAAACCTAACACACACAAACATAATCAATGATCCAATCCTCACAAAGCACCTCATAGTTCTTCCACTCTCCTCCCCTAGCAAGTAACAACACCATCCCCTCTAATTCCTAGTCGTCTCTCTTCAGACTTCTATCAACATGGAGAACCATCAAACAAAACACTCAAATTCTCCTTTCTTATTCCTAGCCACAAATAAGCTGATCGTAATAGGCGATGTGTATTACCCCACCTTCCTCCCATCTCCACCTAACGGTGCCCATATTACCAAACTGCTTCCTGATCTCAAGCATGTACGATAGATCTGGAACGATCTCCCTCACGTGAGCTCTTAATGCGCACTAACATCGTGTACAATCTTCTGAATCTCCTGATAAGTAGAATCTCCTGAATCGGCCTGCTAATAAGTAGAAGCTGGAAAAGAGGACCCGTGAGTTGATCAAGATAAAGATCAGACCGCGGCGATAGTTCTGATTTCAAAAAGATGAGATCGTTACACCAGAAATACTGCTTGCTAACAAATCGTCGGGATACTCTGGTTTGATAATGCAGAAGATTTGGTGACCCGAGATCTTTGGAAAGATGCTGAACAATTTCAAGAAGATGCCAGAAGATTGTGACGGTTTTCACTAGATTGAAACTCACTGAATAGGAATTTACTATGTTGCACAAGTTTGTGGAACGTCCGGAATGTACGGGTACCAGTATCGGAAATGTCTAGAAGTTTCCTTCAAATTTGTTTGCAGGAAAACCAGAGATTGGAAACACCAATAATATATATTAAAAAATATAAAAATAAAATAATTTAAAAAACACCAGAAGAGAAGAAATATAAGTTTCCTTCAAATTTGTTTGCAGGAAAACCAGAGATTGGAAACACCAATAATATATATTAAAAAATATAAAAATAAAATAATTTAAAAAACACCAGAAGAGAAGAAATATAAAGAAGAAAAGAAAACTTAACACAAACGGACTACTTAACTTATCTCTTGTATTATAGTTCTAACTAGAACCTCTTAGCAAATGGAAATGGCAATAAAATCAAGATTACCATCCATGTCATTGATTATATAATGTAGACTCTTTGTAAAGTGGAGGCTTTTAGAAGTTATAGTCCCTATATTTGTGACTATATGTCTAGGGTAAGTTTTTAGTTTGTGTCATCTATAATTAAATGTATTAGAATATTATATGTTTACAAGACTTTTTATTCTAGGATATTTGCAAAGGTGTATAAACATTCAAATTTTAATTATTATAAAATAAAAATCAAGATAGTTTTAAAGTAAGAATTGAAACCATTTCCAATTAGTTAAAATATTACTCTATATTCATAAAGTAAATAGTATAACAAATAAATTTATTTTCTTTTATTTAATAGATAAAAAGTTAAAATAGGTTTACATTTATTATTGATTGGTCGTAATTACAATTATTGAACGTAGGGACAAGTGAATACTCTAGCACTAGCACTAGACATAGATCAATGCATCAACTTGAGAAGGTAACACGAAAAAGACTTTTATTGCAACTTATTTTATAGAGAAAAAATTATGAGTCAACCATGTAGATGTATGGTCACGAGGTTTATTGTTAAAAACCAACATGATGATCATGAATGTGTGGAAGTTCCCAATGGAGGAAACGTGCAAAAAAAGTCCCCAAGTTCTCGATTTTAGAGGTTAAAAGTTCTCAATAAGTTCCCAACAATCTGGAATGGTTTTCCTTGGATTGGGAAAGTTCCTTACAAGTTCCCAAGTTCCCTGGAACATCAAAACTTCGAAAACGGGTTTCCTAAAATTCGGCGTGTTACATAGAGAATTTATCAAGGCTCTCATTGGGTAAGAACTCATAAACAATCAACCTTTCTAATCCCTATATGCAACAGCCCAGTAGCTTCACCAATTTCGGATGCCAAACTTTGGCCAAAAGCTTAACTTCATTCAAAAATTCATCGCTCCCTTGGTTACCTGTTAAGGGTAGCTTCTTCACAGCTATTCGTTTTCCGTCGTGAGTAATTCCCTAGGAGATTCAAACAAAGGCCACTATGAAAGATTTTCTAAAGTAACTTTAACAAATGTTTAGTATGAAACACTCTGTAAAGATATGGTGATATTATCATTTTTAATATCTGTTATGAAATAACATCTCAAATTTTTAAAATTTCTGTCAGTGAGCTGCTCAAATAAACTGTAAAATCTTTAAAAATTTTGTCCACGAATCACATAAAATTTAAATATTTGATTAAATTTGTTTTTAGATGTTGATTGGAAAAAAAAAACTGATAGGACTCAAAGATTTTGAAAAATAAATTGGTAAGCCCTAACGACCAGGAGTAATCTCATGCTTTCCTAGATAGTTTGGTCAGATAAGGCAGGCGAAAGGCCTGTCGATTTGGTGGATAAATTGCAGAAGAAGTTGTCCCATAACTCGTCCACGCTATGTGGATCGACTTCCCATGCCTTCTGTAGCTCCTCGATGTAGACGTTTGACGTATTGGCCAGAAATTTGTTTGTCAACCGTTGTGCAACCACAGCTTGATCTGGCCTTCCGACCGTAGTGTGGAATAAACGTACATTAAGAGTATTTAAAGGAGGTTTAACCAGTCGGACTCTGCGAGCTGCTTGGGTTGCTGCCACCGAGATTTGAAACCAGGCCATTCCATACATTCAGGATTTTTGCAAGCCCTTAAAGTTTATCTCTAATCGCCTAACCCGCATAATCGAGAACTCAACAATATTTCTGCAATGGATCGACCCTCGTTGCCATAAGGGGTTTTGAAATCCTCTCACCATAACTGTTCAATTTCACAACAATACAATCCATTGCAAAAGAATAAATATTGTTATTTAAGTGAACCATAACGTAATAAAATTGGTTATTTCAGTGAACCATAACGTAATTTGATGCAGGCGGCTAGGAAAGAAGTGCTGAAAATTTGTTCAAGTTGCAGAACGTATGAATGGACAAGGAAATATACGGTTCTGTGAAGAGTCCTGAAGCAAATCCAACATACAAAAACCGTTGAGAGAAATACCGATCTTTGACTGAGATAGTGGTTGTTGCATAAATTGTGAAGAGTTGTCAAGAAATTGAAATCGGCATGACATAATACCTAAGAATTTTTTTGAAAGAGGAACGCTCGCTGCAAATAAAAGACCATCGTTGAAATACATACACCCAAAGAAGGGTGAGATTGTTGTAGGTCAATTAAAACAAATGTAAAATCATTTGCATGTGGAGGATCAAATAAGTCGTTGAAAGCTCGTGTAAAGATAAGTATCGTGAACAATTACCTTGTATTTGCTTGGAGAAATACTGAGGCAAAGATGCAAATTAACTAAAATCCCACACGCCCTAGGAAAGGTAAATACTCTTAATGGAGTTGGTGAAAGCTTAATTTGTCGAAGACGTCATAACTACGTATTGCCAAGCTTTGTAGTGCTCAAGATCTCATAATTTGCAATGGTCTAAAGAAGTGGCCCAATTCTAGCCACATGACCTGTATCTATGGGATTGGTAGCAAACGAAATAATAAATTTTGACATCTTAAACTGCCATGAACCTGACTCAAATCATACACCTTTAATTGTAACTCTCAATTTTGTCATGCATAGAGATCCTATAGAAGATAATCTTCATAGCCAAAAAAACTTGATCTTTGATAGAAATAAAAGTAATCTTTTTCTAAATGAATTAAAAATTAATTTTCTTCCTTTATCAAGTATAGACAACATAGAATACCTTTATCATAATTTTACCACAACCCTCTCATATTCTATTAGCAAGTTCTCAATTGAAGTTTCAAGTAATAAAAGAAATAGCAAAACCAACCCTTGCTATGATAAAGATTGGAAAAGTGTGAGAAAAGAAATTAAGGAATCTCTTGATGAGACTCTTAAAACTAACAAGATAAAAATATACAAAGCCCTAACTAAAAGGAAAAAAATGCAAAATATTTGTAAAAGACAAGAAAATATCTTATACATCTCTAAGGTGGCTCCTAAGAAATTTTGGAGACAGATTCTAACTAGAAAAACTAAAGATAATAATAGAATTTCTTTACACAACTGGAATTCCTATCTTAAAAAGATTTATGAATCCTCGAATGACATAGATAAATTTGAAATCCTACTCACAACAGAAGAAGTTTTCTCATTCGAAGACATAGATTTTGGGGTTAAGCGTCTGGAAAATGGAAAAGCTAAGGACATTGAAGGTTACCAAGCAGAAATCTTAAAAATTGTAGGTCTCGTCCTCAACCCTCACATCCACAAGATTTTCAATCAAGCGGTCAAGCAAGGGTTCCCTAAACCTTGGAATAAAAGCCTCATTATCCCTATTTTTAAAAGTGGGGATACAAACAACCCTTAATTACCGGACAATTATGATTAGCCTTCTCTTAGCCAAGTTGTACGGTATTATTTTGGAAAAGAAGATCAGCATTTGGCTTGAAAGTGAAGGTAAGTGGGCTAAAGGCCAAGCGGATTTTAGAAGGCAACACTCTACAATGGACCATCTCGTTATGCTCATGATAATTGTGGAGGAGTGTCGTAATGATAAATCCAGTCCCTTTTGTTGCTTCGTGGACTTTAGAAAGGCTTTCGATACAGTACCTAGAAATAACCTATGGAATATATTAGAAGAGCAAAAGGTTCCTTTCAAGTTGAGAGTCGTCACAATAAGGTTATACAAGAATGGCATTGCTAAGTTTAAAACCAAGGAGGGGTGGTCGAAAAATATTAATTGTAATATTGGAGTTAAATAAGGTTTTCCCTCTCCCCCACCTTTTTTGGCATTTGCATACTATAAGCTAGAAGGTTGTTTAGAGGAAGCAGGTTGTGTTGGTACGATCTTAGCTGGAATAGTCATCATCCTTCTTCTCTATGCTGACGATATTGTTCTTCTAAAAAGGTCTCCATCTAATCTTGATAAGAAACTAAGACTTCTAAAGGATTTTTTCTCTACCATGGGTATGGCTGTTAACACTCACAAAACAAAAATTATGATTATCAAATCCAAGAAGAACACTTATGCTAATTTTGTTTATGAAAATAGCAACTTGGAAGAAGTGTCTTCTTACAAATACCTAGGAATTGATATTCATCACAAGCTTAACTGGAACTATAGCATTAAGAAAAGGATTAATGCGGGGTGGAAAGCTTATTTTTGTCTTGAAAATAATTGTAAAGAAGCAAACCTTGTGGTGTGGGATAAAAAGAAGCTCCTATTTGAAAATTTAGCCGTTCCTGTTATCTTGTATGGGTGTGAGATTTGGGGATGAAACATCTCTAGAGAATCCTGGAGAAAGATTAAGCAAATCCAAAATCATTTTATAACCTATAACCTCAAAATTAAAAGCAATACACCCTACCTAATTCTCCTTATAGAAGTGGGTCATTCCCCTATCGAGAGCCTAGCTATGACTAGGATCCTGTTATACAAGCACAAAATCAATAACATGGGAGACCATAGACTTCCTAAACTAGCTTTAAAGTCCAGTCAAAACCTCCCAGGGCTCAAGCAAGGTTGGTATAAAGATATCAAGGCTTGGTTAAACCTAATTTGGGAGATCGACGAAAATGTTGCATTGCAAAATATAAATAACATTAAAAATATTGCCACTTCTAATTTTAAGGAGAAAATGTGGTGTGAGAAAGATGTAGAGGATAAAAGAAAATTAAGGTATTATAAGGAGGTCATCAACCCTACTCTAGAAAATCAAAAGTCTCTCTCAGTTTTAACTAGTTCAAAGAAAAAAATTAATATAGCCAAGATAAGAATGAACTCTCATGAGCTTCATAGTGAAACTGGTCGTTGGGCAGTTCCTAAAACACCATGGGTAGAAAGGATATGCCATCTCTGTGAGAATATGAACATTGAGGATGAAAAACACTTCCTCTTAGAATGCCCTGCTTACACCCACATTAGATCTCAGTTTCATAATCTTTGTTGTAATCCTCACCTTCCTAGCCTTTTAACTTGTCAAAATTATAGTGAGCTCGGGACGCTTCTCTCCAAGCTCTTTGAGCATAGAAATACAATTTTAAAACAAACTAAATAATTCGTTTCTTTGGGTCCTATAGACCAAAGTTTGGTCTGAGTGGATGTTAACCATCATCATCATCATCATCATCAAATAGACAATTCTTTATGATATGAATGTTTTCATATTAAATGGGAATTAAGGTGAATGTTTTGAGTGGTGAACAGTTTTATTTTAAAAATGTATGTTTCAAGCAATGAAATTTTTTAATAAAATATGTTTTCAAGTTATGAAAGGTTTTCAAAAATTATTAGTAAAATTTATAAAGAAGTTTTTGAAGGTAAAGTTTTTTTTCCCACTTAATATTTCAAGCTTTGAAAATCTGTAATTAAAAGGTGTTTTCAAGTTATGAAAGAGTTTTAAAAAAGAATTAGTAAAATTTTATAAAGAAGTTTTGAAAATTTGTTTGGGTGAAAAGGAAATTTTTAAAATTCAAAGAAAGCTTAAAAGTGTTTTTTTGAAAAGATTGAGGTAGGGAGAATTAATAAAATCGAGAGAAGAAATTTCCACCGCTAACATGGATTCCTCCCATTACCCTTAACATAGGATCTACTTTAGTGTTATGCTCCATTCCTTTGCTTGCAACTATGTACAAACTTTGGTCGTTGGATGTCTCGCACAACAAACACATGCATACTTTCTCGTATAACAAATTAATGTGCATTTAATTTATTTTCCATCCATTATATGGGTTTCTATTTATTACTTATTGGTACTTGCAATAGACTTTTCTTTTGAATTTCATGGACTACTATGCTTATAGCTAAACTTTCTTTCAACACATAATATTATATTATATACATACATACAACTTTCTCTCATTTTACAACATATTAAAGTTCTCTTTTACTTTTCATTTCCTCTCTTTCAAAATATACTAATAATTAATTATATTCTTTCTATTTTAATATGATCTTATGTCTTATCCTCTTGTATTTTATCTATACTGAAATTTGTTTTATTTTAGTATGATAATCTATCATATAATTACTGTATTGTCTTATTTTAAGTTTTTTTTTGTTTTAATATGGTAGTATGTCTTATCTTCTTTTTTTCACAACTGAATTTCTGAAATTTGTTTTATTATAGTATGATAATCTATCATATAATTACTGTATGGTCTTATTTTAAGTGTTTTTCTGTTTTAATATGGTAGTGTGTCTTGTCTTTTTTTTCACAATTGGATTTCTATACTTTATATTAAAGTATGTCGGATATAAAGTATAGTCTGTCTTATCCCTTGGATATAAAATATAGTCTGTCTTATCCATTTTTATTAGTTTTGTTTTTTTATACCTGCCTCAGCAGGTATATTGTAATCGTTCGATTTCAAACCCCTTTGACTTTTGGTATTACCTGGTGCATTTTGGTATTACCTAGTGCATATTCCAGTGCATATTAAAAGATTAAAATCTCTATTCCAAAGTTTAACTTTGCAATATGAAAAATAACAATTTTTAAATATTTTAAATTTTAATAAAAATATTTCTTATTTGCTATTTTGTCAGCTTCTAATTGGCCAGTCAGGAGATGATGTCAGCCTTGGAGTTTGGTATCTGGTTTTCACTTGACACATGGCAACTATGACATCAGCATTTATTATATTTTATTATTATGTTATTTATAATTCAAAGAGCCTGCTCGCATACATGTGGACTACTGGTTCAAGAAAAGGTTGATGATGTCAAATTTAATGCTGGGCGATTCAGATGAAGAAGAAATATTAGAGGCGCCGGAGCTGGCCTCCAGCAGCGGTATGATGATCCCTGAATACACCATGGGGGATGTGGCACCAGAGAACCTGATCTTGGCCGCCTCAGATCCGGAGGAAGATGTGCAGTTCGAGGCCGAAAGAAATTCGTCCTTTGCTGGACGTAATCGACAAGCTACGTAACCTGAACATTACCAAGGAAGGCATCCAGCTCCCAATAATAGTGGTTGTAGGAGATCAATCCAGCGGCAAGTCAAGCGTGCTCGAATCCCTCGCAGGGGTTAAGCTTCCAAGAGGCCAAGGTATTTGCACGCGAGTTCCTCTCGTTATGCGTCTCAAAAGCTGCAAAGACAAAGCACAAGCTTCAATTTCCATTGAACACTTTGACAAGAAGGAGCAAATAGAAGAATACCAGATAACAAAGAAAATCGAATCTGCTACAGCAGACATCGCGGGAGTAGGCTCAGGCATAAGTTATGTTCCCATCACGCTAGAGGTTGTGAGAATGGAAACTCCAGATCTGACAATGGTGGACTTGCCAGGTATAACACGGGTGCCCATTCCAGGCCAGCCAGCAGACATATACGAACAAATTTCAGAAATAACAAAGCATTACATAGGCCCAAATGAGAGCATTATACTCAATGTAATATCCGCAGATATGGATTTCTCCACCTGCAAGTCCATTCGAATGTCCAAGATTGAGGACGAGCGTGGCGAACGAACTTTGGCCGTGGTGACGAAATGCGACCGGGCGCCGGAAGGGCTTCTGGAGAAGGTAACAATGAATGCTGTCAACATACGTCTCGGCTATGTCTGTGTTCGAAACCGCCTCAACGATGAAACCAACGAGGAGGCGCGGGTGAAGGAGAAAGCAGTGTTCAATGCCCATCCGAAGCTCAAAAAAATCGACAAATCCATTGTCGGGATTCCGGTTTTGGCGACGAGATTGATGCAAATTCAAGCAAAAAGCATCAACAAATCGCTTCCAACAATCGTCAAGAAAATCGACACTATGCTCTCGGAACGCCAGGCGGAGCTCACAAATCTCCCGCAGCGTCTCTGCAATTCACGTGAGGCCGATGTGGCTTTCGTGAAGGTCTTGAATTCGATGAAAGAATGTCTAAATAAAATTGTGATTGAGGGGGACTTCAAGCAATTCCATGATGATAAGCAAATGCACTGCACAGCTCGAATGCGGGAGATGTTTGAGATCTACTATAACGATCTCCGCAACACCGGCTCCATCGGTGGAAAATTTCTGGCAAAGGAGACAGAGATGCTGGAAGAGGCAAAGGGCGTCGGGCTTCCTAACTTCTTGTCACGTCCAGTGTTCTTGAATCTGTTGTAGAGGCTGGTGGAGCAGATCACAGGAAGGAGCTTAGAGCTGGTATTCAAGGTATGGGAATACATAGAAAATGTCATATTGCAAGTAATTGACTTTTATTGCCATTGCTATCCACAGCTGCAGAGCGAATCCCGAAGAGTTGTACAGGATCTTGCTAGGAAAATGAAGGAAGACTGCGCTCGCAATGGATGGTTGGGAGCAGTGATAGCGCTAGCAGCCTGGAAGCTGGCCAGCAGATGTTCAGTTTTTTGGAGCCAGCTGAACATCATAATAGAACGGAGGAACAAGCGCAGACGGCTCGGCCAGTAGAATATTTGTCGCATCGTCATCAAGGGGGTCTAAATTCCAAGGAGCCTGTAGATGGAAATCCCGAAGTAAAATTCTCCGATATGCAAAATTCCCTAAGACCATTCGACCAGTCTATTTATGACGGAAGTATGTGACCCGAATAAGAGACGTCAGATCTCTAATATTGTAAGCATTTTCGGACTCGAGGGATTCAAACTCGTTGAAATGTAGTAGCCGAATAGCTAATTGTTCAAGTTAGTGATTCAATGCTTGTACGTGTTCTGTTAGTAATCAAATCTAATGTAACGAATAATTCATCACAGGATTGGATTTACTGATGAACCGGTCGAGTTATTGGGATTAGTTAGCCCTAAAAGCATGCCACAAGTTTCAGGAACTATTGCTGTTAAAAGTGCTTTCTTAATGCTATTCAGGCCATGTGAAGGGTGCATTTGCTTAATAGAGTTCCGGAGCCTGGCCATGATCATTATTAGGGCAATTCCTCTTTTACTTAACTCTACATTACATTTCAGCATTTTCTGTGGAGTGAAATCTTGTAACCGCAGTCCGATCCTCGACAATGAAGCTCCAGGTCTTTTCGTTTGAATAAGCAAACACAGCTTTTTCTCATTACATTTGTTTCATAATTATAATTATAAGTATCTCATTACATTTGTTTCATGTTTATATAGACATTTCATTATATTTGTTATGTGTTTTTATAAATATCTTGGATTTTCATATATTCTTCTTATTTACATTACATTTTTTTAATAATTTTAAGATATAAAATATTAAAAT
>LPNX011078437.1:93471-171503 GCA_001517045.1 Pseudotsuga menziesii
AATATATCTTCTTGTTATGATTTTGTTTTTGTTTTTTGTTTTTTTTTTTGTTATTGAGAACTTAATGTAGGGAATGGGGAATTTGCATACTGTTTTGGATATAATTGTGTAGATTTAGTAATGTACTCGTCATACCATAGTACACCTATTTGCATTATGATAGAAAGCTTTCTCATATGATAGGATGCAATTATATGAAAATTTTCAATTTAGTTTTATAATGACTTATATGGGTTAAAGTTCTTTAAAGTGTCTTTTATGTTATTCAAATTTAAATGTATGATTTTGGTTTTATTTTTGATATTTGAATTAAGGGAAAGCTATTTCTACCTTAAATCTGATCTTTTTATTCTTGTCACGTATTTGATTTTTTTAAATGTGGTTCACCATTTGTTAGAGGGCTACTCCACGGAAAATTCCAATACCTGATATTCAAACTGAATCAAGGTATGGTCAGCTCATCATTCACAACATTTATTACAAATGGCCCCACAAGAGCATCATGTCACTTACAAGAGTAGAACCTGGGTGGGGAGGGTAACATTCATTCCTCCCAACCACCCAAGCTACATCCATTTGACTCACGTATTTGATTTTAGTAAATGATTTGTCTCCTTTGTTTGGGTCTCAATCCAATCGATTGGATTGATTGTGGCCTTTTGCATCATATGTTTCACGCTTAGCTAGAATGTCAAGTCGTCTTATTTATTTATTTGTGTTTAGTTTGTTTAATTTTTTTATTTAAATACTTTGAGTGTGTGGCTAAAGTTATTGATTTTTTAGTGTACCGTTGTATATGGTTATTGCAATAGTATTTGTCAAGGTAGTAGAAGAGTGTATTATATTTTTTTTACTATTGAAACAATAATTTTTCAGGGGTGTATTCAATAGTCTACAAGCTAGATACACTAGTAATTTGTGATTTAGCAGGGGTCGAGATGTCTTGAAGCCAACCGAGGTAAGCCTTTATCCAAAGGGTTGACTATCCTTCGAGTCTTATCATAATGAACCAATAAGCAACTCTATCCCCATCAGTTTTGAACCTGTGACCTCCACAAAGATAACATGTATTCTTAAGAATAGCCATGTTGTAGTTTCTAAAGTTGCAATTAAGATTGGAAATAACAACAAAGCAAAGAAATTTGTCATTTAACTGATGCTAAAAATTGTTAGAAAAAAAAAATTAGTTGTCTTCAAATAATGAGTGACTCTAAACTCATTATTAAATGAACTAACAAATATTACAAGTCCATCAAAAAAATATTATTTCCATTATACAATGGAAGAAGCAATCACTCAATTTGCATTCTTCTCTTTCTAACATGTATACATGGAATTTAACATGAATATATATATATGCCATTTTAATAAACTTTAAAACTACATGAAGGTGTGACCAAGTTAGTTAAAGAAATGTAGGGGTGTGCTCTTTTGATAGTGGAAGATTCTTGTATATCTTCATTTTTTTCAATTTCATGAGATGAATAGTTGTTGTGTTAAGCTTTAAATTTAATATAGACATTTCTATGTTTTAATGAAACTATAATAAAAATTTTGTTTTCATGTTAAACAAACACAATAATATGTATATTTGTTTTCTATTTGAAACATCAATATATATTTTTTCTTAGAAAAAAA
The DNA here is from genome assembly GCA_001517045.1 of Pseudotsuga menziesii. Classification (NCBI taxonomy): domain Eukaryota; kingdom Viridiplantae; phylum Streptophyta; class Pinopsida; order Pinales; family Pinaceae; genus Pseudotsuga; species Pseudotsuga menziesii. The sequence continues at coordinate 95,110 of LPNX011078437.1, forward strand.
GAATTTAAGGGACAATTTAATGCTTGGAATGTTAACTTTCAATTCATTTGTACATTCGAAGAGAGGAGAAGGTGGAAATTTAATTATTAAAGTTTAAATCTAGAAGATATTCTTGAACTAGAAAGGTGTCATGTTTTTGTTCTATTTGAAATAAAAATATAGGTTGTTGGAACTAAGTGCTTTTAGTTCACTAGTTAAATTTTTGCAAAAATTGAATTGGTGAAAGTTAAAATTTAAAAATAAATAAGTAAAATATATAGTCTCCAGTATTTTTATAATAATTTATTTTGTTATATATCATCTATTCTAATTACAATATTCTTATATTATATTTTTTTTCTTTTTTATTTAACAATAACATCTTTTATTATTTTATAAGAGTTATTATATTCTTTTTTTTCTTTTTTATTTAACAATAACATCTTTTATTACTTTGTAAGAGTTAGGGATTTATATTTTATAACTTTTAGGACATGCCACTTTGAGGACTCTCACTTTTAGATTTTAACATTCTCATTTTGCCAATCGGGTCAAAAATAAAAACTCCCACCGTTTATCGCTTGACCACATCTCGGCTAACTTATATTATTCTTATTGTAATCAATAAAGATTATTTTTCCTGCATTGAACTTAAATTAAATTACACAAAATATTTAAATGTGCATTTGTAAAAGCATATTGCTTTGTTATGCCTCTAACATGTAGTTTTTGGTCAAGAACATAAATCTGGATGTATTGGAGTGAATTTATCATATTTCTCGGACAGTTTGGGAAAGTTTTTTAGGTTTATTAATTATGAAATAATTTTATTTTTGGTCAAGAACATAAAACTGAATGTATTGGAGTGAATTTATCATATTTCTTGGACAGTTTGGTAAAGTTTTTTAGGTTTATTAATTATGAAATATTTTGAGAAAAAAGTTGTTATGGTATTCTTTTACATGGAAGTTTTTTTTTCTAGATTTTTGTTTTGTTTTTGTGTTATAGCCATACTTATTCAGAAAATGATAATTAAATACTAAAATAAAAATAAAGGTCTTCTTAACACTACAACCAACTAAAGATATTAACAATTATCTTTTAAATAAATGACCCAAATCAATAAACAATGTTTATGTAAGTTCAATAATGATGAATCCAATAGCATACAAATCACTTTTAATGAGGTATTGTGTGGCCACCAAATTATTATGTCCCCAACCGAGGATATATATAAATCGCTAAGGGCGATTAATCTATCTTTTAATTTTAATTTTTCAAATTTGCTAAAGTTACACCATAGCTGAAGTATTATTTATTTATGTGTAATTTTTTAAAGTTGTAATTAATTGTCATTCTATTGGCCCAAACATGTGACATTGGTGTGGATATTTGTGTCCCAAGACCCGACGGGATTACATCAGCCTGATATCTTGGGATGTTTCATGGTGTTATTGGAAGCATTATTTTTACCCTATTTTAAAATCAGGCTTACATGTTGTAGACAAATCCCCAAGCTGAATCAGTTGAATTGGGGCCTAGCGAGTGGATATGCTCCCTCTGTCGTTCTCCATTCCTAATGCATGCCTGGTTCGATAAGGAAAGTAAATAAAGGTAATGTCATCTATCAAAACTTGTTTAGTCATGGAGTGCATAGTGGTTAGCTCATTTCCCCCAGATTGGAATTTTTATAATTGTACCTTGGCCGTAGGTAAATGGAATGGTGTTGGCATTGTTAAGATTTCATATGCTTAGCTAGATATCATTATTGTTTAATCCAATTTCACATCAATAGCATATGTAGAATTCTGAAAGAAACACAAACACAAGATAGACACAAATTTATCCTGGGAAACCCTAAAGGGGAAGAAAACGCAACAAAACTTCCTCTATGTAGATGTATACGATAAAACCCCAAAACAGGTGCTCCTCCTCCTTGTTGATCTGTCTCTCTATCTCCTATGCGCTATACACAAGTGAGCATGTGTGTTCAAATGAGGAACACATCTCCTCTATTTATACTCTTTTGGTAACTTGAATTTTACCCTAACAACAACAAGTCGGCCCCAACAAACTTATTGGGTTGACTTCACCTAGGAAGACACAAAACAATATTATATTATCAAGAGGGTACTATTAACCCGAATTACAATGGAGGTTATACCCCATGACTGTTTGATGACCAAATACAATAGCAACATCTCGACAGAGGAATAAGACATATCCCTTGGGTTACATCAGTAAAATACATTTAGAATATTCTTCAAAGTTACAATATTTCAACATGAATAAGAAATTATAAGGACTCAATTGTTGAATCAAACCGATTGTGAATCCTAATGCCAGTGTGTTTATGTTATTTTTTTAAAAACTTGATGTTGAGAAGTCGTCAATTAACTACACATAATGGACATATATTTCACGTTAAACACATCACATCCACGACCATTTTTTTTTAATTTGTTTTCCATTATACCATTGGTTAATTGACAAATAATAGACATATATTTGATGTTTTACACGAAGAATCATTTTCTATATCCATACTTATAAATACTTTTTGCAAATGTTTGTTTTTTGTTAATCAACTTAATCCAATGACAATTCTAAACCTTCAATGTGTAGGTCAATCAATTCTAAACCTTCAATGTGCAGGTCAATGTTGTATGCATTGTCTTAATGTTGGTATAGTCACTTAATTGATGTGTATATTTGTAATTACAAAGGAATCATAAGTAGTTTAGAAACATGGGTATTGATTTATTATTTAGTGTACCTAGTAGTCTTTCTAAATAATGAAGGAAAATTAACGATACTATTCGTTTTTATAAGTGTGGGATAAGGAGAGAAATAAAGAATACAAACAATTCTTTCACTGGAATTCTTACTAATCTTGATGCTAGCCTTCTTAAGGTTGAAGGAAAATGGGTTGAAATGAAAATACACTAATCCCATTTAGGAATAAACTCATTCTTAAGTTGCATATAGATAAATACAATTAAGAAAAGATTAACGAATAACATGTTGTCGATGTTATAACCCTGGAATAGGTTATACCAAGAGATATCACATCTTAACACACATTAAAGATCATAAACATAAACCATAATAAAAACATATCATTACACCATTAAGAAATCTATTTGCTAATTCAATATTGAAATAACCTATTGCACTAACTTAGAAATGCAAGAAACCCAAATGAATACATAAGAAACATAAATGTGACTTACTACACCATAGTCAAAAAAGATCTTATTTAAATCTAATTTATTACAACATGATATATACGCTCTTAGTTGGTTACATATTATGTGATCATAGATATAAACACTTTCTCATCAAGACAATATCGCACTATTTAGGTTTACTTCTTTCCCCAAATACACAAAAATGTAGCAAATCATCCTACAATTGTGCATAATGGCGTGCATGCTTATTCAGAATATATAACAAAATCCATAAATCAAGGGAACAAAGGGATTTCATCTTGAACATGAATATCATAAATCAACACTATCTATCCTTAAAAAGATGCTTCATCATGAACTATATATGTCTCAACACTATCTAGCTTTGAATAATATGAAAATATGAAGAGTTGAAGGGAGTGTTGAATCATTTTTGTACATTAAGAGATAAACAATTATCTTAAGGACGTCAAACTCTCATTTTACTCAATCTCTATAGTGAAATTTATTTCTTGAAATTGGTTATCAAGTTTGTGAATTCTCCTAATCATTAATAGGTGTCATCCACAAATAGTAGCCATAATTTTTATTAGAGAGGTAATCAGCTAAAGGATTCTTCTTTAAAATAATCGTGAACCTGCGACCAACACTGAGCAAAGTGGCAACCCCATTGCCATACCTTAGTATGTTCGTATATCTCCTCTTAGAAACTAATTTTAAGCACATTTCCACCAACATCAAGATTACTTAGTTTATATTATATTGTCTCTAGATATTGGATAATATTTGTGATCTAGATTTAGGTAGGTTATGTATCAATTGAATGCAACATTATTAGAGACAATTAGTTGAATGTGTGATATTAGAGATTCTATCATAAATATTGGCAAGTCTCATCATTTTAGATTTCTTGTATTTTCTATTTTTAAAATATTTGCGTTCTTAAACACTTTGGAATTTGTCTCATTAATTTCTTGTCATTTAATTTCTTGTCATTAATTAAAAGAGACATTTATCAATTTTAAATATTAAAACTTTCATTTTTTTCAAAAAAAATTAATCCTTTTTAAGAACATTAAAAAAATAATCAAAATTCATTAATAATATGGAGAAAAACAGAAATCACATTACGAGTTAGAAATTATAGTTAACTTGAAGAACGGAGAGACTAAAATGAAAACATAAACATAAAGTGGATAATTTTAGTAATTATTCCTCAAATAAAAACAAATAACTTAATTTAAAAACTTTAAAAAAAAAGATGACACCTGTTATTTACTTATTTACCAATGAATGGCACCTCTTATTTATTTATTTACGAATGATTTAATTAACAATAAATTTTATAGTTACAAACATTTTCAATCCATTATTCATGATGTATTTGATTTTATTACATGTGATATAAACAAAGGAAGGAAAAACCAAACCAATCAAACAAGAGTTGTGAGCAGCCTAATCCCTAACATTTTTGTTACGGAGATATAAAAAATTTCACTTATATATTCAAAAAATGCACTTAAACCATTTTTTATGATAAAGAGGGGTTATGATAACATAGCATATAGATGTGAGAGTGTTTTTTCTATTGTATATTATCATATGCAATAAGAAAGCTAACATGATAAATGTTTTTATAAATGTGCATCATTTACCAACTAAATTGGAAAATTCAATCAAACTTGAAAGTGCAATCAACATTTAATAGATTTAAATGCAGAAATGTTACTAATTGAAATGTTAAGTAAAATAAGAGCCACGAGGTGGCAATGTCCCTGTTATTGCCACCTGATCTTCCGTAAAAGAGAAAGAACAAATGCTTTGGCAAGAAGTGTTAAGTACTTGATTAATATAAATGCTTTACAAAATTTGCTAGTTACTTATAACTGACTCATTAAATTTTAAATACACACTTTTTAGGGATGGGAAGGCCTGCATTGAGTGGCCACTTTTTCCCACCTTTGAAGATCAAAGAGAAATTTATGATTCCGTATCAAATAAACAAAATTACACTACACCTTTACTAGACATTTGTATTTGTCATCCATCAAAATTTCTATGTACTCTTTGTTTGTATTCATCTCTATTTTTTGTCATCTTTATTTGCATTTTCTTATGAATGGAATGATCTAGAACAATCATATCTTTCAATAATCTACACATCATTTGCTTATCCCCGTAGAATCCAATTGTTAGTAAGGATAGTTGATTCAAGGATTTAAAATCAATTTTGATATCGGTACATTGGTTTTACATAGCATTGTGTACAATTCAATTGCAAAGACACAAAATCTGCTCTTCTGGAAGATGGAGCTTCTCTACAAAGTTCAATTTATGTTTATCAGTCACAATAATCATAAATTGAAATAGAAAGGCCTCCAAATCCTTTCTTGAGACTTGACCAACAACAGTATTGTTCAATAACTCAAGTTTAAGGCCTTTAGAATTCATTATTGCACTTGGGGATTGATTATTGATAATTATTGTATCTCATAGTGACTCAAGCCTCTCACCCAGAATCAATTATGGAGGATTTTCAAGCACTGAATTCATCACTGCACTAGGGTCTCGGTTTCATAGTTGTATATAGTTGTGAGTCCAGTGCCTCATTTGGAATGGTTTTTGGATAGTTTTCAATTGCGGATTGCATCACATTGGAATTAGCATGGCGTAAGGATATCAAGTCCTCCACCATCTCTTCATTTGTCTCCCATATGCTATCAACATAAGTGAAAATTTGAGGCTTACGGGATGTTTCTTCTCTAATTTTAGGTTAAGCATGGATATTGTTTGCTTCCTCTTTGCAAATTGAAATGTTGGTGCAAAATAATTCAATAAAATAATATAAAAAGAAAGTGCTCAAAGAATCTCTTACCCTACATACACCCACAAAATCACTTGTGATGTATATGACGAGGCATATACGATCATATTCAAACACAACGACTATTTTGATATATAGATTAGATACACACACAGAATTCAATATCACATTTCAGTTCATCCAACTCAAGCACTTTACCCTTGTTACAGTTAAACAATTGGTAACAAAATGAGTTAACTACAGGCTATGTTATTCCATGCCCAGTAAGAAAAAAATAACCCCATTGAATTTACACTAAAACCAAACCAAAAAAAATAAACATATGGGTGGATTTGGAAAGCATACCTACAGATTTGGAAAGTATACCTAACAACTTCTTGATACTAAATTATATGTCTCTCGACTTCTTGATACCAAAATATATTCCTCTCATAATATTGATACCAAATTATATGCATGTCGAGCTTAATAGTATGAAACTAAAACAAGGGTGGTGCACAATAGGCAGAACATGGATTGAAAGGATGGATTCTATGGACACAAAAATCAAAACTTGTTGGAAAATGCAAAGAGATTGGACACTACTTATTGAGGGTTTGTAATGAAAAGCTTCACCAAACCCAAACCCTAGCTCGAATAGCATAATACATCATTAGATCCTCTAGTTATAAACAAGTGCCTTGCCTGAATTCGGACCATAATTTCTTAAGTCTAAGAATAAGCCTCTATTTGTTTTTTTACTTATTTTGACTATTTGTTCAATTGTTGCTTCAGATCAAAACCTCTCAAACGAGACAAAACTCTGGATTAACTCTAAATTGGACTATTTTACATCACTTGATGCATAATTTTTTTACTTGACTTCCTATACCCAAATTTGTCTCCATGCCCTTTTGAAGATGTGAATACCTTGTTGATAATCCATGTTTCAACTACCTCTCTCAGCTCCTATTGTTCCTTTACTCTCAATGCCTGAAAGTGATCCCTCAATGACACACTACTGTAGTTTCCATGAAATTTTCAAAAAGGATTCTACAATGTTATAAGCAACCCAAGGAAGTCTGAATCCTCACTTAGAACCGCAACTTTCTCAACAAATAGTATTTTTGCTAAAAGACACTTCAAAGCACACACAGAAGAATTTATCATGTCCTTATTCGAAGCTGGCTTTAGCAAATAACCATCGAATTCTCCTCACCTCAAAATGGTTTCCTCCTTGAAATACAAAACTACCTTGCAAGAATATAATTGCTATAAGATTTTACATACTGTTGAATTTAACAGAAGATTGTAGTATAATTTATTTGCAGATGATTTCATGAAAAAACTAAGAACTAACTCATCTGAACTAGACTTTCATAATAAACCTATAAAATCGTTGATATCACTTAACTTCATATAGAAAGGTAAAAGGAAACCTGCTAAGCATTACCATAACATAAGCCGATTCTTTTCAAATATATTTTATGGTTTTCTTGCTACAAGATCATTGTTATGTTGAAATATAAATACAGCTTTGTACTAAAGATTCCTCTTGAGAGGATTTCCTCTGAAATTGTAGAAGATTGTAGTTTCCCAAAATTGTTTTCTTCTAATAACTTGCATATTCCATGGAACAAAATCGCTTCCATTTAAAATAATTTACAAATTGCTTCATCTGAAACTAAAATTCGAACAAATATTTAAAGACCTTACTAGCCTAAAGCCAATTCTGATGAAAATAATAACGGTTATCTTTTTCAAATTGATTCAAATCAAAATTTAAAGAATTTGGATTTCAGATTTAAGGAAGGACCCCATGAAGCATTTTTCACTGAGTGATAAACAAATTAAAGATTCTCTTGCTTAAACCAGATTTAGCGAATAATCCACCCATTCTAACAATGATATTTATTACTTCCTCTCCATTTTCATAATCTAATAAAAAGGATATTTCCTTGTCAAACACAAAAATATTGTTGACCTTTAGGATTTAACGTACCTTGTTTCAAATTCTGAAAGTTTTGTACCTAAAGAACTTCGTAATACATTAAATGTCAGTTAATAGCACATAGTTTGGACCTGGATCAAACGGTGTTAAACCAAATCATTTGTTGCTAGCTTGAAAACTTACTCAAATAGATCGAAAACAATTAAACATCATACTCAAAGAAAGCACAGACACCCCCACTACACCAAGCATATGAAGTGACATGATTGACCTTACCTTAACCAACAGAATGAGACAAAAATAAATTATATAAAAGACACTCTACAATATCTCGACTCTCAAACACATAGACAAAAAACAAAGAAAAATATACATTCATATTCATAACACTCTACAATATCTTAACTGTCAAACACATGAACAAAAACCAAAGAAAAATACACATTCATATTCAAAACACGCAACTTACAAAGCTTGCTTTCTCTTATCGAACTTCTTTTTCTCCACTAATTTTGTAAATATTTCCTTTTTCTGATCACAAGAAATACTAAACAAGAGGATATCCTACCATTTATTTACATGATACATTTAGCTGCTACCATACAACTAAGCAAAAACAACCCTATATCACAAATACTTTGAATTTAACTTTCATTTCCATAAAAAAATATTTTTTTAACCTTCTATGATGGGATAGAGGGATCTTAGGAGCAACGAGGACTTCAATTTTGATACCTGACTGATATATGAACCAGTGTTTCAAACTGTTGTTATAGAACTTAAAATTGGATGCTATAATGGCTAGCATTCCCATTATCATGAGAGTCATGTCCTAATTCCCAATGTCGGAATTCAAATGAATGGATTCTCGAGTAACTCAAGATAAAGGTACACTTGGAATCGACTCTAGCCATATGATCTCATTGAAACTTCAATGTGACGATCTCATAATATATGTTTAAGATGGTGGAATATTATTTGACACATAGACTCAAATATAGACTAGGGAGTTTGCTATTCATTACAGATATTGGGACTTAGACCAGCTCTATTAGTGTGCACAAATTCCTTAAATCGGTCGAGTAAAGTGTCAATATTTTCCCCATGTAGATGTGTAGCTTAAGGATGGGCTCACATATTTTACAATACCAGCAAAAATAATTCAAACAACTCATTCAATAGTGATGGCGACCTCAATAAAGAGTTCTCCTCTGATAGATAATTTAGGATCAACATAGTATTTGGCTAGATCTGGATTGTAGTTCATATATTTCTCTCTATGAACATGATTGGATGAAAAGGATTCACGCTAGGGTTGTGTTTGAGATACAACATGAAAAGACTCAGTTGGGATTGACATTTCCCTTCAAAGCTTATTAGGGTCTTGTTTCTTTCCCTCCTGTCTTCGAGTATCATAAGATGAATTAGGCATTTTCTTGGACATTTCATGGGATAGATTGCGATATTTAGCTAGATATACAAAATGGATGATGTTCTTACCCTTCTCTGCCATGGGAAGGATGAGCAGCAGTGGATTTAAAAAAATAAAGAGAGCATATATGGCCAGGTTGAGTAGTCATTTTGTAGCGGAGGTTTGAAGGATGGACAAGGCCGCTGAGACAAAGAGATTGAAGCAATGAAATATGAAGTTATAAGAAAAGTTCACCAGCATAAGAAGTCAAAAGGTTGAGTGTGCCAATTCCAACTAGAACTCCAAGGAAATTCCAACTAAAAATTATATCCTCAATGGATGATGTTGGCTTGGCATAAACCCCAAAAAAACTTGTTTTTTTTTGGAAATTTTTTTGGAAAGCCAAAAAACAACAAGCACTGAGTCCAAATCGAAGGAATACAAAACAAGACACAAGAACATAATTTACCAATTCAAATTTCCTGGTTCAGTGGGATCTGGAATTTCTGCTAAAGGTTGTCATTGTTCCAATGTGAAGAAACCAATGCACTGATCCCATCCCTCGACATAAAATGGTCGAACAGAACGACACACCAACGACAAGATTGAATTTAGAATCTTTCTGGTTTCCAAAAATTGAGACTCAATTTCTCATCAACTTGAACTCCTGATTTCCCTTGTCAATCCCCTACGAGACATAATGGAGCAATCTATTTCCACATGAATCAGTGGTGGATGAACTGTAGAAAATATGGGCACCTTCTTCTCTCACAATAGCCTCCTTTTCTTAGTATACAACTAGTGTATAATCCATGTGAAGCATTTTTTACTTCGCATATGCCCGTAGGCCCGTTCTCTTGGAGTGTATAGTGTTTTTTTGTTGGCATTCATGTTTGCATCATGTTTCCTTTTTTCATGCTATAAGAACCTATAATGGCTCATTCCGCCACCAACTGATTGTATCACTCCCATTGTTTGGTGAACAATCCTTTAGGGTTTTGAGGGTCTACAATCCAACCAAGGATATAGCTCGATGGACATGGGATTGCGTAAGTATATAAACATGGGTATATTTGGATTGTGGACACAAGGATGTGAAGTTGAAGAGAATACAGAGGTAAAGGGGATGGCAATGCTTGGATGGTTGATATTTGAAGAACGATATTTAGACTGATTGACCTCTATGAACATCGGTTGCAATCATTGCAGTTTCTAGAAGGTCCTACTGTGTATTTTTTCACCTTCTCCCTCATAAGGTTCTCAGAACGACTCTTTGACCATCGTGTTCTATCTGTCAAATGTTGGCATCAAAGTCATTTTAGAACTAGGGTTGGATGCCATTCCCTATTTCCCTTGGTGAATATCTACGTGTTTGGGTGTTATTCTTCCTATCTTTGTTTTCTTGTAGTGAGTGCCTTTGTTTTCTTGTAGTGAGTTCCTAGTACGTGGTGTCTTAGCTATAGAGCATTTTGTTTCACCATAACGTTGTGTTGTGCATGCCAAGGTTTCATTGTTCTCATAAAAAGTTGTTCAAATATTATGCACTCAAAAACTTTGGCTAGGAGTTGCACACCTAATTAATGTGATTGGTGTGAACAGGACTCGAGCAACAACACGCCACCATGTCTTGGGCACCATTCCATGAGGCTGACATCACATCATACCAACCAATCGCAATTAAGAAAATTGATTTATAAGAAAATTCTATTAAATAAATCATTTTAAGACTTAAGTTTAACTTTAGCTCTAATGAAAAATCAACCCTATATAGATAAACTAATACAATTGAATGATCCATATAAATCCCCATCAAAAACAAAATAATAAATACATACAAAATAGTTACAAAGAATAACAAAATCTTAGTTACAAGAGCGGACTAAAATACAAGTTACAAAGACAATACATTAACTATGATGTAATACTAAATAACAAATGTATAATCTAAAAATATTTAAGGCTATAATATTAAAATATTTAAGCCAACATCTTAATAACAAATGTATACTAGCATTTGCACCGAGAGGTGCAAAGAAACGCCGAGAGGGTAAAAATATTGAGTCTTTCCGCAACTGAACCTTTCTGACTTACCTTGGGAGACTGGAAATTACATTTTAACACTACCTATATGTGTACTACTAACTCGATTTACAACTAAGCTTTTACCTCAAGACATTCATGACTAAATACATTAATGATAAATTTCCTTAATGACCCTTTTTTGTTTGGATTTATTGATTTTCGGAATAAATTTTAACTTGTTTTCCAACCTATCTTTCTTGATTGCAATTTCTGCTTTACGAAATCGGGAAGCGAAAATCCATTTTTTGGAGGTTCGTTGAAGTTTGTTTTACATTTTATGATTTCCAATGTTTGGATCCGGAAGTCAGCCTATAATTTTCAATGCAGAAATGTTCCTTTCTCGAATTCTAATTTTTGATATCTAGGTTTGAAGATTCGCGAATTTCGATTTTGGATCGTGGAAGTCAGCAATATTGCTTTTTGGATTGCGCAAATCAGAAAACTCACAAGTTTTTTGGTCGAATATTTAATTAACGATTTGTGAAAACCAGAAAACTTCGATTTTGTTAAATTCGTTTGGTGTTTCCCTGATTTCTGATTTCCAACTTTTCGCTTATTGGATATCGGCAATATTGCTTTCGATTTATGATTTATCTACTTTCCCAATTTCCAAGTATCGAAAACTGGAAGTTTCAATTTAGATAAAATTGAAGGTTTCTTTCCCAGCTTTCGATTTTCAATACTTCGGATCTTAGAAACCGGAATTGTCATTTCTAGTTAATAATTTTGTCTGCTTTCTTGATTCCCGATTTCTGATATTCCGAATCTCGAAAACTGGAAACACCACATCTTTTTCAACTGAATGTTTGTTTCTCGATCTCTGATTCTCGATTTCGCAAATCATAAATACGAAACCACAAAAACTAAATCCTGCCAAATATTAAATTGTATCCTTCTGCCTTGATCTCATCCGTCTATCCATACGAAATCTACGGCCCAGATTATTTTGGCCGTTTGAGTTAGGTTTTTAAAGATTCGAACTTATGATTAATTTTTACCATTGTTACTCATGCTTTTTCACTCTACTCAGGTTTTTATTATTGTGCATTTCCTTTGTGTCCCAGCGCCCGAACTCGTGATTTTCTGAGTGTTTCCACCTATAATTTTTCACCCCCTAACTGTATTTTCTGGTAAATTTGAACTCATGTTGTTTTTAGACATGGTTGCTAAAATTCACTCAGAGAAGGAATTTGCCATGACCAAGAATGACAAATCTAAAACGACTCCTAAAGAGCATAAAAACAAAGATCCCAATGCTGGTGTTTTCACTGATGCCAGTGGGCATGTGTCTGATACCTCATATCTGGATTGGTGCAGAATTTATGTTATTTTTTACAATGATGAATTTTCCTATGTTGCTCATGACCAACCTGCCTACCTCCAAATACACAATTCTCAGCTCCATTGCATTGCTGCCAGACCTCCATTTATTCCTTACACGGGCCCTGTTAAGTGGGCACTGGACCATGTCGGCCCTAAGCAACGAATGTTTCATGATATCGATAATGCCCCTATTGCTTTGTTTCAACCAAATGTGTTTACTAGGGCTTACACTTTGGCAACCCCAAAGCAGCTTCTCTCATCGAAATTTTTCGATGAAACCCTTGCCAAATTAAATTACGAAGAAGTAATGAAATCTTTGCTAGAAGACCCAACACTAGTCATCCCCGATTCACTTCCGGCATATCCAGTTTCTTGGTTCAAAGAGCCCTTCTTGTTGTTGGGCTCATGTTTTGAAGGTTAGATGGCTTACTGAACTATTCCTTATTCAAAGCACAATGGGTCCCTATGGTGAACCATATCCTGCTTATAGGTGACTCCTTCAACTGGGCGCAAATTATGTCCTGCAATTTGCAGGACGAAATTGAAAAATATTAGAAAACCCCGGCCAACCGGAAACCATCTTTCTACATGTCAGAGTTCGTAATGGATGCATTCTGCACATCTTCTTCTTTCCCGACCCTATATTGGAATTGGAGCGACAAATATCCACACGTTCATATATATTGCGTTGATATGTGGAATGGCAATTTCATCCCTCGGGTTTATGAGCTCTGTGACTTATTTCTCGGGTCAATGTACTTCAAAATTTTCAAATTTGATGCTCCTGCATTCTCTCAAAGCGCTAGGGAACTCATTTCAATGTATGCCAACTGGTATGTAGGAGAATATTTCTCTTACATAAGGATTTGGGGCAGAAATATAGTCCACTTGCTTCCCAAAATAGTTCCAAAATGAATGGTGCTTCAAGAATTCGCCTATCAGACTCTCATTGATGGGGTTTTCCCCAAGTTGACCAAACATAAGAAGAAGGCCTGGCCAAAATTTCCTGGGAATATTGGCAACCTTACGCTACATAATCCAGGTCATGCGTCCTTAGTGGGAAAGCAGATTTATGTTATGAACTTGGGGGAGGCATCCAAAAGAATGCATGACCCAACGGCATATTTGGCTAATCTCTTTGCTCATGAGCACGTCAAATTTCAATACGTTCATGAAAACAATCTCAATGATTCCATGTTCTGAGGAGCTACCAATTTTTAGGAGGTAGTGGGTAAAATCATTGATCCAGACACCAAGTCTCATTTGTACTAGTATCAAAAGGATCTTAATATAAGAACTCTCCGAGAAAGAGGATATAAACTCAAAATAAAACAAGATATTGAAAAGGAGAAGACAAAAGAAGTAGCGAGAGAACATGTAGCAAGATCTGTTGTTGTTGTTGCTTCTCAACCCAAGAAGAAGGGAAAACGTGTCCTTGAAGGCCCATCCAGACCCTCTCTTACCACAATGGAAGATACACTGCAGAAAGGGGAAGAAGTCAAAAGAAATCTTGAAAAAATTGGATCCCAAATGCAAACTCAAGCAGAGATGATTGAAGTACATCCTAAAAGATAGAAGATTCAAGCAGGTTCTGAACAGGATCAACTCCCAGAAGCACCCACAAAAGAAATTCCCATGCCTTCAATCCCAATTGGAAAGAAAGAGCAGACACTTGTGCAAGAACCTTCTGCACAAAAGGTAATCTCTTTATCTTCAGCTCAGATTGAGATTCATGATATGGATGTGGAAGAAGACCTTGAGGTTGTTATGACTACCCTTTTGTCATCCATCCTCATTATCCAAAGCTTTCCCAATATGTTAGGTTCATCATCTTCCCAGCATTCTTTTTCTGAGGTAATATCTCATCAATAATGGGAGCTACTACTAGCATGCCCACCATTTCAGTTAACTCACCTATTCATACTTCTCCCCCTTCCCTTTCACCAACTCATCATATCACTACACCCCTAATTCCCGAGTTTTTTCAGGAGGACATTCCTTCTACCTCTATGACTCTTCCTCAAAAGGAATATTTTCCTATATCTGATTCTTTTACATCATTCACCTTTACCTCTGCTTCTACTCCTATGAATATTCCCCCCCTCGGCATAGACATTCCTTTAAACCAAACCTAAATTGATCCCCCGGTTACCATCCACCACCAGACCATTTCATCATCAGAAGTGATGGCATATTTTGGAGAAGATGTAGTGGTATCCATGGGAAAATATTATTGGAGTAAAAAGGATAGAGTTGTAGTTAAAAGGAAAGCCAAGAGAGCCAGAGCAGGCTCAACCAAACATGTGTCTGCCCTTGGTCAGGTCATTTGGAAGGAAAACACAAGTGATATCCAGCAAGGGGCAGTGGACACAACAGCTGCAATGGGAGTTTTCATTGGAGCTAATTTTGACTGAGTTTCACAATTAAGTTTGTCTCTTAGTGAAAAAGAGAAGGAATTTCATAAGTCCAAACAAGACATAGCATAATCATAACAGAGGCATGAACAAGAAATCGGCCAATTGAAATGAAAACATGAAGACAGAGTATGAAAATGGAAAAACAAACTTGAACAACTTAAGCACCATCTTGGGAATGTAGACGTTGTGAATTAGCAACAAGTTAATAAAATTGCTCTCATCAATCAACAGGTGAAAGATGCCCATCTAGCCTCAAAATCCTCCTCTTTTCTGGATATGACACCTGAGGATTTGAAACAGGTACTCTGTAAAGTACACCAAGAATTTCGACAGGATGTGATAGATTTGTATATTTGTTTTGATGAGATGCAAGGGTTGTACGACAAGTTTACCAAGCATTATGAAACCCTTGAGGATCACCGTGATCATATGAGAGAAGCATCCACTACTTTAGAGCAAGTAACAGGTTGGCAGAAGCATATTAAGGAAAGACCTCATGGCTTGCCAATATTAGACAAGTTACAGGTCAAAACAACTGAAGTTTTCAGTGAGACATGGGAGGGTATCTGTGATTCAGTTGAAGCTCTAATCAATGCAGTACAAATAGTTTGTGAACAAAGGTGGTCAGATTCAAAGAATTTTCTAACCTATTTGAGTTTACCTGTTCTGGATCCTATCAGTGAGGCACCTTCACCTAAACTTCATTTGGAACAAGTGGAAAAGTAGTTTGATGATACCAAAGATTTGATCCAACAAATCAGTGAGCTCACAGTGCAGGAAATCAAGAAATGGATTGAGGCTCTCCATGCTTCGATAGCTTGGATACAGTTGTTCATCAAAGAATGGAAGAAAAATAGAAAGGAGGATATTTCCTCCCAAATTTGCAAGACCAAAATTTAGTTGAGGAATGCTCATTTTCAGGAAGTGATGACATTGTGGACCTATTTTCCAAGTGACGTTCTACCCTTGGACAAACATAGAAACTATTTGATTGTGTAATCCCACATTTTCTTTTCTTGTAAGTTTGTAATCTTATTTAAAGAGGGATAGACATTGTGTTATTTGGACTATCTTGTACTTCAGAATTCTACCCATGCAGCTATGCTGGGAAAAGAAATTTCTATCATGAATTTGGGAGAGGCACCCAAGAGGATGCATGACCCAACATCTTATCTTGCCAACCTCTTTACACAAATCACGAAGAACAATGTTTCTTAGACTTATTTTGGACATTGTTATTTGCAATTTTATTTGTTAAGTTGGTCTAAAGTAAGTTGAAAGAAGTAATCTTGATTTGCATGTTTGCACATTAATTGGTTGTTTGCTTTCATCTGTTATATCCTGCAATAGTTCTATATTGAAATCATTACTCATCATGTTTAAGTGTCCTTACACAGTTAATTAGGAGACAGTTATCTTTCAATCTTTTTCAGTTTATCCTCAAAGTAACTTCTGATTTCCAGAATCCGACGTCAGAAAGCGAAAGTCGAAATTGCAGAAAAGGCTAAAGTCGAAAGTTAGTTTTTCGATTCCCGAGTTCTGCACTGAGTGTGGAAATGCGGAAAGCGTAAATCGTGAATACATAAAGTTTTATTACGAACTTGTAACTTCTGATATTCGTGTTGCGCACTGCGGAAAGCGGAAGTCGGGAATCATGAATATGTATGTTTAATTCATAAATTTGTTTGCAATAATTTTTTCATTCTTAATTGTAATCATTTTTTCTTCTTCATTGTATTACACTATTTATAGATTAATTTTTAAATATATAATTTAATATTTAAACAAATTCTGTATTGCATATTTTCATATTTTTATTAAAATCTTGTTTACAAATTGCAACAATTGGATTTTCTCTCTGGTTATTTTTTTTCTTCTTGCAAATCGTACCAATTTAGTGTTTAAGTGTCCTTAAACAATTAGTTAGGAATCAGTTATTTTTCAATATTTTTCTGTTTATCATCAAAGTAACTTCGGAAATGGGAAGTCGGAGTTGGAGAAAAGGCTAAAGTCGAAAGTTAAGTTTTTCGATTTCCAACTTCCGCACTGAAGGGCGGAAATGCGGAAAGGGGAAATCGGGAATTCATAAAGTTTTGTTACGAACTTGTAACTTTCAATTTCTATGTTTCGCACTGCAAAAAGCAGAAGTCGGGAATCATGAATAAGTACGTTTAATTCATAAATTTCTTTGCAATAACTTTTTTCATCATTAATTGTTATCATTTTTTCTTCTTCATTATATTACACAATTTATATTTTTTTAATATATGATTTAATATTTAAACATATTTTGTATTGCATATTTTGTATTTTTATTAAAATATTGTTTAAAATTTGCAATAATTGCATTTTCTGTATTATTTTTCTTCTTCCTGCAAATCGTATCAATTTCGAAGCTTATTTATAAACTAAAATTTATAAATATTGTAAACTAAAAATATTTATAATATATATAATGTGCTTTTAATTTTTTTATATATATTAGAAATTATATGACTTTATTTTATTTAGAGAAATGAGTTACAAAGTCATTTAAAATTTAATCATTTTAAAGAATAATAATTTTTAATTTATAAAGTAAATTTTCTAACAAACAATTTTTTGTAATTGTATTGGATTTATATTTTTTCTTGAGCATCATATATGAAGTTTATAGATTGAATAATAACAATTATTTATATTAATAAATATGAAGTTTAACCTTGGATGCGGATGATGAGAGTCAAGTTGGCAAGGACGGAACGAAAAAGGCTATCGTGGCAGAACCACGTTCTACTTGTCATCCCATCACATTGCAACCTATCCTGCACTCATTACGCATTAATGAAGCAGGTCTTGCTCTCGAGGCTAGCCAAGTTAGTCATCAGTTGAGTTTTAATGTTGAGATCACAGTTGATTCAGTAGTCATGTCCATCATGAACAGTGGCGCCTCCACTGCTACAGCAGGTCCCATTGGGGACTTTAGGTACAGCATGACCATTGTTAAAATTTCCGGTTATTATATCTCGTGATCTGATTGGCGATTTTAGGTACATCTCGGTCATGGTTAAAATTTATGGTTATTATATCCCATGATCTGATTGGTTAGTTTAGGTACAGCATGCTCATGGTTAAAATTTATGGTTATTATATCTCGTGATCCAGTAGGGACCAAAGAAGGCGTAATGGAGTTGATCGGTTAAATACATGTTCTGAAAACAATGATCTATCTATTTGTATTCTTTCTGCGTAACTTCTTCCTACACCAAGTCCATAACAATGCTCCTATGTGCGGGATCGCCACGGTGGCTGGTACGGCTAATCCTCTTTGTCCCCTTCCATTTCCTCCTAGACGACATTAATTAGTCCCTCTCAACGAAGATCTGTCAACACATATCGGCTTCAATGGAGGACACCATCACTACTCAAATAAGGCAGGACTTGACCCGGCGCTCATCTCATTTGCTGGTTATAGTGCAATTTCACTTGGTCAGGGACTGGAAGTGGTACAGCAATATTTTCTCCCCATTAATGGATGTTGTGCCTCATGTTGGTTTTAGTGTGGTCATGAAGCTTTCTCCCTCATTTCGTTGGGATATTTCTTGGGTAAGTGCTTGAGTCTGGCTTTTGTTTATTATCCTTCTCTTCTAGTTCGGGTTGTTCCACTATGCTCTGATCTGGGGGCACTCTTATTCTTCCCATATTTTGTTGCAAAAATCATCCTGTCTGCAGCAGCGAGGGCACTAATACTATGTCCAAGAAGTGTGGCACGTCTCGTTGTGCTAGGAGTTGTTGCAATCGTGCGCAACAGGGGGCGCACCTGACAAAGGTAGATGGTTATGCCAATGAGATTTCTCCGTAGGTTCGCTCCATAATAGACGACTGGGAAACTAGGTTTGTAAACGACAATCTTTCTCGTGATGTTGATGACGGTAGACCCAACTACTTGATGGAGGAAATGTTTGCCACATGGAACCATACTCGAAGTTCAATTTCACAAGCTAAAGCCAAAATTGTGGAATTAGATTTGGTCATCACCCATAGAGATGTCATGGCCATATGGAAAATATTAGTGATGGGACTTCACTCCTTGGGTTATGGGGGTAGTGGCAGTGTCTCTATGGATCCATCTGGTTCAATGAATGTCGTCATGCCTCCTACCATGCCTCCTGCATCTATGGTGCCTCTTTCGATTTCGACCACCATTACCCAACTATCCAAACGAGTTCGTGAATCTGATGCTTCTGAGGGAAAAACAAATCCCCTCCCGGTGAAGCCCAGTGTACCATCTTTAGACGAGGAACTCTATGGGCCCTATCCTATCATTGAGGAAACACAGGACACGCAGGACCCGATTGTCACTACCAGCGATGCTAGCCCATGAGCTTGTTTTTGTTTCGTTTATCTCTATATCATTTCCTTTTGTTAACTTCTAAGTTTATGTTGGTTTTAGTTTTCAAGGTCTCTTCATAAACATTCTTGCATAGTAATTATGTACGTATCCCCCCATATATCACATGGGTTATTGTGGCTCTTTTGAATATCTCTGTAATTTGGTTTAAACTTTACCTAGGCAACAAGATCCATTTGATGTATGGTTTTTATGCTATTTACACTACTACTGTAGAATTTTGTGCTTTTGAGAGATTGGGGTGGTTGTTAGACCACCCCTCTCCCTTGACTAGAATTCTTCATATTCTATACTTTTTTGTATAGTTGATTAATACCAATGCAGACTTACAAAAAAAAATATGAAGTTTAAAGATCTAATATATCTAAATATATTATTTATGTTAATAACCTTAAAGTTTAAAGATCCAATATACGTAAATAGCTTGATTTGGGTATATGAAATTTATTTAAAGATCCAATAACAATTATTTATGTTAATAAATATGAAGTTGAAAGATGATCCGACATCAAGATGACTGAATGCATTTATTGTTCATTTATTTTAAAAGATTGCTTAATAAGAATTTTCCGAAAGCCACAATCGGAAAATAAGATATAAGCTTCAACTGGAGACCTAGATTTACCATAAACATTGGTGGAAAAGAGAAAACAAAAGATCTTACAGAAATCCCAGCAGAAAAGGAAAATTAAAGCTATTTCTAATATAACCCTATGAGACAAAGACTTTTTTTATTTCCGCATTTCGCACTGAGGAAAGCGGAAATTGAAAATACAAAAGGTTTTATTACAAACTTGTAGCTTCTGATTTTTGTGT
Source organism: Pseudotsuga menziesii (assembly GCA_001517045.1). Lineage (NCBI taxonomy): Eukaryota > Viridiplantae > Streptophyta > Pinopsida > Pinales > Pinaceae > Pseudotsuga > Pseudotsuga menziesii. Next base: position 115,473 of record LPNX011078437.1, read on the forward strand.
TCCGCGGTGTCACTGCCTGGAATAGATCCCCATTTTGAATCATCAAAATAGGGACCCCCATTGAATAGCTTGCCTGGTCCTTCATCACTTAGGGTAGTTATCAAGTTGTAAGTTCTTGTTGTTTTTGTGTGTTTTGGATAAATTTCTTCAATAAACCTTGTTTGTTTTTTTTTTAGCTTTCGAAACCTTGGTTATATATTTTCAAATCTTTTTATGAATTTTCCGATTCCCCGATTTTCATTTTCGGAAGCGGAAATCCCTTTTTTGGAGGTATGTTGAAGTCTGCTTTTCGATTTCCGATTTTTGACATTTTGGCTTCTAACAATCCTATGTTTTCCAATAAGGAACACCCTATGTTTGATTTTGATTCTCTAATCTCTGATTTCCAACATTTCGGATCTCGAAAGTTTTGTCTTTTCAAATAAAGAAATGTCGAAGCTCTTATTTCCGATTTCCAACCTTCCGGTATCGGAAACCGAAAAACTTCGGTTTTGTTAAAGTCGTTTGTTGTTTCATGCTTTATTATGTCTGTTCGTATTCTTTCTGCATAACTTCTTCCTCCGCTAAGTCCATCCTTATTTTAAACTCGCTCTCCGTTCTTTTTTATCGGTCTGCCTCTAAATTTGGAGGAGATTTTGGCCTCTAAATTGGTACGATTTGTGGAGACTGATGTTAGCCTGCATATTTGTATGTTAAGAAATGAAACCCATTTTACCTATGTCTTTTTCACTCATCCAAACTTGGTTTCATGTCGTATATCGACCTGGTCAAGTGGGCACTGGGCAGTTGATGATGCAAGCCCTAAACAATGGTTTTTCACTGACCAGTACTGGAGAAGGACAATGAAAGATATTTCAGAAAAGCTTTGTAGGTTTGGAAAGATTGTAATGTTTTGCAATTGAATAAAATAACACTATGGTTATTTATTCAATTTGTTTCATTAATTTTGATTTATTCCTCTATATTTGTGGTATACTAATCATAGGTTGTTGATGTATTAAATGTGTTGATTTATATATTGATTTTGCATTACAAGCTTGACATGTGAAATATACATTGAAAAAATGTATTTATTTAATTTACATATTATTTTAGTGCAACTAATGAATGGTTATCGATTCCTAATACTAATTTGTCAATTAGTATCACTTGATAGGATAGTTTTGTATGCATATAATAGTTTGGATAAAGCATTGCAATTTTATTGTTGATTTTTTGTTTAAAGTTCATTTAAGGAAATAAGAGTTGATCTAAAATTTTCATTCATTGAGTAATTATTTCCTTATATATAATAACTGTCCTACCTAAAAACTTTGACAGTGAGTGTCTCAGTTTCCTGAGACAGTTTAGTCTAGAACGCAATTATTTCAAAATTTCTTGGATGTTTCTTGAAACAAAAGCAGATCTCTTACATCAACAATTGACCAAATAAAAACAGTACATCTATAGAGCAAACAATGAGAAGCTTCAACTACAATTTGGTTTTAAAGACTTTGAAGAAAGTAAGCTTTCCTCTTGTTTCCTACATTGGACAAATGGATTGTCTTGCATTCGAGAGTATCTGGAAAAAGAGAAAGGTGGAGAAATGAAAAGGCCTGAAAGAGATGTAACTTTTGATATTGAAATGAATGTAAGCCCTTTTCTATTAGTGTTTCCAATATCTATTGTAACATTTTGTAGGGTCATACTTTGGGCTTTATGAATTGTTAAACCCCATGCCATACGAAGTGGTAGTTTCCTACAGGATCCCCTTGTTATAGGAGATATTGGAACATAAGTAGAATTAGAAGCATCCCATAAGGGTCCTTTGTAATAGAGGAATTCAACAACAACAAGCATGGTAAGCTAGGAGGTTGTTCATTGGAGTTGTAGACAATGTCAATGACTTTTCCAAGTGAGTCGTTAACAAGTCCTGCATATTAGTAGTTAACATGACTTGTTGACCAATAGCAAGAAGGAAATTTAATGGAAACTGCTCGTCATCAATGGATATGTGGGTATGTTTATTCCTTTGTTCTGCAAAGCAATATGCAATTGGCATATTAAGTTGTTTCAGCATGTGTTTGTTGTGCAATGCAACAGAGCTATTGTTGGGCTACAAGTGGATAGATTGTTGAAAAGAACAATTTTCCACATTTAAAAGGCATGAGGTTGTTCTTGTCATTAGGAGTGCCCAGTATTCAACAGTTAGTGTTTTATTTTGAAGCTTTATCAAGAGTTGGCGAAAGGCAGTTCCAGAGGGGCTATTTCTTTGTTGTCGAAAAATCGTTTCTACTGTGATAAAAGTATCAAATGTACACCAGAGAGTTGTTCCAACAGATTGGCCTGCATACATGGGGATGTCCTTTACAAGAGGCAATTGTCCAAAGTCACCAACAAGGATTATGGAACAACCACCAAATGGGATTGTACAATTCGAGGGGAAAGCTTGACGTAAGCGTGCATCAATTTGAGTTAACATTTTTGGTCCAATAAAGCTCATTTCATCTATGAGAATATAGCGAATATGGAAGAGTTCTTCTTGAAGTTTTGAAATGGATTGGCCTTAAAGGGGGTACATTTCACCAATGGGTATTTGAAGAGCAGAATGTATTGTATATGCATGTATGTTAAAAGTAGTTACACCAGTTGGAGCAAGGAGAAGAAGTGGGGAGTCACTTTGTTCAGATGCAGTTTTGAGTGCAAATTTCAAGCAAGATGTGAGGTAAGATTTCTCGGTGCCTGCAGTACCTTGAATAGCCATTTTGAGTGGTTGAGCCGGTGTAGTGTTTCTAAAATGGGAAATGACAAGATCAAAGGCTATGCATTGTGTGGGAGACAAGGAATCAGGTGAATTGGACAACGATAGGTTGTCATCATGTAGTTGGGTGGACAAGTGATTGAGGTCAATGAATGATGTTGTTGTCTCATGCAATTGGGTGGTTATATTGTTACGTGTCCAATTGTGATATTTGTCAAAATCACAACGTCCAAGCATTTCAAGGTCATCAATTTGGATGTTGTTTCCTGGTCACATTTGAGAGAGAAATTCCCATTCATCCATGGTATGGGCAACGGAAAGGTAATAGCATCGGAGTTTGAATCATCATATAGAGGTGTAGAGGGTTATTCTTGTGCACGTTCAACATGCCACGCAACATATGTGCCTTTAATGTGATGCCAATGGGAAATAATTTCAGAAGTTGTTGTTCCAATATCTTGAGGGATGGAATGAAAAGGTTTGTATAGAAGAAGGTCGCTCCAACAAAACGGTTCAAAAGATGAAGAATCAAAGGGAGGAATGGAAATGAATTGTGGATGACTCTAACAATATTGTGACGCAAGTTTTGTTTCCATGGATTTTTTTTCCTGTTAGAAGAGAAAGACCAAGAACGAGCAGCTTCAAGTAGGGTTATATGTTCAAGAGCAAGGGGTCTTTGCATATATGCAAATATGAAGGGGGGGGCGGTGGAGGGGTGTTATTAGTGTCATCAGAAACATGGTGCAAGACACTTTGACTTACATTTAGGGAAAATAAGTGACATCTACAAAGTACAAGAGTAATTTTTTGGAGCTTGTTACACGTCTCTTGTGCACTAATATCTCGTTATACAACTGTTTGTGCAAGAAATTGTTTGATTGGATGAATAATGTGGTCGTCACTTGGTGCTGCATGTGCAAGGCGAGAGAGAATTGCATGGTAGCTTTCTGGTTTTGGCTCTACTTTTGATGCATACTTTGAAATTTATTTGAGGCCAGCATGTCTAGAAAGAACAGTTTGGCAATCAACATTATCCCTCCATATTGAAAGCATGGTAGGGTTGTGAATATTTAGAAGGGAATCATTTTTTGCAGGATTGTATGTTTTACGTCCATTTGGATCAATGAATAACGAGGAAGTAGCATGTAGGTCATATGGAAAACCATAGCGACATTGAATAGATGTTCCTTTTTTATGAAGGCAAGTTGATTCTGAACATCTGGTGTACCTTTGAACAAAATTTACAAGTTCTTCATAGTCAACTGAGTAGTTTGATGCAAATATGGATGGTGATGCAAGACTGCATGGATCATTTGTAGTAGAATGGTGTAACCCAGATGTTGACAAGTGGGAATTATGAGGATTCCAAGCTGTAACATATGTGTCAAAAAAAAATTTGCACCTTCAACTACAAGAACATATTCCCATTCTAAGGTGTCAATATTTGGTGCATCTTCCAACCAAATAAAACCATGAATGTGTGTGGATCCTCTATGATTCCATTCATACCTACATGGGAGGAAAAGGAATATATTAGAAATGAATTGTATAAAGTGAGAAATATGAAGACAAGAATTAGAAGGAAGAGATGGTAGAATACCTGCACCAAGAATCCTTTATATCAAAGCCTTTTTCAAGCACCTCTTTAAGGAATGTTTTGAATCTATTATGCATGTATTGTGATGTAATAAGTGGATTTTTTATATGATTTTTTGAACGTTCCATTGGTAGTATTGAGCTAAACCGGTAGGACGTCCAGCAAGAATTAGAGCATGCAAATCTGGCCATTTTGTGTCAGTTGCACTAAGGGTAAAGAAGAACATTGGTGTACCTTGATGATTGATCATATTTGTCAGTTCAGCTCTACTTTTGTTCCAATATGAGCATGTTCCATGTAATGAAGACCCAAACCTTACAACCCGCTCACCAATTTTCTGATTAGGCATGTCTTGCAATTGGTTAACAAGATCAAATATTGTCGGAGGTAGTGTATCTTCAAGATTAATTTTGACAAAAACAAAGGCAGTAGCATTACTTCAATGACGCATAATTAGATTGTATATGTAGTACCAGAACTGAGATTGTTGGCCAAATATGTTGTCATGATAGTGAATTAGGTGAAGTGCATATTCGTGCCTATCAACCTCATGAATGTGTGGTTGTTTAAGCATTGTTGCACCTGTGGGGAACAAAGTTGGAAAAGCCATGGAAAGAAGGCATTTTGTGTTGTACTCATTGATAGGGGAAATGCCTATAGGGGGGAATCAATGGAAGGTGATAGTTGTATATTTGGTATGTGTAACAATTGTCTAATTTCTTCAACCTCAATTCTAGCATTAGTTTGTGTTGAAATTGAGGAGGATTCTAAATCATAGGGTTCAAGTGAATTTCGTGGTTGAACTGTAGAGGACACGCTTTGCTGATGAGATAATGTAGCATTTCTATTAACATCTGGAATCCAAGGTGAAATGTCTGTTGAAACAAGAGGCGAAGAAGCTAATGCAATTGGGTTGACCTGTACATCCTTGTAGTATGGATCGTTTTCCATTTTGTATTGAAGGGAAGCAAGAACACATGTTCGACTAACAAACAGTTCATATGGATTGCTTGTAGAGTTGCATTTGTGAACAACAAGGATGTCAAGTTCTGATATTAAATGGGGTCGGTATTTGGAAATAATGGAAATCTCTTGGGGGAAGCAAATAGTATGTCCAGAATATTTATATTGACCACCATGAGCATGTGTAATTTGTAAGATTGGGTTAGCAAGACCAATGAGCATTTCTTCAACTTGTGTAAGTACTGCAAGGACAAGTGGTTAGATGCTTGGGTCCATATTGTTTTACAATGAAAAGTGATGGCCTTTTTGTTATATAATACAACAAGAACAAGTGTATGCATCATGGAACTTTTTTGTTACAATACTAGGGTAACATTCTTTACAAATAGAGCACACATGCATACCTACCAGTTGGTCCATTTTTTTACGAAATCGTTTATGTGCATCATTGAGGCGGGTGTTCGACGGATTTAGCATAGGTTATGGAAGTGAGGCTTTGTAGGAAGGTTCAGAAAGAGAACTTGAAGAAGACATATCCACAGGTAGATGAGCAGCTCTATAAAGAATACGTTTTTTCTTGTTTCTTTTATCTCTGTTCTATGCATATACAACTCTTCTTCATGCATTGGCTTGTTCATTGTCATGATTTGGCATAATGCCTACAAGAAAATCGTAAAGTTGTTAAAGACTTAGAAGCTTTGATTGCTGGCAGCGACACATTTTCTATATGTATTAACTGCAAAGAGTATCGATATAAAGCAAAAGATAAAAAGAAAATGTTAATTGATTGCATATTGGGAACTAAGAATGTACCTTAAAATAATATTGATGGAATAATTTTTTTTCAAGTCCTAGCTTGATAATTGTAAGAAAGCAACAATATAGAAGAACAAAGTGTAGTGTGAAAAAGGATATATGAAGAAAAAAAATATTATTCTGTATGGAAGAATGATAACTTGTGCTAAGAAACAAGAGAAGAAAGTTGTTTACTTAATAAATAAACACAATAGCAAATTAGTATTTTATTCAAAACTTACCATATAGGTTGCATCAACAATGTAGGTCAAAAACGTTAAGTGATAGCTTGTAGATTGGAAGTATGAGACTGCAAAATAGAAGTGCTATAAGGGAGTTAAAAAAAGACCCTACTATGTTGAACTATGAAATAAGGACTTAAAATAGACAATTGAAAGCATTCATTACAGACAATAAAGAATATGCTTGTGTATCACGTTGCAAAAACCTATATATTTATGCATCCGTCTGAAATTGTCGATTATGTGTTTTCAACCATGACAATTACAACTTTGAGGCATGCAATTCTACAGAACATCTCTGCTCTAACTAAAAAAGTAAGATAGTAATTATTTGTTGCAGATCCTCTGGACTATTTCAACAATTGATGTTGATTCAATTGAGAGAAGACGAGGGTTTTTTGCAAAGATTCCATGAGTTGGTTTGCAGCATCATCAAAAGCTATCACACCATGAAGGTATCCAATGACATCTTCCAAGTCAACCTTTAGTATGTATTGGTAGTCACATTCAAGAAACTCCCCATCACATTTACCAAAACGCCAAATGTCTCCAACTTTGTGGGAAATCTTTTTCATGCATTGTATACCATCAACAAAAAGAGGGCATGAAAGGAAATGAATGTCATCCATGTTAACATTTGTGATGCTTGCAACAAGAAAGTACCAAATAGGTTTTTCAGATGGTTGAAGAGTTTGTAGCTCATTGATGGTAATGATTTTACGAGGAGCAGAATGAGAGGCATTGAAGTTTCGGCTCAAAGATGGTGATCCTGAATGAAATCCATTGTCATGAAACCATTTCTGGAGAACTGAAGTTTGTTCAATATTTTGGTTTATCAAAATAGTAGTGTTGGAGATAGTGCCAACAGTTTTCCATTAAAATATGTAACACGACCGCCTTTGATTGCTACAAATGGAGGAGTAGGTAAACCGCGAAGGCTGGAAAGCTCAGCTCCTTGAATTTGGCAATATTCTCCCCAAAGTGTTATGTCAATACTATAGCCTGACATGTCACGGAGTCCAATGGTCCGCCTAACAATCTCAACACAATCCCATTTTCGTGTCATGGATGTAGGTGAAACTGAAATGACAAGTCCAACAAGTTCAACCATGGAATTTACCGGTATAGTTTGAATCTCCTTAATAGTTTTAAAGTTAAAGCAATATAAAGGTATTAATGGGTATTCATCTAAGCATGGTTGGATGGTTGAGGAGGAACCTAGGGAAATCTCATTATGGTTTTTCAAATGGTTGAAAATTGGATTGGATTCTTTGAATGTGTCATTTGATACTATGTACACTATTCCTATTTGTATTTGGTCATACAAAGAGAGTGTCAATTCATTGAATGCAGATATATGCATTTCATCGTGTTTGGCATTAACAAGGTCAAATCCAAACACTTTTCAGACCCTCGTTGGTTTCCATATTCATGTATGTTTGTCTTGGCAGTAACTCAGCCTTGAATGTTCCAAACTTTGCTAGAAGAAGAGAGTGATGTGAATGGGATAGTCGATGCATCCAAGCCATGATTTTCATTTATTGAGCTAGGGTTGAATGGAACAAAGGAACTACTCTGTGAGGGAGAAGGTATAGGTAAGTGGTAAGGTGCAGGATCTATAATAATTGATGCATCCACTGTGACAACTTCGAGTGCAAGCAATGCGATAGTCCTGTGAGAAGAAGTATGTTAGAGTTCAATGGGAAAGAAAAACATTGGATTAAGTGAGAAAAAAAAAGAACGAGGAAATTAAATGTACGTTACATTATGTACAATGTTGCATGTACATTGGATAACTTTGATTCTAGTTCCTTCTTTTAGTTGTCCATTTTGTACAAGACCACTATATATAACTGGAAGCAATACCTCATGCTTGTGAAGGACGTCTGAGATAGAAATTTGAAACCGAATAGATGATGAGTTGAGTGAGTTCACTTGATTTAATGAGGAGACCTATAACAGCGGGCAAAGGTTGATAGCACCATGTAGCAATAGTGAAATAGAATCTTCAGTTAGCATACTCTCCAAAACGTGATGGTTATTTTTTCCTGTGGAATATAACAGGGCATGAACAAAAAAAAATTGCAATGTAACATATTCATGTGACCTAACTAAAATGCATATATAAAAAAAATATTTGCATGAACATATTTCATAACTCTAGTTCTTGTTATTCTTTATCTGTTATAAATATTAAATGTGGATTGTGACAAACATAGAAATACACCTTTTGGGCCAAGGTTTTAATCTATTTTTCTATGTTTTGTTGGGTGAAAGTCAAAACCCGCAAAGAGAGCGAAAAGTTGAAATTAAAGTGCGCAACTAAAACTTCGGAAATAGAAAGTTTGGGAAAGTTTAGATTTGGTGTTTCGGGCTTCTACATTCCGCACGGCGAAAAGCAAAAATCGAAATGAAAAATATTTGAACTAAAAACATATTGAAGTTGTGAATTATGCATGTCGTTCTTCGGAAAGTGGACGAAAATAAATTTGCGAAGAAAAACCTTAAAGCTCGGATTTTTGCATGAGAAAACCAGATTTCAGAAAGCACAAAATGTTAAATGCGAACATGTAAATTATGATTTCCGCTTTCCTCTTTCCGATTTATTCAAAGCAAAAAGCGGAATTCGGCAAGAAAGAAATTAAAAATCCGGAATCCAACATTTTGGATTCCATAAATCCTATGTTTTCCAATAACGAACACCCTAAAGTTTCGATTTCCTGATTTATGATCCGACATTTCGGATTCCAGAAATCCTATTTTTTCCAATAAGGAACACCCGATGTTCCGATTTTCGATTTCCGACATTTCGGATCTCAGAAGTTTTGTCTTTTCAAATAAAGAAATGTCGAAGTTCCTATTTCCGATTTGTGGAGACTGATGTTAGCCTGCATATTTGTATGTTAAGAAATTAAACCCCTTTTACCTATGTCTTTTTTAATCATCTGAACTTGGTTTGATGCCATATATCGACCTGGTCAAGTGTGCAGTTGACGATGCAAGCCCTAAACAATAGTTTTTCACTTACCAACAATGGAGAAGGACAACGAAAGACATATCAGGAAAGATTTGTAGTTTTGGAAAGATTGTAATGTTTTGCAATTGAATAAAATAGCACTGTTACTCATGTTATGTTCTATGGTTATTTATTAAATTCGTTTCATCAATTTTGAGTTATTCCCTTATATTTGTGGAATACTGATCATAGGTTGCTGATGTATTAAATGTGTTGATTTATATACTGATTTTGCATTACAATTTTGACATATGAAATGTACATCGCAATGCGGAAAGTGGAATGCGGAATCGCTACCCAAGTTCTATTTACATAAAGAATTTTTATTGTACTTTCTTATTACTGTATTTATAATTTATTTAACTTGTTTTTTTAGTTGAATCAATTTCTTTTTGTTATATATATATATATATATATATATATATATATATATATAGTATGCAGAAAAAATGAATAATAAATTTTTATACTATTGAACATTTAAATCTGTCAAATTTTCCTAAATGTAAATTTAAAAACGCATCGAAGTCCCACATTTCATACTTGGGAAAGCGGAAGAAGATTATTTTCCAAAGAAAAACACCAAATTTTCTATCTCCACATTTTGCAGTGCGGAAACCGTAAGTCAGAAAAATGAAAAAAAAGGGACAAAAACTTCTCCTCCTTCCGCATTCCGGACAGCGGAAAGCTGAATGTGGAAGGCGAAAGTGCCCACTGTTATAGTGACCTTGCAACTTTAGGATGAGTTCCTTACCTAAAACAAGTGCAACATAAAAACTAATACTTATCATTTTATTGGAATAGCATGAGTATTACACCATTATGAAGCCACATAACCTATAGAAGTCACAGTCCCTTTGCAATAGAGCAGGAGTCAGAGTCAATTAAAACAGTGCAAGGGTGTTTCACCATGTCATAAGCAACATTTTCATTTAGCCAAAAAACTAATACCTATCATTTTTTTTTACAGATCATGACATAACCAATACAAGTCGCAATATTTTTGCAACATAGAAAGAGTCACATTCAATTAAAACAAAGCAATTGTGTTTCACCATCTCATAAGCAGACTGAATGAATATTCAAAACAATTAAGAAGACCTAAGGAATACCTACAGATTTAACAAGGTGCAAAAACCTTTGTTGGAAACTCTCTAGCGTAAATGAAACGCAGCAAAATCAATATAAGCAAAGCAAAGGCAAACAGTGAGAAATCGTGGTTACCTGAAGGCTTGTTTATATGTCCAAAGCAAAGGCAATGCAACAACAAATGTGGTAAACCGAGTATTGTAAGAAGATCTTGGAGATCATCATAAGGTGAGCAAAAATGAAGATATATGCCCATGTTTGAATCAAATGACAAACTTTCTTGCATTAATGGAGCAACAATGAATTGATGAAGCATTAATGTGGATGAAGGAACATGGGAAAAGTGTATTCCATCAACTGAAGCAGCAGTGAAACGAAACCATGACCAAAGTGAACCCACAAACTAAGAGCCTAAAGGCAGAAAATCCCTCGAGAAAATCTTAACCTAAACCCAGAAAAAACTGTTGGACTTAAACTTTCACAAAATCTTGGCAAGAGCTATGCCGAATTGAGAGAAATGAACTGCAATGAAGGACAACGAAACACTGTAAAAAAAAATTCCAAGACCGGTCGTTTAGGACAAAAAATAGAAGTGTTGTGAAAACACACAAGCCACCTGTTGCAAAAACACAGTAAACACCAATTGGGAAGAAGGATCGGCAACTAAAAATCAATCCATGAAGTCCATCAATCCATTCACATGCAGCACCAATCGTAACATAGAGGACACCTATGGTCTACGTGACAGAAGTTCTGGAATCGAGATTGCAGAATCAGGGACCCAACTGAAGTGCACTAAAAAAAAGCAAAAATTGATCAGCATACATGCATGAAAAAAAAGGCAAGGACAATCAATCAATCATGTGCAGCAACAGCTGTAACAGGTGGCCATTTGATCAACATGGGAATGATTTCCTTTGAGTGGACATGTTTGACAGGGAAACCGAGACACAACACCTGTCCAGTCTCCATTCGTTAAGACGACGTGACACGTGTTGGAATGTTAATGGCCAAGGAGACGAGGAATCTTTTGAGATTGCGTCTCCATTGTGAAAACGCCTACGGTGTAAATATAAAAATATTTAATGCTAAAGAACAAATGTATAATATAAAAAGATTTAAGCCAATTTACATGTCATTTTCTACTATATTGTCTTTCTACTTTGCTTATTTGCATTTCCAAAAGAAATAGATCTTGGTAATTTACATGCCATAATCTTCCTTGTATCCATATTTGTCGTTGTTCACATTTATCATGGAAATGAGGGCATGCTGGGCAAGATTAATGTCATGTTTAGTGAACTTATATATATATATATGAAGTGGAGTCGCAAAGGTTAATTGGGGCAAACTTTCAATAGAGTCCAATATAGGATATGATTCTTCTAATTTCTTGAGTTGTAGTTTTTAATATATTTTTTCATGATATCAATTTCTATGTTTCGGACATGGGATAATATACTTTTTATGAAGGTGGCATTAGTTCAAGTAGGTGGAGGTAAATTCTTTGTATTTTCAAAGTAAGGTTATAGTATTTAATTTTTATATTATTTCATTAAGGATTTTTCTTAAATTGGATTGATTTGTATGGATGATCTCAGCTTTGTAAAATGGTGCCTAGAATATGGCAGTGAGATGAGATCATCTCACATTTATTGTATTAATTAGGATATTGTACAACATCTCAACAATCTAACACTTGCACATATTGTAAATCTCATCAATCTGACATTCACCTGCAACTATCTCATTGGTTTGTTACCTTGTGAGATCACCAAAATTCCCTTTGTTCATAATACAATTCTCTACCCTTGGGTTATTCACAACATCGATTTTGGCGATGCTAGGTTGTCCTACTCATAACAGGTCAGTGGATCATATCTGAATCGAAGCATTAGTGGATCAAAGCATGATCTCTTAGGTGTGCAAACAATGGTAGAGATCCTCCACTGTGGAAAGGAGGTAGTTGTTGTTAAAGGGAGTCGGCACTGTGTGCAAGAGATATATAGAAGCTGTGTTTAATAGTCGTTGTGTGATAAGGATTTCATGTGATTATATGTTGCTAGTTGGATATGCCATAGCAAGTAAGTGAATCATTTGAGGTCGTTGCCACCAGGAAAAGGAAATCATTGATGCATTGTCCAAGGAAATTAGGAGGAATTAAAGAAGGTGGGCAAATAAAACTTTAGTTTGAGATTGCCTGAAAATTGTCTTGTATGATTTTTTATCAAAATAAATTGAACAGAAGGGTAGATTATGTTGGAGTAATTGTGTATACAAGTAGAGAAGTTGTTGGTGCCTTGTGGAAAATCGTTTTAATTTAATTTAGTGATCCGCAAAGGGAGTCACGCTTCCTACCATAAAAATTGAGCATTCATTCATCATTAAATAAAGTGGTATAAGGCTAACAGGTCTAGATTTATAGGTGGATAAGTAATTAGAAGGAGCACACAAACTGAATGGTAAGTTCTCTACGTTTCAACATTCTAATGGATAAATCATATTTCCAAATCCAATCAGGATGAGTGGAGGACCACTACAACTGCTCTATCTCAGCCTCGATAGTGTAAGCAAGAATAGGATTGAGGCCAACATCAATGTGTTTGTTCATGGAGGAGAGATCCCATATGAGGGTTAGTGAGTCAACCCTAACAGAATACATCATTCTTATTGAAAAATTGTTTAGAGGAGAACACCTTAATAATAATGTGGCTCGATCTCCTCGACGAACCCTAATTATAACCCTTCTCTCTTATTTAGTGAAATGAAACCCAGACAACTAAATTATAACCACCTAGATGTATCTTCACTTGAACATTAGTAGTTGGACACATATATCTTTTAATTATATATGAAAGGATCTTCCATTCCAGTGTTCTGAGATATGACTAAGGATAATAACAATGTTTATGGAAGAGGACACCTACAAAACCATGTGCTCTTCTTTATCATGATTCCTTATGAATCATGATGAAGGTCTCGTATAACTTCAATTCAGGCACCACCTGCTACTGATGCAGCCATGGATTTTTTAATGTGTATTCTTGATTTTTTTCAATCATTCCTTGATGGTTTGTGAAGAATATAATCTAAGGGGCCCTTATCTATCCATAGTTTTTCTTTATTCATGTTAAATTAGGTATTAGGAAGCTCAACTAATTAAAGTTAGATAATACTGTTTATTCACAGGTTCCATAGTATACCAAATTCTATGTCCTCTCTTTGTTGACATTATTCTTATCTTATCACACAAAATTTGATACAAAAATTGTGCTGAGATGTGCGCCGCTTAGGATTTCAATGAACATTTAAACTTCAACATCCTATAATTTAAATACAAGTTTAGATGAAAACTATTTAAGTTTCATGGCTGACCAACGATATGCTATCAATCACTCGGGTTGGCATCCAAATATTGATAATGCCCTAACTCTTTAAAATATACATAAATTATGCTTGGAAGCATTAGTCTGGGTCACGTAGCACCCCAAAATCTAAGTTAGGGTTCAAGCATTAAAATCAATAATCTCATCGAAAGTAGAGTGTGACTGGTTGTCTACTATCAACTGCTCCGTTGTAACTTACTACAATGAAATATATTTCATTATGATTGATAACCTATAGTAAATGAAAATATGAAATATGTAATTTATGTTTACTAAGAATTTAGAGAACAAATTCCATGAATTTATAACATTATTCAGTTTTGTTTTGTTTTATTTTAACAATATTGTTTAACTGTATCTATTGCACTGGCATGTGGCAATGTCGGGGACATTGCCACCACGTGGCTCTTGTTTGTAATGTTGATGTTGTTGGACAAACATATTTGCTTTATGGATTGTCATATTAGGAATGCATTTTTAAAATATCCTAGTCCACTTTTAGTGTCAACCACATGTGATTTAGTATAAAATTGTGAGTGTCAACCACATGCGATCTAGTATGGGAGAATTAAGCTATCACATATAAGTTTGTTTTGTTTTTTTAATAATAAAAAATTGGTCAAGTTAGTTCATTTTTTTTTCTTATATAAGACATTTAAATTTTATTACCACAAGCCTTTCCTAGAATGAACCACACTCTATACTTCTTTTTCCATATCACTATTTACTCTATGTTATGCTATTTATTTCTTTCAGAAACTTTATGTGGACAAAGGACTGCTTTTATTGAACATTGCAGAAAACAACACATGAACAGGTGACTAAAAAGAAAAATATCATGTATATTTGATGAAACGGGGCAGCAGTACTTTCTATGTTTCTTTTTGGACTTTTTGAAGACCTTCAGAGTCCTTTTCATATGAGTTCTTAGCTAACTTGAAATACACATCTATGTGTATCTACATAATGTAATTTAGTTCTCGGCAGATGAAATAAAATTACACTTTTTTCTCCAGGGAAAAAAAAGACATTTAAAATTTAAATATAATATATTTGAAACATTCAAATTATAGAATTCCAACCATTTATATTAAATAGAAATGATCAAACAAATTTGTCTTAAAAAAAAATATTCCAGACTACAGCGATATCATCTTCACCTTCTAATTCTATGCAAAACATTAAATATAAATAATACCAGCGATATCATCTTCACCTTCTAATTCTACGCAAAACATTAAATATAAATAATACATTTATGATAAAAATACGAATACAATTAAATAGCTTAGAATTGTATAGTAAACCTTCGAAGTCCACAATTGATTACAAGTATGCACTGCAAATAGACAACAACGACGCAACATTTCATAAGCGATCATAACCACGAATACCAAAAATTTTAATATGCCTCAATTTAAGACCATTCGTAAAAATGAATTTGTGGTTAATGCTTGGGGTTCGTAGCTTGCGACATGACATTCAAGTGTTGCCTCGATTACTTGAAGATTTACCCACGAAGTACGGTCAAGCTCTATTGATTTTATTTTCTTATTTGTATAGCAAAGCGGTGGGGCCTCTCCCTGAGTCGTTGGAAGTCCAGGTTACTTTTCTTGCGGGGACCATAGTATTCTCTTGTGGGAGGTGTTGTCATCCTTTAATGCCTCGTGCAACCACGGTGATAGTTCTACTTGTCATTTGGACAGATCGTTCTCACATTCAAAATAAGGCTGGCCTCGGCCCATGTACTGTTACTACTCGTGGACTCAGTGATCTACTCACGCTCTAGCTCTGCTGTGTACAAGGTGCATGGTTCCTGGTTAGGAAAAAAAAAAACTTAGAAACCGTGACAAGGCAAGTTTTAGATGTTTGGATTGGTGTCTATTAATCCCATAAAGCAATTTATGTCATCCAACTTTGAAGTGTTCATTATGGGATCATATCATTAATGAAATAGAGATCCATTTATTAAAACATATGAAATCAAAAATGACTTAATTGTAGATCGATAAACAAAATAATATATGGAATTCTTCCCTGGATGTGGGTGCTTTGAGGAGAGACGTGACGGCAGCATGACGACCCATTGAATGCCTCCCGTGACACCTGTCACTACTTCCGGGGTATTAATGTAGCTCTCCTCTCGACGCAGTTCATTCAGCATAGACGGCACTCGGCTCTGCTCACAAGTCACCTTGCACAAATGTGGGGCTTTAATGGCTCTCTCTTCCAAGCGTAGGTCATTTATGATCGACGACGTTCAGCCCAACATTAAAGTCACCTCGCAGATGGATCCGCACGGACCTGATTTCTTCATAAGTTTTTCCTCTATGCATTATTTTCCCACCGCATTTCGATGCGACTTACCGGCTCTCAGCCCAGGAAGAAGGTCAAGCTTTGGCAGCAGTATGATCACTTGCCATCCATGCCACGAAGACTTTGAGCAACACCTCCGATGGAAAGCAACTCCAAGGGAGCGTGGGGCCATGCAGCGATGGACGCTCCATCTCCATGCAGTATGGTGCCCATATCCCTCTCAACGTACACAGGGTCGTGGACGACTAGGAATCGGAGGGGGGTGTCTCACCACCAAATGACATAGCCCTTGAGGCAAATATTATCCCATTACTGGCGTATGAAAAATGTCCTTTCCCAACCGCTCTGGGAAAGAGACAGAGCTCCTTCCCCAACTCCTTCCAGCAATTCTGAAAGTTCTTCGGGTCACCCGAATTCCTTGTCTTCTTCTATCTTGCACCTACAGGACCCTCCAATAGAGATCCCTTAGTAGCAAGATACCATGTGAACCCGGCACGCAGAAGAAGCTTCCCCCAATTCCTAGTTGATTATGCAAAACGCTGGGGGACTAGAGCAGGAAGGCGGCTCATCACAGAGGACGTCGACATCTCCTTCTGCAACGCAACCGCGTCTAAATTTGGGACCAACTCTCTCTGTGGATGATCAAGGCTATTACAATCCTTTCCCCATTGTTGAAGAACCATGGCATAAGCCGTAAGGCCTGGATTTTTTAATTTGTCTCTATGTTTTTATGTTCGGTAAGTCTGTTTGCCATATGTTGTTGCAGCCATACTCTATTTTTAGTTTTGTTTAGGGTGATTTGGTTTCCCTCACCAAGGGCAGGTCCATGACAGGTGTTTTGTTACTCTATCGGTGCCCTAACACTAATGATACACATGGAACAGACTCTATTCATGTAATCTTTTTTGTATATTAATATATCTTTCTGCAACTTAGAAAAAAAACACATGGAATTCTAACTATATATAAATGTAAATTTAAAAGAAAAAATGGTGCATCCATAGTTGTTAACCCGACTCATTCTTCATTCCTGAGTGTTCAATCTGCAACATTGTATTTACACATCTTTCTTGCTAAACAATTTTTCATGGCCTTGTACAAGAAGATCATCTATTAGTTAGTAGCTTCTTGTCATTCTTCCTAGAGCGTCATTTATGTCACAACAACAAGTGGTAATGCCGGGACATTGCCACCTCATGACTCTTGTTTTAAAAAACTTCCAGTAATTATTATTATTTTAATTGTTAAATTCTACATTTTATAAACATAAATTTTATATCTAATTTCTATAAATGTAAATTTAATATTTTATAATTGTTTATTAACACAAATTAAAACATTTTTTTATTAACACAAATTAAAATGAAATTTTCACTGCCATAAATTTTAACAAAAGTGAACATCAAATTTCAGCATGCAAATTAATAAAATTATTTTTTAAATTAATTTAATTTAGTGTTATATAAATTTATTAAGTACATTAAATTAACTTTAAAAAAAATCTTATTATAAATGACATGCAGATGAACATGACTATTATACATGTGTTAAGAGTATGAATAAATCTAATGGTTAAGAATATGTGTTTTTTCTTATAAGAAGTTACAGATTCAAATCCAAAAAAATAATTTATAGAAAAAAAAAACTTTATTATTATTATCATAATACCAGAATAAGTTTATATATACAACAAATAAAAATATTATAATGATAAATGTGTTAAGAGTATGAATAAATCTAATGGTTAAGAATATGTGGTTTTTCTTATAAGAAGTTACAGAATCAAATCCAAAAAAAATAATTTATATAAAAAAAAACTTTATTATTATTATTATAATACCAGAATAAGTTTATATATACAACAAATAAAAATATTATAATGATAAAGGGAAATATAATACACAAAATTATTCAACAAAATCACGGTAGGATCCCACTTCACCCGGTAGGATCCCACTTCACCAAGCCTTTTCATGTGAATATCTATATTCATATATTTTTTTGTGTCATATCGTAAACAACTCTATGACACTTTGACTCTTATGCATATGATATTTAATTTTCAAATTATGATTTATGGATGTATATACATTTACATAGTTTATACCATCTGGTCAACTGGGAAACTCTTGCTCTTCCTATTGAATTTGGTGGCCGGGACATCAAGAACCTGGAATTGTTTGGTATCTCACTAAGACTCAAGAGCTTGTGGCATCTTCTTACTGGTACTGGGACCTGGAGCAGAATCATTGCCCATAAATACTTAAAGAATAGATCTCTGGATGTCTAGATTCGTAGCCGGTCCTTTAATGTTGTTGGTACTTCTTATTTTTGGAATGGGTTTATCAGAATTATTGAGTGGATTACTTGTCAGCTGGGATGGAAGGTGGGGAATGGATTAAAAATCAGAGTGGGCATTGATCCCATCGCTGGGCCAACTCACAGTATACCCTATCCGAGGAGCTTAGGGTTTATCTCACTGACCTGGGTATCACTCATCTGGCACATGCACTTAATCTGGAAGGCTGTGGTTTGGATGGGACTGTATGGTACTCTGCCTCGGACCTGCTATTGGGAGGAGTATGGGTTGAACAGTGGTCCTCTTATGTTACTGGACTATCTCATGGGGGTATTAGGATTGGTCCTTCGGAGGACAGACTGTTATGGATGTATGATGAACAGAGGGGTATGGTGACAGCTAGGAAATCCTATGATTTGATTGTCTCAAATCACAAAAATGTGTTGGAAAATGACATTATGATGAAGATTTGGTTCTTTAACATCCCCCTTAAGATCAAATGTTTTGTGTGGCTCTCGTACAATAAAAAAATAAATACTTGAGATACTTTAAGCAAGAAAGGATGGTATGGTCCTAATAGATGTTGTCTCTACAAAGAGGAGGCAGAATCGGTTGAACATCTTTTTGTCAGCTGTCGATTTCTGAAGAAGGTATTTGGAGGCCTTAGCTGTATTTTAAATGTGCACTTGGACTGGAGTGCCCCTACTTTTCAGGAAAATTTATCCTGTTGGCTATCTCGGATGGGGTATTTACTGTATATGCCTTTTTTCATCACTTGGAATATTTGGAAGGCTAGGAACCGTTTATGTTTTGATGAACAGGAGCCCATTTTGAACAGACTGTTATATTTCATTTATGATGATTTTTTGACCTTTAAGCCTCCTCTGATACATAAGCACGGAATTAGGAACATTGGGAAGTCTCCTACTTCAGTGTATCCTATGATCTTTTTTGATGGTGCGGCTGCAAAAAATTTGGGGGGTGCAGGATTCTGTCTCTGGCTGAATGAACATCACCTTCTTGCCTTCAAGCTCGGATGTGGCAGATGTACCAACACTAGAGCTGAGCTCTTAGCACTTTGGGCATCACTACGGGTCGCAAAGGATATTGGGTTACCTTACCTACATATCTTTGGCGACTCCTCTATGATTATAAATTGGGCAAAAAAGGAATCTACCCTGGATATGGTGAATCTTGAGGCCTGGTGCCTCAACACTAGGATTCTCGTGTCCTCTTTCTTGTGGGTGGATCTCAGTCATGTTTATAGGGAACATAACAGGAGGGCAGACATCTTATCAAAGGAGGGATTACAATTGGCACAGGGACATCTCTTACTTAGTGAATATTTTGGAAATGAGATTATTGGGGAAAGCTCATCACAGCTATTTTAGAATATGCTCATTCTTTAAATAGTTGATCTCACCAGATTCATTAAGACTTTCAGGTTTTGTTGAGCAACTATTACTGATTACTAGAGACTCACCCCCTCCTTGGATCATATTTCTGGGTTCCTGTTATGTTCTTTAGGAACATAGATGACTGTACTTAGATAGCCTTTCTATGAGGGGGTTCTCATTGTAGTGAACTCAAAGTGCTTTGAGTATGCTACTGTGGGTATTTATATGTATTTCATGTTATTATTTTGCCTGGATAGGACTGTATTTTGCTGTATTGTCCATGAGAGGACTGTTTATCATTATTGCTGTACTTGTGCAGTATATATGTCTGAATTTCTTGAAGATGTAAAAAGTTCCTTTGATTCATTGAATACCAAGGAATGCATTTTTTCTGGCTGAAAAATGACGGTATCGTTGGCCTTGGTACATTTTGTTTAAGGTAGTTAGCCTAACATATTGCTTTTATTGAATTAAATTAATTAGAATATATTTCAGTGATAAATTAAATTATTTTAATTATTTATCATTGTTTTAATTATCCATAAGAATGTGGTTTATTGACAGTAGATAAGTGATTAGATTTATATATATATTTAATTAGTTTTTAAATTATATTGTCACAAAATTTGCATCTACATACAAAGAGAGTTAGCTTCGAGCTTTCAAAACAGAGAAGTTATCCAAGCTCTAAGTCAAAAAAAGGATTATTAACTGTTTTTATTAGGTTGTTAAGAAAGTGATAAATAAATGCTTTCATTGGGTTACATAGTGAAGAGCTGTAAAACTCCAAAATTCTTGCATACTTACAGAGATTAAAAGACTACATTCATAAACGGGGGGACAATTTGATTTTTGTCCCATCATTTTCATAACGTCATCGTTTCTTTAATAACACCCCATCCGGGAGTGATCAGGTTTATATTGACGTAGAGACCTATAGTGAATATGATTGTAAATATGGCCTTGTAAATATAAGAAGCATCTCTCCAAAAAAAAATGTTGTTGAATATTGGTTAGTTATTTATTAAATATTGTTAGATATAAATTTCCCAAAGTGATTGCACTAGTCTATGTCTATCCATAAATGTGAGGAGGCATCTCTTGATTTTCTTAGTTTTTGATGGAGACAATCATTTTAAAATTAGTTTATGTTTATGCATAAATATAAATAAGCTATGAACAAGCTATTTTTTTATTTTCTTTTTCTTTTTTTGGATACCAATCATTATAAATTTATTTTTATGTCTATCCATAAATATGAACAAGTTAATTCTTGATTTTCTTTTTCTTTTCTTTTTTTGGGTTGGATACCAATCATTATAAATTTATTTTTAAATCCTTTGTCAAAGTAATTTTGAATCTACTCATTCCTTTTAAACATTCTATTTTTAATATTTATTTGTTCATGTTATATAATGATTTTTTACGAGCAATAAAAATTAATATTAAGTTAATTTTTTATTATTAAAAATGAGATACTAACTTAAAATTATGAAGTCAATCCTTGCTAGCTTACTTGGTTAAGGTGTGGGTTTCGTTTGCAAGGCGGCCCAAATCAATACCTTTAGGGGTGACTTAGTTGGGAGGATACATCAAAAAATCTAGCCATGTTAAGGGTTGGTGTGGCCCAAGCTGGGTGCGATCCCCAGGTGATTTTGACGGATTAGGGGTTGCAATTTCTTAGCCAGTCATTGAAACACACTGGCCCCGAGTGATGGGAATTTCTAACAAACAAATAAAAAAAACTTAAAATTGTGAAAAAAAAAAGTATAAATAATACATAATATTTTTTAAAGTTGAGAGTGCATAAAGGATGACTTCTACTTGAAGTGCATAGAGTGAACATGATAGGGAGACAACACAACCAAAGATGAAAAGAGCTCATTGGGAAAAGTGGAAGCTCGTAATGGAATGAACATGAAATGAAATAACAAAAGAGAATTAGAAGACCTATCTCGCATGTAGTCTCAAAAGGTAACTACATCCTCCTCAAGTATGTTGCTTCCCTCAATCTCATAAAGAGAGACAAATAAGCTTATGTGTGACACGTATGCATGTCAATTTCCATGTGTCATTGTCTCTTGTTTTTCTTGCTTCATGCCCCTTTCTTTCCCTCCCTCCTTAATTCTAATGTTACACACTAATTCTAGAAAGATGAACATAATTTAGAAAGAATAAAAAACATGGTAAATATCAAAAGTGGTTAGCTAATTAAGAAAAAGAGATAGCTCATTTAGGTCATTATTATTTCAAAGTCAATGGTAGAGTACAATAGTCAATTGACAAAGGGCCAAGGAAGCACTAAAAACACAAATTCTATAATTGCATTTATATAATGAACATTAATTACAATAAATATAAATAAGTATACCATTGTGTTGAACTATATTTCTAGTTTTGTATTTGTTCCAATTCCATGGTGCATAATAAAGGATAACTTAAATATATTGGAATACCTAAGCATGAATGAAGATGAAAGAATTTAGAATGCAATAATGACAATGTCACTCTCAATGTTTTGTACAATGCTCTATGAAAGAGAGTAAGAAAAAATAATATGTTAGGGTGTGATGCCTTGTATAATACATGATATGCCTACGGATACGTTTTAGTGACAATATAATGTTTGTTTGATTATTGAAGCAATTTGATGTTGTAATTATTGGTGATTGTTCATCTTCTCATTGCACCACATGTTGTTGGTAGATTCCATACATCACTATTAACAATTGATATACCATTAGTGCACATGTAAGCCATTGAGGAGGACATTACCATTAGTGCACATGTAAGCCATTGAGGAGGACATTCACAAGTGCATGCCTATGGAAAAACTTGGTTTGGGCAATGTTAATGTTATTTGCACCAAAACACTATTGAGGATCCATGTTGTTTCCCCTTAGACTCTATGATGGGCATTGTATGTCATGATGTTAGGAAAGGGTACGCTTATCAAGAAGATGCAAGCATGAAGGATAGGATATGTGGATTCTAGTGCACAAGAGGTTGTGCACTTAATTGTTGTGACCATAATTGGATCAACATTTTTAGGTGTTTATGATTTCATATTAATTATAAGTATTATTATTATATGTATTTTATTTTATATTAATACTTTTTTCTTCTTCCAATATATGGGATAAAAATTATAATTTAAACAAAAGTTTACACCAAACCGTATTTTAGTCACAATTTTCGATGATATTTCATTAAAATTAGAAGAAAAAACATCATAATGTTCGATGATATTTTTGTTAAAATTAGAAGCAAATGTCTTTTTGATGGATACTCATACACTTCATTATAAACATTAACAATAATTCATTATAAAAATTAACAATAATGTAAATCATCTTTAATTTGTTTTTTCCATTAAAAAAAAATTAGTTCCTTGTTATTCATTTGAATCAAAGGTAACTTGGTTACATCAACAGTCAGTGACAATTGCACAGAGACAAGTTTTCAGCAGTATCTAAAGAGTCTTTCAGTACAACCTAAGGTGTCTTCAGCCCTACCAATACAAGCATCTCACATAAATAGAGGTACAAGTCATACTTCAAAGGATTACAACAATTGAAAATCACCAAAAAAACTCATCCGAAGACCTTCATGTAACTGAGGATACAATCAAAAGATCAGATGACTAATCCAAGGAGGCACATCTGGGAATATAATCAAGAGGAGAGAACTAGTCCCTCTCAGATCACTGAAAGGGTCAATAAAAAACTTTCCATACTCATATACATCTATCATCAAGAGGAGAGAACGTTTTCTCTCAAATCACTGAAAGGATCAATAAAAAACTTGCCATACTCATATACATCAAAGATGTATTGTAATGTGTTGGCCAAGAATAGGCTAATATGGCTATAAAGAACCATTCCCAATACATTCACCCGCAGTGAATTTTAAAAATAATAAAAGGCCCGAAGCCAAAGCAAGTGCATCCTTGGATAAGGCATCTGCCTTCCCATTGAATTTTCTGTACACATGACAAGACTCAAGGAAGAAAAAGGAAGATTCCAAAATTCTAATATTATTGCACCAACCATCTAAATTGAGAGCCGAGAGGTCTGCTCTTCCAACCAATTTATAATGGCTGAAGAATCACCCCTGATGTGAAGATAAGGTAAGCCATTAAATTTTTGCAGTAAACAGGAGTACCCACAATGCAAGAAGCTTCGCTCTAGTATTTGAGCTCTGTCCACGGCCCATTTTCAAACAGAAAAAGTGATCCTAGTTAATAAGAAGGTAAACACCAATACCTTCCCTCATCTTTGTTGATGCTCCATAAAAAAAACCAGCAAAACCCAAAACAATAGTTAAGTTTCTTCTTTTTAGACTCGACCAAAAAGCCACAAGATAAGATATTTACGTCGTTTCAACAAGTGGGAGTCAACTCCCCGAAGTTAATGGTTTTTTTTTTTTTTCTCCAGCCGTAGGATGCTTTCGTCCGATGATTGGGTTAATATGTTTCGTTGAATTTGATCTGTTGCATGCTGATCTGGCGATCTGGCACCTGCTCCTTATGCTCCTTAAATGCACATTGCACATGTAGGTCGACCTGACGTCCTCCATCGAGTGCCCCAGCATGCCCGTCCGACTGCCTGGTGACCGGCCTTGGCGATGGGACCGGCAGTGCTGCTGCTTTGTGGGTCTCAGGGGGTGCTTTGTTAGGCTGAGACTCTGTAGCAGTGGCAACAGGATAAATTGAAACTTGAAACTTCACGGTCGACGAAAAATCACCACAACAATCACCAAAACAAGAAAAATCTGGAATCTGGAATTTATTTGTGTTATTCTTGTACAATAATATTCAGTCCAATACCTGTAACCAATGTATCAATTTCTACATGAAAAAAGAAAAAAGGCGAAGAATTTTTTTTTAAAACGACTCTACCTGACCTAGAATGTAGCACTAATCCAGCGCTTGTTGGCTTGCATTTGCTCAAACCATTTCTCAGACATGATAAACACTTTTGACAGCTCGCCTGCAATGTATCTCATATCAAGCCTTTTTTCGGCATAAGGATCCATGCAGGAAGCAGCAATCTTCGCTACTCGTTCTTTCCAACCTTAACGAAAAGAGTCCTTCAACCGAGGATCCATCCACGATCCCCAAGATCTAAGGTTTCCCGCTTTTTTGCTGCTGCAATAGGACTGTATCCTCGAAATCTTCCAGCTTGCAATCCAAACCTATTGGATAGTCAACCATGTGCAAGTCTGGTTTTTTCGCCATTTTCAACAGACATTCAACCACCTTATCCAGCAGCTCCAACTCCAACTCCTCGCTAGTTATTGAGAAGATAACAAATAGAACTAGTGAGAAACAAATGTCTATGTTTATTTATGAAACATAAAATAGTACCATATTTAGAGAGCGAAGATTTTGTTCTCACCCATTGCACACCTCCAGCTCGAAACCACTATTGTCTACAACCTGAGAAAGTACATTTCTCCAATTTTCAATAGTGCTGGAGTCATATCTCAGCTTCCCTTCACGAGTTCTCTTATCTGCCAGTCTATTTAGGGCTTGAGCATATTTTCCATCTTTGTCATGCATCCAACAAACCTCTACGAGCGTGACACGGTAAAAGACTGGAATAATGGGAGCCTTTGACTCCAACATCAATAGGAGCTCATCCAGGCACCAATATGATTCAGCATATCTGAGGGGAGAAGATTGTCGCATGGATTGATGCCGTTCTAATATCATCTTTTATTTGAGACAGAAAATTGTAGCCCTGCTGCAACTCCTCCTGGTTCAGGAAAGCCCTCAATCCTTTTTCGAGAAGGCGAAGATAGAGAGACCTGGTGAAGGTTTTCTTAACATCAACACACCGATGGTTTATGAATACCTAGAACCACTGTTTGTTGTTGGAATGAGCAGCTGTGGAGGAGGATGCCACCATTGCCAACTGATAAACCGAAAAATGAATTAGGAAGCTGATAACTGGAAGAAAGGTCGATGCTCTCGACAAAAAAAGGAAGGGAGGAGAGTGGATAACACTAATGAATTGTGGGGAAGTTGAAATCCAATAGAAAAAGCAATGGTTTGCAGAGTTCTATAAGATAAATTAAGGAGAAATTTGCAATATAGGAATAAAAAAAATGGTATACAGAGATATACATTAAACCCACCATCCAATAAAATAGAATGTTGACTGGACTCTGTCTGTCATATGAATTATAACAATAATAGCTTTCAGGTTCCATATCTAAGCCTGTGCGTTGCAGTCCTGTATCCCCACACTCTTGATAATCCATTCGGTCTTCTGATCTAAACCTATCGTGCACAACCCTCCATCCCAAGTCACAGTGTTAGCTACAGATGGTTCTGGCTTTCTAACCAAGGCGCAGCTTAGAGGTTAGCTAGGAGTGAAGAGGTTAGCTTTAACTTTTAGGATTTTTACTCTTTACCGCATGCAGGCCACCTAGCGATAACATGAAGTAACGTGTTCTGCACCGTTCTACACAGCGATACCAACAATACCATGAAGTAACGTGTTCTACACAGCGATAACATGTTCCACGTGCTATGCATGCCATGTATCTACATTGTGTTAAGTGCTAAGCATTTGATAGCCTCATTAACATCAAATAATTGCATTATTAAAGGTCGAGTCAACACTAATAGATTGTAATTGCTTCCATAATAGTTAACCGTATACGGTATCGTTGTCTCGTAAATATCATAAGGAGGACAAGAAACAACACTAATAGATAGCTCCTTATTACTTTCTTTTCTTCCAGAAAAAGCATTGGAAAAGGTAGTGGCCAATTCCCATTACGCGTTTAGCGTCTATTCTGGCTGTATGTGGGGTTTTTGTAATGGGCATCCCATTTTTTGAATGATATTCAATGGTTGTTAACATACATTTTGATACCCTAGATGGGAGTGTGGAAGATTTGCATCTGTTCATTTTCCAGGCTTCGATTTGAAAATTTGTTAACAAGCACTCTGACTAATAAGGTATTTGTGCTTTCCATATTTTTTTATGGCATGGCTTATTTTATCTAGGTGGGCTCTTCTCGATATAGATATCTAGGGAACCCAAAAGAGTTTCTAGTTAGAAAAATTGAGGACTGCTGCTGACTATTATGTCTTTTGGGTTGTCCGGATTTTGGTCACATAGGCTGAATTTAGCCGTAGGAGACTTGACAGTTCTAATTGTTTAGTTCAGATCTAAGAAGAGTATACACACATTCAACATTGGAACTAACGGAAGAGCTCATACATTCATATATTCAGACAGAGAAGTTCCTTATATTGCATTATTAAAGGTCCAGTCAAGAAAAGAAAACCGCTTGTGATAAACGTAGAAAGAAAACTCTGGGTGGAAGAAACAATGAAGAGGGTACACAAAAGTGGCGTTTAGAGGGAAGAAAGTATAGACGCACAGACGCAAATAGAATGTCAAACCTGTAATTGATAATCCTAACTAAAGCCATTCATCCAGGACAAGACGAATCACATTGAACTTGAAATCTTCATTTGGAGGGACGACTTAAAAATACTGTTAAGAAGAAATTACAGCCATTCTTCATTCTTCCACTAATGTGATCAGAAGATCCATTAATAGCAAAAATGCCTAGCTCTACTGAAACTGACAATAATGGTTAAATAAAGGGTTACATGTGAGATGCACTTCCAATGTTTGCAAGACCAGTTACAGCATATAGTTGATTAATTACAGCTCAGTTGCTCACAGTACGTGACAAGAAGCTATGTACTATAAAATTCATATTGTTGTGATGGAAAGTTTCAATGAGACTTAGCTGTAAAGATTTAGACACATTTCCATTGGTTGGTAGCTTCACGGCATGCATTTGAAATCATTCATTAATATCGTAGAATAGTTTTACGCTTAAACAAAGGCTCGACCGTGCACCGGCCATACTAAATTCTACATAATCTCTATTTATCATGAAAAAACCTGCTCACTGCCTCTCTAATTTCATTATTAAAGGTCGATTCAACACTAATAGTGTATTTCCTTCCATAATAGTGACCTTATCATTGTTCATGGATATCTAATCTCTACATAAATTAAAAAATTCTTTCGAGCTTAGCCTTGTTTTGAATCAGAGTGAATGGATCTAACTCCACAAAATTGATGATAAAACTTCAAATCGCCTCACAAAAATCATATTCATGGTTTGTGCTAAACTCTGCAAAATGATGGAATATCCTCTTAGGAAAATATAGAAAACTGCTAATCAACTGGGAGAAATGGTTCCAATCAAAGCTCTGCAATAGCCTTACCCATTACGAAAATAGATTCCACAAGTACAATTTTCATGAGTTTTTCAGCTTGTTAACCTAAAACCAACACATTCTAAACTTCTAAATCGAACCGATATTGAATCAGACACGCCTAGCCCCGGGACTGCCAAATATTATGGATTTCTTAACTGATATTGACGCGTAGACCCTAGACTGCCAAATGTTATGGATTTCTTATTTCATGATTTTGATTATATAAAAGCTCTCGGTTAGAAAGCAACTCGAACCTGACGCGGTATTTTCCAAATTGTAGAGACAACAAAGATTGGCCCTTACCTCATCGTACTAAACGGATCAACAAATCCTAGTAATGTGCACCTATTTGAATCCCCGGCGAGGCATTTCTCCTGTATGTTGCATAGTAGTATAATACCGCATCAACAGGTTGTCCTGAAAGGCCATTTGTGTAGAGTTGAATTATGCATTCTCGAGCTTCACAAACTCAAGGTACATATCAAGCTTGGGTTTAGGCGGTTGTATGTTAATGTCCATATTCAATGTACGCAATATACAATCTAGATATAATGGAACACCCCTCCCCACCCAGGATGTCGAAGGCACATTGTCTCTCTTGGTGCAGTTGGTTTCCTCTGCATAGTCTCGTCCATTTTTGTTTGCGGGGAGTTTTTGGTCACTGTTGAATTATGAATCAAATTATAATTTTTTCATAATATTATAAATCTTTTTTTTATTATGAATTTAATTTATCTTTTTCTAGATATATACAACAATTTTAAGTTTTTCTTTATAATTTTTTTGAGATATTTTCCAATAATGTCCATTTAGATGTTATGAATTCTTTATTAATGATCCACATTTAAGAAATGTATACTTGATTGTAACATAAGAGCTACAAAAACTAAGAATCCATTATCATTTGGATGAGGCAAGACAATTTTTTATGATTACTTTTGAAATGCAGATAATGTAATGGCCAATTATGTGAATAATATAATGATACAATTTGTGATTCAACATTTCAAATTCTCTTTCTTGTTATATATGTCCACATCTCTTTGCTTAGCTTGCAGCACGGCATTCTTTTATTGCACCCCTAGGTACAATTGCTAGTTAATTTATTACTTCATTATAATGATTGAAAATATAATGTAAAGCATATTTAATGTGTGATTGGTGTTGTCTCATATACATCCAATAAAAACCGTATTAATAATCAATTATAATTATTGCCATTTCCCCATAATGTACATATTTATTTCCCCTTTCAAAGGGGAAAGAGAGACGTGAACGTCCCACCTACAAAGAATTAGGAGGTCAGTTGTCGAATCCAATATACCGACGTTGACTCCCGAAGTTTACATATTTTTAAGGGAACTTGATGGGGCCCAATTAAATCCAAGCACTATGAACACGGCACATATGACTTCAAAGTCTCAAATAGAGTAAATACATACCGATCATAAAGCATATGAAAATAAATACATTCCGATCATAAAGCATATGAAAAGGACGACAACTACAACGTTGAAATTCATGGCACTTGAAGATTTTGTTTTTTAATATTTGAATAAATGTCAACTTTTATATGCACTTCAATAAATAAATAAGTAATTCAAAAACACATATTTATTAGAGGAACATGTGTATTTAACTAACATTTAATACAAGAGTTTCCAAAGGGGCTGTGGGAGACATGGATAGCTATATTTACTTTGAGGAAATAGTTGATAAATGTGTGTGGGAGACATGGATAGCTATATTTACTTTGAAGAAATAGTTGATAAATGTGTGGTTGGCATTGGAAGAGTTTTTTTTATTTGCTTTTTTGTTTTTTCTGTTTTTAATAGTTTAGATCACCTTGGACAGTGACTCATTGAACTAGTCTTTCAACAAGAACGATGGGCAAGTCACTGCTTCATCAGCATATTCCTTTATCTCTCGTTCAATAGGGGAGTTGGAGCGCAGTTGGCATTGGATGGATCTATGGAGATGGCGGATTCCATTGAGAATCAAATGCTTTATTTGGTTATGTCTAAACAACAAAATCTCCACCTGGGACAATTTGTTGAGAAAAGGTTGGAAAGGCCCTAACATCTGCCATTTATGTTACATGGAGGCTGAGACCGTTCAACATCTTCTTGTCGAGTGTCCTTTAGGTGTTCATGTCTGAAGATTGATTTTCGATCAGCTGGGATTGGTGCACAGTGTTGGGACGGACACCTTGCGGAATGTCATTGCGAACTGGATCAAGCATGAAGAGGAACCTGGTTATTTACTATTTTTTTGTTGCTGGGCTTTATGGCTATGTAGGAATGCATGGCTTTTCTCCGGTATCAAGCCTTCTGCACATTATACAGCGATCTGTGCTCTTGATTTAGTGGCGGCATTTCCTCCCCCGAGGAGGAAAAACAAATTTAGGGTCATTGGATTGGGACCTCAATGTTACATTGCCACGGGTTTCTTTGACGGAGCTTCCACTTCCATCGCTGGAGGAGTTGGAGCAGTATTGTATATCAGTCACGAACACCACTTCTTGATCAGGCTAGGCTGCGGTATAAGCACTAACTCCAGGACGGAGCTTCTAGCACTTTTTTGTTTATTACACGTCGCCAATGTTATGGGCCTTCCCGAAATCTCAGTTTACGGGGATTCTATGATGATCATTGACTGGGCCAAGGGGAAATCGAAGCTAAATGTCACCAACCTAGAACACTGGTGTAATCGTACTGCTAACTTGGTTCATGGTTTCTCCTCTTTTGGATGTCAGCATATCTAACGCGAACATAATCAATTGGCTGACCGTCTATCTAAGGAATCCATGTCACTCATAGTCGGCAATCTCAATGTACAAGAATTTATGGAGGGGCAACTGACCCACGAGGTTACTATGAATCTTTTCTTTCAATAGATTGCAGTTGGGTGTCATTCAGTAAGAAGCTTTTTACATTTATGTTTGGCTATAAGTTATTCTTGTTAACCTTGTGTGTAGACAACCCTACGGTCTTAGATTGGTAGTTTCTATTACTGCATGTATATGATCAAATTGTTGATCGTCTGAATGGTGACAAAACCAATCTTCGCATGTAACAGGTCCTTTACTTAATAAAAAAGGATTGACATCTTTTTCATCTGAACAAAAAAGAAAAGAAAAGAAGAAGGTTAATAGTGTAGAATGTGGAATGTAAACCATGTCAGATGTAAGTATAGTGGTTTTGGTTTTTTTTAAGAATGATGTTGGTTTTTTTTAAGAATGATGTGTGTAAGTATAGTGGTTTTGTTTTTTTTTAAATAATGATGTGTGGGTGAAAGACACAATGTTCTTTTGAAAATAAAGTTCTTGTTGTTTAAAATTACTATGTAAAGTTTTTGTAACTTTGACTCTAGAATGGATAAATAATAAATTATAGCTTCTTCTTTTTTTTTGTCCAATAAAGGTAATGGAATAAAGTGTATTTTTGTTTTTTTGTTTTTTAATTTACTAATTATTTGTTTTTATTACTTGATGTAATATAATATACATATTTGTATCATCAAAATCACTACTAATTTTACATGACATAATACACACCGACATAGGTTTGATACATCAATACAAGCTTGGTCATCTCACTACTTGTTAGACTATACTTCATTGGATTCACACACATATTTACTCAAAAACTTGGATGTAAAAAATATATAATACAATTATTTATGGGTTGTGTAATGACTTGTAGTTCAAATTAATTGATATGCTTTGTGTACCTAATTCTCATTTTTAGGCTAATGATTTATATGGTCTAAATACCTTACCCTTTTAAAGAAATTAGCATGATAAAAAAATTATCATTTTTACCTAATTCTCATTTTTAGGCTTATGATTTATATGGTCTAAATACCTTACCCTTTTAAAGAAATTATCATGATAAAAAAAAGTCGAGGGATACAAAGATATCATAAATTGAAAAATTTAGATGTGGAAATTGAAATAATATCTCCACCTAATTTAAATGCAACAAGATGTTTGAAGAAAGTCCCTAGTTGTTTCAAGTTTGCAGCTTATCACATTAGAAGTTCAAAGTATATGGTTAAAAATTGTAAATACTATTCTAACCACTAACTTTTGTTAACTCGAGTATATATTTCTAATCTCCACTCACACAAGGTTAATAAACACTACTATGAAACCTTAGTTGTGAGTAGCAAGGGGCAAATTTTACATGTGTCTCAAGTCAATTATTGTAACTTTTGCTCAAAGAAAGGGACACAAAATGATGGGTAGGTAGTTTTCTGAGCTGTAAAATTTAGGTAATGCCTATTAATTTATTCCTAGCGAATGGCAAGAGTTTCCTTTCCACAACCACATTTTAAAAAAATTAAAAAAAATAAAACATACAAATTGAACGTATAATTTTAACACTAATCTATGATCATGACGCCACCACACAGGTTAAATTTAAAGTGAAAAATATTGAAAAGGCTAATTCATGGGCCATACTACTAGCAAATCCTAAAACTAAAAAAAAGAAACCCATATATACTTATGTATTGGTCAAGAATTTCCCAGAGGCTTTTCTTTGATGTGTATTCTATCGAAAAAAATAATTACGTATTGGCCACGATGAAAAAGAATTAAACTTAACTCTGTATACATTTATACAAACATAAATGACAATATTTACTTGTCATAAATGTTAGAAGTTGTATAAACATTATACAATTTGAATTTATATCAATTACAGTGTCAGAATTTAACGATACAATCTTTGGTCAAATTACAAATTTTGATTACTTGAATTGCATTTTTGAACATCTAAATGGATTCATCGCCTACAAACACACCTATTGAACTTGGATTATCCAATCTCAGTAACTAATATTATTCACAATTCAAAATTTTCTTTTGAATTTTTGGTCAAATTTCAAGTATAATCGATTAAAAAAAAGGGGCAAACAAATGTCCAAAATGTAGCATGTTTAGACTACTTCTATGTTTTCATACACTAATAAGTATCAAATTTATTTTATTCCCCATCAAGTCTTTGGTCAATCTCATGGGGAGGGATTAAGGGTGGGAGCCACTTTTGGGGGGATAATTTCACTTCCCCAAGGTGCGTCCAAGCTCGACCAACCCTCGTACAAATCTAGTGTAAGCATCCTACATATGGGTAGATTGTTCTCCCATCCAACATTGAGGTTGGCCTCGACCTAGGCTCAATATAGCTTGGAAAAAAATATCAATTTAAATACTGACAATCCCATTATTTCTTATGATGAAACACATCATAAACTTTAAATAAACTGAAGCATAATAAAATCAATCCACCACCCTATTAACTAAGGAGTCAATCTCCACTAGTATAATATGACTACGAAGCTTAAAAAGTAGACAAGCTCAATTGTTTTGGTGCACCTACTTTTTTGAAATTTTGACGAGGTAAAGTTTTCTTCTGATCAACTCATTTTTGGAAATTCCCATGATTTGGATCTTCTAACAAATAGCCTAAAATGCCCAAAGCAGGTTACATGGTCAAAATTATCATCGATAAAAAAAACTACAACATTTAATAAATTTATATATCAATAAACCAAAGTTGGTATGCGGGGACATTAACCACCATCATCAATATTTTGTAATTTAGCACTTACATTATATCTTCACAAAATTTTCATATGCATACAAGGAACCTAAGCATCTTAAAAGGAGAAAATGGCTTACGCAAAGAGTCAAAAAACCTTCAGGATAAAACTAATAACAATCCCAAAAACACTTTCTAATTTCCCTATTGGGCCCCATACAAAAAGAATGGTAGAGTTCCACATTCTCTATACTGAGACTGTGATCCAGATGGATATCAGTGGCCACCAACCTATTCCACTGGCTCAAAACAATTGTCCATTGTGGCAGTTTCCTAGTTATTTTTCTACAATTTTTCGAGTCCCAAACTTGTAGGGTCATTTTGAGGCCCTAAACGACGTTTTTTGGCGATTCAGGGGGGCATAAAAATTCTTTTGACATTCATTTAATCCCAACCAAAAGTTGTAAATCTCATATAGACCTTTCCAACAGGATTTCGAGCACCTAAATTGAAGATCGTATGTAAAAGTTATGACCTCGAGAAGTTGATTGTTCAACTAACCACCTTGGGGCCGCAAACTTTATGACAATTCATCTTCTAGGGTTATGTTTTGGACTTTTGGGGTTCTCACCCTCGTTCTTATTATAAATAGGCCCCTTTGGCCTCATTTTGTATTCATTTGGAATGGATGAGTGTAGCAGCCACATCTCTTCTCAAAGATAGGCACCACCATTCTAGCAGTTGTATTACAGTCTATTCTATTTCCGCCATTTAATAGAATGTGTTTACTGTATCTCTGATAACTTTGCAATATGTTGTTGTTTATGATTCTATATATGTTCTTTCATTTCATTCACACATAAATCAGCATCAATGGTATCAGAGAATTATGCTCTTTCATTCTTTCTCGATGCATATCCCCGACGAGGTCAGGGTATAGAGAGTTTGGTCTCGAACTAGTTTCACTTGGGGAAGATCACTCTCACCACCCCAAACGGCCTCCCATGGCGGAAGAAAAGAGAGACAATGGAGTAGGAGATATTTTCAAGTCGTTGCTCGAGGAATCCCTCGAGCGACAAAGGTTATATGAATGTCGAAAATGGCGAATTCACCTTCAACGAGCAAGCGTTTCGGTAATGAAACCCCATTCAAGGTACAAGTTAACTTTAATATTCCTTTATTTGAAGGAAAAATTGATGTTGATGCCATAGATAATTGGTTTAATGTTGTAGAAGGGTATTTCTTTGTCCACAATTTTTCCGACGGGGAAAAGATCATCTTTGTGCTCCTTAAGGCAGTCGCCCATGTCCAAAATTGGTGGGGTACTTATTGGGATCAAATATCATCCGATGAGTCTGGAATGCTTGAGACAAATACCACTTGGGCCTCTTTCATTGATGTCGTCAAGGAACAGTATTACCTTGTGGGAAACTATGATAACCAATATACCAAATAAGCCATTCTGTATCAAGAGAGGGAACAGACGGTGTCGGAGTACACCAATAACTTTCATACCTTGCGCACAAAGTTGGGTATCAAGTACTCCAAGTGTCACCTAATACTGAAATATCGCAGCGGTCTACATCGGTACTTCCAAACTGAGATGGACTTCCTCGACATCTCTTCACTTGGATCTGCCTATCGGTATGTTGTCAAAATCGGGGAGAAATTTCGGCAAAAGAACAAGCGAGACTTTGGACCTGTGAATCCACCGCAAAAGCAAGGCAAGGGAAACCCTAGCCCACAAAACACAAGATAAGGAAAAGAAAGCCAGTCCCCTCCATAAGCAAAGAAGGGGAATGGAAATACAAAGAAGGACACCAAGAAGTGGTGCGAATTTCATAAAAGTCATTGGTGACCGAGATTAAATATTTAGAACCAGATCCTGATTCTGATTCAGAACCCAATGTCACAGTCGCAGACCATGGGAAGCAAATCATTGATGCAGACCCCACTGTCATTGTTGTTACCGCACATATTCAACCAGAGGAGCCTTAAGCGTCAAAGGCAGAGGAGCACCTCTTCCACTCGCAGATGTGGGTGAAGGGAATCCCACTACATTTTGTTGTTGACAACGACAGCCAAAAGAACCTAATCTCAGCAGAAGTCATCAAGATATTGGAGCTTCCAACAACACCACACCCACAACCCTACAATATCGGTTGGCTAAGCCAAGGACGAGGTATTCGCATTAATCAACAATGCCTCCTACCATATGGCATCAAGCCTTCCAAAGACAAGGTACTGTGTGATGTCATCGCACTTGAATTCTGTGATGTTCTGTTATGACAACCATATATGTGGAAGTGTCATGTTGTATATGAGTCGCGACCTTGCATTGTTGTTGTCACTTTGGGAGGACAACTCTATCGAATACCAGAGACAATTGAACCTGCCACTATCTCGCAGGGTAGGAAGATAAGCTCCCACGCCAAGAAATTATCCCTCCTCACAGTTGCCTCTGAAGGTGAACATCAAATCACAGAGACCTCCACACCCTTTGCACTAGGTGTCTATGCGCAACAGAAATACAAGGAAAACGAAGTCAGTATTCCCTCATCCAATTGGAGTACCTTTACAGTGCAATGCCACGCATTCAAAGTGCTCGTCCAGAAACAGATCATACATACAACAATTACAACCCTCTCGGGATGTCGAAGAAAGGCAACATCTTCACTTCAACAAATGTCGCACCAAGAGATCATCTGAACACATAATTCAAGATATGATACGGGATTTGACGCAATAGATACCATTGCTTCCTAAGGGGGGAGGATACTGATCCGGATTTATGTGTGAATGGAATTAAAGAACGGATATAGAATCATAAACACTGACATATTGCAAAGATAACAGAGATACAATAAACACATATTCTATTAATTGGCGGAAATAGAACAGACTGTAATACAACTACTAGAATGGTGGTAGCTATCTCTGAGAAGAGATGTGGCAGCTACGCTCATTCGTGCCAAGCTGAATACAAAACGATGCCAAATGGGCCTATTTATAATAAGAATGAGGTTGAAAACCCCAAAAGTCCAAAACATAACCCTAGAAGATGAACTGTCATAAAGTTTGTGGCCCCAAGGTAGTTAGTTGAACAGTCAACTTCTCGGGGTCATAACTTTTGCATACGATCTATGATTTGGGCGCTCGATAGCCTGTTGGAAAGGTCTATCCAAGCTTTAAAACTTTCAAATGGGGATAAATGAATGAATATGGAAGCCATTAGGCCCTTGAATCGCCAAAAAAACATCGTTTAGGTCCTCAGAACGGCCCCGAAAGTTTGGGACTCAAAAAACCGTAGAAAAATAACCAGGAAACTACCACAACAAACAATTGTTTTGAGCCAGTGGAATAGGTGGGTGGCCACCGATATCCATCTAGATCATAGTAACAAAAGACTACATACATAAAACATTAATATGACCAAGGGGTAAGCCAAGTTGAATAGATAACATGCATGGCAGTCAGGGATGATTTTAAGGAACCATACATATTTAAAAGTGTATAAATGTTGGCGAATATTACCAATTCTTAAAACACCAACTATAAAATGATTGGCAATATTNTGGCTTCAAAAAATGCAAAATGGCAAATCTTTTTTGGGAGAAAAACATGGAAAAATAGCCCATTGGGCTAAAATTCGCGCCTAAAATTATCCCCAATAGCAGTCATAACCATCAAATCTACTTCAAAGTAGTGTATCTAAATGACGTTGGATTCGCGGGGGCTTTTCACTGTCTAGGATGGGGTCCAAAGCTTCATGGTTGTTGCTACCAGTGATAGCCTTAGCAACCTTCTCCTCCTTCACCAAAACGTCTGCCACTAATCGAGTTTCTTCCTTCTTAATCTTGATTCGTTCAATTACATGATTCTTCGTCATGGTTTGGGCGGGCTTGTTCTCCAACTCCATTTCTTGTGCAGAGTTCGCCACCTCAAGCTCCACAACTACCGCAAAGAAGCCGAAAGGGGAGATGGAAGAGCTCTTGATATCAGCACATCACTCGGTCATCACTTGCACCCACTGACCGAGCTCTTGTAAGTCTTCCTCCATATTGAGAATGTCTGTCTTGATATCTAGCAATGTATCTTCATAAAGGCCAAGTGTCGAGCTAAACCTACACCACTTGCCTCCCAAGGCTTCTTGACAAGAGCGGCCTTGTCGACTCGGGGCCCTATGACTTTCATGCACCATATGCAGGCGTCCACCACTCACACACACTCGAACATGGGTTATAGACTAGCACTTAGTGTGCTCTGAGTTGAGAGACAATCACTAGAGCCTAGGCCGATAGAAGACAAAGTCCCAAATGGAACCCTCCCACCATTAACAAGTGGCTTGGCGACCATCTTTTCCAACCCTTTCTCCTCCATTAACACACAATGAAAGCTCCCCTATTGTTGTAGATGTCAACCGTCCCATCAGCGTTTAACACCCCTTTCTTGTCGTAATACCACTCCATCTAGGAACCACATGAGAGACAATCACTAGAGCCTAGGCCGATAGAAGACAAAGGCCCAAATGGAACCCTCCCACCATTAACAAGTGGCTTGGCGACCATCTTTTCCAACCCTCTCTCCTCCATTAACACACAATGAAAGCTCCCCTATTGTTGTACATGTCAACCGTCCCATCAGCGTTTAACACCCCTTTCTTGTCGTAATACCACTCCATCTAGGAACCACACTATATATATATTGGATTTGGTGTTCTTTTATTTTTGATGGTTGACATTTTTTTGGGTTACCAAACACGTTTAATTTAAATATTAGTTGTATATATATAATTGTTGTGGAATAAGTTAAAAGTTGGATGAATATTCATCCAACTTTTAACTTATTCCACAATTATATATTCATCCAACTTTTAACTTATTCCACAATTATATATATACAACTAATATTTAAATTAAACGTGTTTGGTAACCCAAAAAAATGTCAACCATCAAAAATAAAAGAACACCAAATCCAATATATATAGTGTGTGTGATTCCTAGATATATATATATATATATAATTCATCCAACTTTTAACTTATTCCACAATTATATATATACAACTAATATTTAAATTAAACGTACCCAAAAAAAAATGTCAACCATCAAAAATAAAAGAACACCAAATCCAATATCAAAACAGCTAGTATGATATAATAATTATATGTCCACGAATAATTTGAATGTTTTGTAGCAAATGTTCCAACAATAGAGGATAGGAAGAGAACCAAACGGAAACCTAACTATATTCCTTTGTTTAAGTAAATTAAATTAAAATTTTGAACACTACTTTCATTTCATTTGTAAAATACTTCAAGGGCAAGAAGGTGGGAAATTCAAATATTAAGGTTTCGGTTGAAAAGGAATAAAATAAAAATATGTAACTTTTGTTCTGAAATTTAAGTTTTAACAAAAATGTTCTAAGTTTATTAGTGAAAATTTTATGCAAAACATGAAGGGTTTCAGTTGTTAAGCAAACGTTTTTAGTTTATTAATGAAAATCTTGTGTAAAGCTGAATGGATGTAAATATAAAAATAAGTAAATAAATAGAATAAAATATTTTTATTAAAATTGTTTATTTTCTTAATAAGTTTGGTTATAATATTTTATAATTGTTTTAATGGGTGGGGATTTTTTTTGAATTATTTTGTTTTAATGGGTGGGGATTTTTTTTGAATTATTTTGTTTTAAAAATATTTATTTAAAACAAAATAATTAGATTTCTCAATTTACTAATACTATAAATATTAGTAAAGCTTTACAGTGAAAACTTTTGGTAATTTTTTGGGAACTGCACTAGTGCTCCTATGGCACCTTCATTTGAGGGCTTTATATTATGTGCATACTTTCCTCTGCTCTCTATTTTTGTTTATTTTATATTTTTAGCTTTAGTTTTTAAACATTCCCTAAAATTTATGGGCATTATACAGTGAAACCTTACATTATGCGGTGAAACCTTCACTAAAAGAACCCTCCATAAAGGTTAAAACCCTCGGTGAAGGGCACTCCACCTCTGAGGCTAGGGCGTCTTCATCATTTTTTCAGGGGCTCTAAATTAGGTGCATTTTCCAGGGGCTCTAAATTAGGTGCATACTTTCATTCCCTCTCAATTATTTTTATTTATTTATTTAATTTTGTTTTCTATTTTTAGTTTTAGATTTTTCTATATACATTTTTACATCTTTACATAAATATGAGTAATTCACCGCATTTTCCAAAAACTGTTAAAAGAAGACCTAGCACAGTTACCCTACAGAACCTTTATGTATTTATGGAGTCAATAGAGAAAACGTAGGGAAGCAAGAGAGGCTAAACTTTATGAATATATAGAATCCTTAGTGAAAAGTAGTGAAGAAAGAGAAGCTAGAGTTAAAAGTGATGCTCCATAATAAATTTACATATTTTCAAGAAGAGATCCAAAAACAATTAGACAATAAGATTTAAAAAAATGGAGAACAAGGTAGAGATAATGGAGACTAGACTGCATGCAATGGAAATTCAAAAAACACTCAAAGGAGAGGCAGATACAATAGAAAATACTAAGTTAAAGGATAGGATTAAAGAGTTAGAGGAAAAAGTTAACAAGGACCTAACACTAAATAATATAGAAGGTAAAATAGATATCAAACCCATTAAAGAGGAAAAGAATAAGCTCATAGCCTTAGACCATGAGCGTAACAAAAGAGCTTTAAACCTCATAATTTTTTGTTTAAAGGAGGAGGAAGAAGAGGATGCATTAGCCATTGTCGAAAAAGAACTTCGCAATAGGCTACAAATTGAAACTACCAATATGACAAAAGCAAATAGGTTAGGGAAATTAATTGAGAATAAAGAAAGACTAATACGGGTTAAGGTTACCTCTACTGAACAAAAATATAACATACTCAACAAGAACTCAAGATCAAAAGGCTCGGGATATTTATAAATGAAGACCTAATTCTAGAAGATCAAGCCGAATTTAGAAATGAGGTCCAAAAGGTAAAAGAAGCTAGGAAGGAGGGAAAATGGGCATTAATCGAAACAAGAAAGTTGTTATTAGAGATAGAAACCAAAAGGATAGTAATAAATAGTAATTTGACACACTCCAGATCTTATCCTGGAACTGTCAAGGATTTCCATGGAGCAAAGGCCCTAAGTTAAGTTGGATCCCGAGTGAAATTGATATTATATTATTGGTTGAAACTTGGGAACACGAGGAGTCCAAGGTCCCTGATATAGATGGATATGTCCTATGGTCAATATGGAATAAACGGTCATGTCGTAGAGGCATTGGGGGTATAGCCCATTACATTAGGAAAAACATATCCCAACACATTAGCATTTATAAGAAAGACCCTTACAACCAATTTATTTGGATAGAGATCACAGACATTAATGATGAAAAAACCTACGTAGCCATCTGTTATTTTTCCCCTATTAATTCCAACTTCTATAAAAAAAACAATTTAGATCAAAATTGTCCTTATAATGGTTTAGAACATGATATTTCTAGTTTAACAAAGGAAGGAAATATCATTTTGGTGGGTGACTTCAATGCTCAAACTTCTAGTAACCAATATATTATTTTAAGCAACTATTCCAACCCTAATCCTCTTTGGTTAGACGAACACCTTGAGCTAGCTAATAGGTACAAAAGAAGTTCTGAAGAGCTAGGTCATCATTTATTTGGGTCTAATATGGTTAAATTTTTTAGTGCTCGGATCTTATCATTTGCAATGGTCTCACATAATGACCAAACTCTATCCAGATGACTTGCATCCATGGGCTTGGAAGTAGTGTGGTAGATTATGTTATATCTGATATCCCTATATACAAAAAATTATTAGATTTCAACATCTGCAACGATCATGAGCCCAACTCTAATCATAGACCTTTAATTATAACTCTCAATATCTCCATCCGGAGAAATCCCAAGGAGGAAAACTATCATTTCCAAAAGCACTTGATCTTCGATAAAAATAAAGCTGGCATTTTTCTCTGTGATCTAAAAAATAAACTGTTTCATTGATCTAGTATGGAGAATATATAAAATCTCTACCATAATTTTGCTACAACCCTCTCATCGTCCATTAACAAGTTCTCTATTGAAGTCTCAACTAAAACGAGCAATAGTAGAACCAACACTTGGTATGATCAAGAGTGTAAAGATGCAAGAAAAGAAATTAAGCAAGCTACTACATATTTGATAAAAATGGACAAGATAAATCAATACAAATCCTTAACTAAAAGAAGAAGAAAAAAAGACAATATCTAAGTAAAAGGCAGGAAAATCTCCTACACCTCTCCAAGGTGGCTCCTAAGAAATTCTGTAGGCAAATTCTAACTCCCAAAACAAAAGAAGACAATAAAATTGCTTTAAAAAAATGGAATTCCTATCTTAAAATATTTATGAATCCCCATATATCAAAGATAACATTCAAACCCTTCTTACAACGAAAGAAGTTTTCTTATTAGAAGACATAGATTTCGGGGTTAAGCGCAAAGCAAATGGAAATCCAAAGACATTGAAGGCTACCAAGCAGAAATATTAAAAATCAGAGGGCATATCCCCATCCTGCACATCCACAAACTCTTTAATCTAGCAGTCAAGCAAGGGTTTCCTTCACCTTGGACTCAAAGCCTCATTATTCCTATTTTCAAAAGAGGTGATAAAAATGACCCCTCTAATTATCGAACTATTATGATTAGCCCTCTCTTAGCTGAGTTATATGGTATTACCTTATAAAAGAAGAACAATGAATGGCTAGAAATAGAAGGTAAGCACATTAAAGGCCAAGAATTTTGTAGAAGGAATCATTCAACCATGGACAACCTT
This sequence comes from Pseudotsuga menziesii, assembly GCA_001517045.1. Taxonomy (NCBI): domain Eukaryota; kingdom Viridiplantae; phylum Streptophyta; class Pinopsida; order Pinales; family Pinaceae; genus Pseudotsuga; species Pseudotsuga menziesii. The sequence goes on from LPNX011078437.1 coordinate 157,937, forward strand.
GTTCCACTTAGGATCATTGCAAAGGAATTTCGTAATATTAAGTCTGAACTCTCTTGTTGCTTTGTGGATTTTAGAAAAGCTTTTGATACAGTTCCTAGAAATAACCTGTGGAATAGGTTGGAGGAGCTTAAGGTTCCTTTTGAGTGGTAAATTGTCGCGATAAGATTTTACGAAAAGGTCATTACCAAGTTTAAGAATAATCAGGGGTGGAAAACATATATAAATTGTAATATTGGATTTAAACAAGATTGCCCCCTCTCCCCTACCCTTTTTAGCATTTACATTGATAAGCTAGAAAAGTTTTTAGAAGAAACAGGTTGTGCCGAAATAATCTTAGTTGGGATAGTTATCATCCTCCTAATTTATGCTCATGATATTGTTCTTATGGAAATGTGTCCTTATGATATCGATAAGCAATTAATAATTCTGAAAGATTTTTCTCTGACATGGGTATGACTATTAACACTGACAAGAAAAAAATCATGATTATAAAATCTAAGAAAGGCACGTATGCAAATTTTATTTATGATAATAAAAATCTAGAGGAAGTGACTTCTTACAAGTATCTTGGAATTGATATTCATCACAAGCTCAATTGCAACTATAGCATTGATAAAATGATTAATGGAGGGTGGAAAGCTTATTTTGGTCTTGAAAATAATTGTAAATCAACTAATCTAGTCACGTGGGATAAATAGAAGTTCCTCTTTGAAACTCTTGTCATTCACGTTATTTGGTATGGTTGTGGCGTATGGGGGTGCAAAATTTCTATAGAAGCTTGGAGGAAGATTGGGAAAATCCAGAAGCAGTTTATAAATTATAACCTCAAAATTAAAAGCAATATGTCTTATCCTATTCTCCTCATATAAGTGGTTCTTTCCCCTATCGAGAGCATGGCTATGAATAGGACCCTGATGTACAAGCATAAGATAAAAAACATGGGAAACGAGAGACTTCCTAAAATTGCTTTAAACTCAAGTCAAAACCAACTACGCCTCAAGCGGTGCTGGTGTAAAGATACCATAGCTTGGTTAAACCATTGTGGCATTGATGATAATGCCATTTTGCATAACATTGATAATGTCAAAAATATTATTACTTTTAAGTTTAAAGAGAAAATATGGTGTTAAGAGAAAATTAAGACACTATAAGGAAAATTTAGCGGTTAAGAGAAAATTAAGACACTATAAGGAGGTCATTAATCCTAACTTGGAATATCAGAAGTATCTCTCGGTAGTAACTAGCTCACGTAAGAAAATTAATATACCCAAAGTTAGAACAAACTCTCATGGACTCCATAGCGAAATAGGGAGTTAATCTATTCCTAAAAATCCATGGGCGAATAGGGTTTTCCATTTGTGTTAGTCTATGAGCGTTGAGGATGAAAATCACTTTCTCTTAGAGTGCCTTTTTTTGTAAGTTAGTGAAGAACCTTGTATCTCCTTAAAAGAAAATAATGTTACTATCAAATTTCCGCTACCTGCCAGAAGGCCAAGTGAGGCAGAAAGGAGTGGCTAACTGCCAGAAGAAGATCTTAGAACACTCGATCGAATTGGCACAACTAAATACTAAAGCCAGATCCAGTATAGGATCATAGCAAAGGGTAGATGAAAGAGAATCAATGTCTTGGAAATTACAAAGAAGATAATCCCAGCCCTGAATGGGTTCAATCTCAGGTCTTTCCTTTTTTTCCTTGTTTTTTCTTGACTTGTATCCATCCCCCTGAAGTTGGGAACACTAAGGCCAGTTGCATCACATCAATGGAATCATGATGGATTTCCTTATCAGACTCTGAAGAGGAAGATTCATGGTGTATTTTATGCCCTTGTGGAGGGTCATTTTTCATGCTTTCATCTTCTTGAAGAGGCATGTGCACCTCGGGCGGAGGTGGAGTGGATCTCTATTCCTATTCCTATTCTGCAGGGGGCATGTCTTCATCAAGCTAGTCGTCTTGTGTGTTTTCTTCATGCGATTTCCAACTTTTGGCTCTATGTGCCTTCGTTGTTCGTTGCTATTGGGTTTTCCTTTGCAAACATGCATTAAGAACATGGATCGTTCATCGATAGATCTTGCACTTGAAGGCTATGTTTTCATAGTCCAATGCTTGAATCCAGATGGAGTTTCCTAGTTTCAGGTTGATCATGTCGAGGAGCCCTAAACTGATATCAATGGTGGTGCAGATGTAGGCAAAGGTGAATAGACCCTATGTTGAGTGAATGTCATCAAAGGACAAGTAGCAACCCATAGCATTTCCTATCCCTTCGAAGACCGATTGAGTCCAGAAGTGGATTGGTAAGTTTGGAAGATGTACCCGATGGGAACCTTCGTCACTACCATAGTTAAAGGGCCAAACTTAGGGAACAAGGGAGTTATGAAAATTCCAACATATCCCCAAAACCAAGGCCCTTTGCTAGTAACCGAAAGAAGGTATTCTCGATAAGGAAAATCACTAAAAAACCCTTTAGAGTAGAGTAATACATGAGAGTCCTCGGGCCAGTTTGAGTTGATCCACTCAAGGAGATCTTTTGTTTTTGGCCACATTCCATTGAAACTACAGATTAGGGTCTTCTCCTTGTGCAGGAGAAGGTTCTGGATGACTTCCAGTTGCATAATCTCCAAAGTGGGAACCTCCTCAGATTTATCTACTATGTAGACCAGCAAAGGGGTCTGGACTAGATTTTGAGCGGTAGAGAGCCCTTATCACGTTGCATCCTTGAAGGACTTAAGCTGAGAAGAAGAGGATATGTTGTTTCCTCCCCGTAGACTGACCACCATGGAGATGCATGCGTCATTTGATATCCCAAGGATTTGGAGGTGCCGATGGTCTGAGATTTGTCGTCTACCATAGATAAGCCCTTGTAGTCCTAAAGGGGTTCCATCTACCTGTTGAATCAAGGATTTCAGTTGCAAAACAGAGATTTGTGAGTTCACTTGCAAGCAGAGAGAGACCCCCCTTAGAGATCCTACGAAAATAAAAAAGGATTTGCTTGCAAAGTTCTCATCCGCAGACTTCTCATCGTAGATAGGCTCCCCGCCAGTACCATTTCCTTGCGTGAAATCACCGCCCTGGCACATGAATCTCGGTGTCCCGCGGTGTAAATAAGAGTCCTTATAGTGCAGGGGCATGCTGAAGCGACTTATTCCTCTCTCACTGGAGCATAATGCACGAGGGTTCTCGACCGTGTTCGACCCCACATCGACAAAGAAATCCATCACGATCTGGCCGGCTAGGACACAACTAATCTGAACTGAAAACAAAACCTGCGTTTTGCCAAGCTTCTTTGCATCGCCAAGAGAAAAAACCTCTCCCCCTTCGGGTCTTCTCTGAGCTGTGGAAGGCAGCAATATCCCACCTTGGGTTTTCTCTTCCACATTCATAAGTTTAATCAGAACTCAGCCACCCAAAAGCTTCAATGTTGAGAAATTGGGAGCCACGAAAGTCGCATCCTTGACTGAGAACGTCGTGCAAGGAAATCGCCTGAAAGTCACAAAAGACGATGCCATAGACGGCTTGCTCGGCAAAGCCAGCCTTAGGCCCTTATAGTACCTCAGAGTAAGGCTCCTTCCCATCTGAGAGGTCTCCATTTCGAAACCCAAGATGGCTTATCGAGAAAAATTGGGAGTCGTCAATTCTCTTGGAAAAACATAACCGAACCCAATGAGTCCTTCTCTTAGAGTGCCTTGTTTACACCCACATTAGATCTGAGTTTCATAGTATTTACTACAATATAAAACTTTATAACCTCCTAACTTGCCAAAACTATAGTGAGCCTGGAAAGCGTTTTTAGCATGGGAACAAGATTTTAAAGTAAACCAAGTGGTATCCTTCTTATGGTCCAATAGACCAAAGTTGGTCTTAGTGGACGTTCATCATCATCATCATTAATTTTTATAACAATATTAAAGACTTTAATTTTTTGTCAATTCTTGTTAGCTCATTTCGTTAAAGTGTGGGTTAAGTTTGTTATACGAACCGAGTTCAATACTTTTATGGAGACCTAATTCGGAGGAGAAACCCAAAAAATCGTTTACTTTTATGGTGACTTAATTGGGAGGAGAAATCCAAAAAATCCATCCATGTTAAGAATTGGTGTGGCCCGGATGCGATACTCAACTAATTTTAACGGCTAAGATGCCCTTGGGTTGCAGCTTATTAGTCAATGGTTTAAATGCACTAACCTCAAGTAATGAACATTTCTAATAAACAACAAAAGAATTACTTTAAATTATTATAAACATAAATTTGACACTAAATTTCTATAAGCATAAAAGTTACATTCTATAATTTTTTGTGAACATATTGTAAATTATGTGTTTGATGAATAAAAATGAACATTAAATTTCAGCAAAAAGGTTAATAAACTGTCTTGCTTTTAAAAAAAAAATCATATTTTTTAAATTGTTTTACTCGTTATTATGTCCCCGGCGAGGGGATATATATAAATCGGGAAGGTGAATTAATTTGTGAACTAAAGTTAAACTTAAGCCTATTTATTTTAATTGATTTTTTTTTAAATAATTTTTTTTAACTGAAATTGGATGGTATGGTGTGATGTCAGCCTCGTGGAATGGTGCCCAGCACCCGATGACGTGCTGAAATCATCTCGTATTTATGACATAAGTTTTACCTAAGTCAGAAATAAGATATCAATTCCTGTGGATGATGTGATTGATATGGGGGCGTCAATTAACACTTGTCTAGACCTGTTGTGGTAGCATTCTATATGTGTATTCGTGTAACTGTCTTGGACTACGTGAAGGATCTTCCCAAGACATTTTTTTATCGATTTCGCATTCAATGTTTGCCAGGAAGTTGGAAAATTTACGTGTCCTTTAGCTCAGGACTTCAATAAAAGAACACAAGTGGTCATAATCTGCGTAAATTTATTGCTTGAGATATGCCACATTATACGAATATATTATTTAACTAACTAGTCGTAGATTCAATGACATTTCTTTAGACTTGGGTTCAAAAATTATGTAAATGTTGAAACACTTCTCTACTTTTAAACAACCATTTATTGATTGGGCACACCTGTCGTGTGGTAGGCACTTCCATTTTTTACTGGCCAAAATCCCACTAATAGCTATCTGAGACAACTATATCATTATGAAAAACCCTTAATATGTATTGTAGCGTCCCCTCCCTCCTACGAGGAGAATGCAGCCACTGAACCTGCTTTGATACCACAATGTATCGTCCCCTCCCGCCTACGAGGAGAATGCGACCACTAAACCTACTCTGATATACCACGATGTACATGTACCTGGTGCCCATACACCTAACTAATATGCAGAATAATTTAAAATTTCTCTTTACTGTCTCTTTTAACATAGTCATGTGGGTCATGTAACATCCTTTAGCATTCATTGTTAGGCTTAAGAACTGATCTAACCATCCTTCCACCATCAACAGATCCACTCTGTAACCAGAAAGGTCATTTCTGCACTGAACCCGACCTTTCCGCACTCTGCCTTCTGCATTCCCCTTTTCGCCTTCCGCTGCAGAATCTAGGAACCGAAAACATAATGTGCAACAGAGTCATTCAACCAATTTTTTCCTTCTACCTTCTGTTGCGGAACTCGGGAATCAGAAACTCAACGTTTGATGGAATCATGCAACCACTTTCTGCCTTCCACCTTTTTTCCTTCTGTTGCGGAACTCGGGAATCGAAAACTCAGCATTTGACGGAATCGTTCAGCCACTTTATGCCTTCTGCTGCGAACTCCGCAATCGAAAACTCGGCATTTGACAGAATCATTCAGCCACATTCCGCCTTCCGCTGTGGAACTCCATAATTGAAAACTCAACATTTGACGGAATCATTCAGCCACATTCCACCTTTCTTCCTTCCGCTATGGAACTCGGGAATCGGAAAACCAACAAATCGATACCTTTATTTGTTCACCTTCCGCTTTCCGCAGACAAACTCTAGATCGCGAAAAAACAACACTTGTCCTCATTTCTTTTTCTATTTTCTGCCTTCCGCTGTTGACTTCGGGGTGCAGAAACATACACTTTACCTTAGAGTTTTCGACTCTTTGCCGCCTTCCGCAAGCGGATCTGGGGTGCGGAAAACGAACATTATGCCTTGTCTTTTTCCTGTTTTCCACCTTCCCCCTTCCGTAGGCGAATTCCGGGGTGCGGAAAACCAACATTTCTTACCTTAGGATAGCTGCATTTTTTACCCTGTAACTAGGCTTCTAGCCTCCATGAACTTAAGCAAATGCAGTGGAAAATACAAGGAATAAACATATGCAAATGTAGTGGAAAATACAAGGCATAAGCATATGCAAATGCAAAGGAATTTAATCAACAGTAAACTCTACTTAATTCATTTATAAGCATTTTATATAATCAGTATATTCATAAGCAAATATCTTGAAGATGAAGTTGTTCCACAACTAGCTACGTCGCTGCAACGTTCCACTCAACCATAGGCCAGTTGTCTTCATCAATCTCTCAACACAACTGCCACCCTCGAGCTGGGCATGACTTCCACAAGGAACTAGGGAACAACAAACTCACACATAGCCATAACATATCAAACACAGTCAAAACAACCTACAGTTGGGTTTTATCAGACTGTCCATACAAGCCAATACTCAATTGGGTTATCATGCTGCAGGAAAACAAGCCAATGCACTGTTGGGTTTATCATGATACATAGCCAAGCCAGCAATAGTTGGTTTTATCAAACTACACACAGTCAAGCCAACATTCACATTAAGGACCAGCCAAGCCAACTAATAGATGGGTTTCTTAGGCCACTCGGCCAAGCCATCTTACTGTTGGGTTTCTCAGGCTATTTAGCCAAGCCAGCTAACAGTTGGGTTTATCAGGCTGTCCAGCCAAGGATTACACATGGCCAAATGCACTTCAAGACACAGCCAAGCCAACTACCGTTGCGTTTCTCAGGATGTTAAGGCAGTGGAAAGGAAGAATGGCTAAGCTAGTGGCTCATTCAAGAGCTAGGGACACCTCCACAAGATCTATCTAGCATGGCATCCACAATATCTACACACCCAACATAAGGAAGCATCCCCTTCTCTACTACATAGTCCCTCAGGCTATTCCTTCCCTCACAGTGCTCTTCAGGGTGTGCATAGAAGATTCACCAGCCACTCTTATCTTTTTGGTGTGGTTCCTCTCTGCACGAGGCTTATGAAGCACATTCGATGTCTCTTCCACTCCTAAGTCTCGCATACAGTTAAGACCCAAACCAGGGCACACATAAAAAGAAACCAGAAGGAGACACAATAACACGGGGCTCCACTCAGTAACACAAACGACTAGGTTTGCATGCCACTTTGTAACACAGGAGAAACGGGGTTTTTAATTATACACAGGAGAAATGTTGCAGAACAACTCGCTCCGCAATTCAGGATAGTGAACAACTGAACAATGTGTGTATCCTCCTTCGACAATCCGTGAAGAACAACAAAAAAACCTTCTTCCCCTAAGGGAGAGACAGACTGGGCACACAATCACGTGCTTACTTGCTTCAGAAGCAAGAATGCAGCTTCCCTAGACTATAGGCTTGCTCAGACACAAAATCTAACTGCCATGCCTTACTCTACCCAAGGCATTAACTGCCTCAACCGTTCTTCTAGAGGAATTAAATGACTGAGGATAGAGGACAAAAAGGTAGTTGATGGTTTATGGGTTCCCCCACTGACGTCTCGTATCACCCTATTGCCTCAGGACTTTGACTAACTCCCCTCCCTATTTCTTGTGAAATCATGCGCCCATATCTTACATTGTAGTGCATAGCTAGTTGTGGTATTTTATTAAATTGCATTTTTACATGGTGTCCCAAAATATATTGTGCCTGACTAGCACAAGAACCATCGGCGCCATCCTTGATCGTCGATACACAAAACACCAAATTATTGGTGGGGCCTTAACCTTGAGCTCCTCGCCATGATTTAAATACAATATATACATCATGTACAATTTGAATACCATGGGGTCAAAATCGAGGTGTTACATGTACTACTTTTGAACTGGCCATAATATGTTATTGATTCAGATTAGACAACATCAATTTGTGTTGCTTCCATAGATTTTTTTATGTGTTTGTCAATAATAATTTTTTTTTTGCAAATTTCTATATTTAGAGTAAACATACCCCTTGGGAGAATTGTTGCAAAGACATAGATAACATCATAATTCACATTGTTTTCCAGGTTTAATCCTGTTTTGTTGAAGTTTTCGATATAAGGCCTAAGTTTATCATCGCTTTCCTTTCTTGCCTTACAGATTTAATGGATAACATTACAGCTTTCTGCTTGGTTTCAGATTTAGAATTCAATTGTCGACATGTTTTGATGGGTTATCATTCTCATGCTTCTCTTGCCTCTCTGTCTCCTTTGGGATAGGATTTGATAAAACTGATCCAACATTGAAACGGGAGGCACAAGCTGGGTCATTGCTTAGATTAATCGTTGTTTTTCTTAGTGTTCTGTCATAGGTACGCCGTTAGGCGTTTTTCCCTGGGGTGGATTTTTAAAATCACTGTAGACTTCATCGTCCATCCGACCAGTAAAATCCCAACACATATATAAGCCCTCGTCTCTTCACCGTCGGTTTGGTTTACTTACAGTTTGCATCACCACTTGTATTAATATCTCATAGAATTGATCTACATGACTATATTAATATCTCGTAGAATTGATCTACACGACTATCGGGGGACCTGCAGCAGATACACCGTCAAAGTCTTTTAGGCAATTCTGAAAATTATATTTTAGTGTCCTGCTCTTTCCCCATTTCCATTTATGGTAGCAGTGGTTTGTTATATGTTTGTGATCTGTGAGTGGATAGATCATGTTGAGCAGTCAAAACATCCCTCTAGTGCCATTGATAATAAGGAAGAAGGTGAAGAAGTTTTGGTGATGATGCCTGGTGATGAACAACCCGCATTCATAGCTCAACCAAAATCTGTGACAGAAAGCATTATATATAAGCCTTAATTCCTTGGAGTTTCCTGATGGGTTAACGTCTTTCTATCCATGTCAAGTATGTCAAATTAGATCTTCGTTGTCTCGTGGGTGGAAGTTACTTTTAATGTTTGTAGATATTTATGTATTTCCTGGATGGAAACCTATGTCTAATATGAGAAATTAGCTATCTGGTGAGTGGAAGTTATTTGTAATGTTTGTACATATTTATGTATATGTTCGTATATTTCAAAAAAAATTAAGACGGGGTTTAATTTACAGTCAAGATAATTTGCAGTAGAGTAGCTAAATCTTAGAATTTCAGCTCGATCACACCAGAAAGAAAGTAAACAATAATTTTTAACATTCTAAGAATGTTTCAAGAGAACTTCAAGGATTTTGGAAGATTATGTCTCAAAAGAAATGACCATATCCCCATCTTTACTGTGCTACACCTTCAATATCCTCCCTAAGTGAAAACTAAGTACTCCTCGCGTCTCCATCTGAAGGGAGTTTATCTGAACACTTGGATATCGAGCAAGTTATTTATGAGTAGTTTACTTGTTAAATTTTGGATTTTTCAGTGATTTTTAAAATTGAAATTTGAAGTGTTTAAATTGTGTTTTTAATACATAAATGGATTCAACATTCTCAAATACCTCATAGACACCTAGATTGTGCAAGTTTAACAACTATTATATGTTTTTTCAAGAATTATAAAAAAACAGAAAAAATAGCTTAAAAAGTTGAAAACTAGACTATTGCATTTTAAAATATTTCTTTGATGATTTAATGGTTTAAATTTGGATGTCACTTTTGAAAGTAATATAGATAATGGTATTGATGCGAGTTGAAATAAAATAAAATTGAAAGTTCAAGCTAAGCTACTATGCATGATATTGTTGGAGGTTTTGTGCCAACATCTTGTTGCATTACTACTTTTCAGCTTGATAGATGCTCATCAATATCCAGATTCTCTAGCTTTGACTCGTCCCTCTATCGAATAGAAGCTCGCCACTTATTTTCCCAAAGGTGTCTTTACTATGGGTATGGGTTTCAACAATCGTCCCTTGATCCAACCGATAAATGCCACGCGTCCTTCTTAATAGTATTGACCAGATTGTTTTTTGCCTACCCTTCAATTACAATGTTGGCATGTGCATCATCGTATGAGACGACCGTCAGATGGCATGTTTGTATTGAAGTCTCCACCGACTGGGGAAACAAATGCATGTTTGTTACTGTTGTCAGTGTATCATTCTGTTTAGATACTCTCCTTTGGAAACCAAACTATCTCAACAAACCATTATCAGAGATGGTGAATGGAGAGAGTAGCTGGAACATCTTCTTAAACTATTGAAAAGTGAAGTCTTTAACTGATTCTCCAGCTTCAAAATGTCGCACTTGATACACATGAACTAGACCTAATTCGATCATGAAAGTCTAAGCTGGGGTCGGGACTAGAACTAGCAGTGACATGACGACGATCATCCACGAGCATGTCCTCGTCACGAGATCTAGCTAGATATCATGTTCACCCCACCTCAAGATTAAATTTATTATAACAAATTTTATTTTTAGAATGAATGTAGTAGCGTTCAACAGGTCGAGAACCCAACTCTGCAATTGTAAATTGTTATTATCATATGTAAATTACAAAACACTCCATTTACCGTAGATCTATCTTAAAGATGACTCTACCAAGCTTCGAGAGGGATCAAATCTCTCAAGGTCTTTACCCTTTCCTCTCTTTCCAATCCAATACTCACCCTATTTTATGCAAAGTCAATATCCAACGAAAAGGTTATACACGCTTTCATTAATGAATAATAAGAAATTAATGACTGTAAAGTATAAATTATATGGTTGTAAACATAGCTTGAGAATAGTTACGTTGAATAAAGCACTAATATTACCACCATTTAACTCTCGTTTATTATAAATATTATAAAATAAAGCACTAAAAACATTTTATGCTATAAAATAATGACAATATTGTCTTATGTGATTCTAAAAACAGTCAGCATACTCGAGGATTAGTCTTATCAAAAACATTTTCCATTAAAAGTCACAATTTACATTATTTTAAATACTCTCACTGGATCATGCAGCGACGCAAATTGCAAACCTGCAAATAAAACGTAAACAAACAAATAAAAACCCCATTCTTCTGTCACCTGTAATTTTCTCACTCCCCAAGTTACAGAGGATAACTGAAACCTGTTTATAGTTTTAGATCTACCGTTTCCTCTTCATCACCCATCTCAAAAGCACCCATCTTTCAAATCTTGGCATTTGCTGGTTGCAGAAATAGACAGACATCAATGGAGTTGCAGACCCAAAATCTCCATGTAGCAATCTTCCCTGGGCCTGGGTTGGGCCATCTCACCCCACTGCTCCAGTTTGCAAAGCGTCTAATGGATTTTCTGTCACCTTCATCACCGCCAAATGGATGACGACCTCTTTTCGCCAAAACTTGTCGTCTTTGTCTGCGGGCACGATCGAGTGGAAGAATTTGGATCCAGTCTGCAGGCGGCCGAGGGAAGTAGCTCATACTGGGCATTATCTAGAAAAAAGCGCCCAATTTGGAAAATATTAAAGGCTTGGAGGGAAGGAGCTCGCTCAGAGAGCAGGAGGAGGAGGTAGATCACATCGGGGAGAATTGCACCTCAAAAAATTCAAGCCATATTTGTAAGTAGAGATCTGCTCCAGTATTCATTTAGATTTGATCCACTGTGAAACCACACGTTGGTAATAGAGATTGCCCAGTGAAACCTCATCGGTGATATTAATAGAGCGTGTACTGAAACCTCGTCGGCGTTGTTAATAGAGATCGCGTAGGTAATATTTGACACTAAATATAACATATACTTGAATTAAATATTAATTATGCCAATAACAATTACTCAATGTAGAGAAGAGACAAAAATGTCTCAATTATTGGATATGATTCCAGCACTATTCTACTTTGAATTTTGATTTACTCATGGTTATTCCATTCCATATAGGGTAGGAATTTGAAAGATATTCTACTGGTCAGTTTTGGCGATTAACAAATTTCGACTGATTTTCTTGTTTTATTTTATCAAAATTAAAAAATATAGATCCTCAATCCAATTAAACTTATATAAAATATATTAATAACTGAAACAGAGCATGTAGCTCCCTTTTCGTAAGCTTTTTTTTCTTTCTCTTGTTGGATTTAGAGACGTCTAATTACAATAATTATGATTATGATATCAAATACTGTCGCAAGATTACATTTATGTAATGATTAAAATATGCCAAACAATGTGATTAATTAAGTCATGGCATTATACGCATTTAAATAAGGATTTGGATACAAATACATATAGAATAATGTTAATCAATTATAATTGTTAATGGACCGATTATAGTTGATTAAAATAATAGCAGTAATAAATTTGAGCTAAATAAGGAAATCAGAATTTATTCTGATTTATTTCAGTTTTTTCTGAAGTTTCCCGATTTCAAGATTTTTATAAAAATCGGAAATTCCAGATTTCTTTTCAGACTTGTTTCCCAAGTATTAGCTAAATTTCAGCTGCCCTAGGATTAGAATTTTTTTTCTTTGGCACTGCTATAAAAGGGCTGAGTCTCCAAGGCTTGCTATCATCCAGAAAAATTGTCTGCTCCATTTGAAGACAGGATACTCTCCGGAGAAAAGGATTGCAAGTTCTTGGAAGGATTCGAGAGCCAACAACTTAAGTCAAGACCAGGAGCGTATCAACCCAGAGCCTTGGAAGCTGTCTGCGGCGTTTGAAGATGGAAAGTAAGTTCCGCTGTGCATTAAGCTTGATTTCTAAGTTCCGCTGTGCATTAAGTTTAATTTCTTGCATAGGAGTAGATCTTGGTTAGGGTTTAAAGTAATTAGTTATACCCACAAGTAAAAACCAACAATTGGTATCAGAGCCTCCCTTATGTGAGAATTGCAGTTTGAAATCCAAGTCTCCATGGCTGAAATTGCTGCGTGTGATCCCCTGAGTATGAGATGTGTTTTCTATGACTTGCTGTGGTAGTTGGAAGTGGATTGTGTGATTCGAACTCGAAACCTGTGGCCTCCATTCACCAATGGCGCGTCGTGCCGATCCAAATCCCTTCGAGGAAGAAGAAGTTAACCCCTTCTCGGTACCTAACTTTGTATATTGTTCGGTGTCTCAGATCCCTAAGAGCTGGAGAGAAAATGCAGTTTGCGAGCCTCTCCTTGTAAATTAACAAATGAAGTTTGCAGATCTTCATTGTTATAGAAAAGAGAGTTTGTGAGGTTTTGCAGTTTTCTGCATAAATTTTACTCAGTCAAAGCGCTTACAAGTTTATTTCCTTTGAACCAGCGTTTCTTTTAGATCATCTTGCTTTAAAAAATCTAAGTGCGTCTGGTTGTATGATTAGCAAGCATTCCATTCGTTTTTGGGCTTGGCGTGTTATTTTTTTTGACATGTTTATCTGCCAGATCCCGTCTTGTATGCTCTCCTTCTGTAGTGGCTTACAATTTTTTATTTTTTATTTTGTTCTTTCAAAGCTGTCATTTGGTTGAATTTTAATTTGGGACGGTTTCATATGTCGAATTAGTTCTTAGCACAAGCTTTCAGCTAGATTTTGAATT
>LPNX011078437.1:177663-192369 GCA_001517045.1 Pseudotsuga menziesii
AGCTATCTGCGGCGTTTGAAGATGGAAAGTAAGTTCCGTTGTGCATTAAGCTTGATTTCTAAGTTCCGCTGTGCATTAAGTTTAATTTCTTGCATAGGAGTAGATCTTAGTTAGGGTTTAAAGTAATTAGTTATACCCACAAGTAAAAACCAACATCTCTTTCAGCAGTGCCCATCTATCCTAAAAGAAGAAGCTTTTTTTATGTTCTTGTGTCTAACCTAATTTATATGTTGTTGTTGATGGATAATTAAAATTTGTATTTATTACTTTTTAATTAATGACCAACAAAACCAATAAATTGATTACTTTTTAAATTTATGTCTATTACTTTTTAATTTTTAAAAGTAAAAAGTAACTTTACATAAGGTTACATAACATTACAACATCTACATCATAATTGGCAATATTATTTATAGCCGACATAACATTACTTAACTTTACAAGATCTCCCACATACTACCCACATACTAGAGTGTAGAACGTCTCTCGGCACAATTAGATAATCAGATAATCAGGAGGAAGAGTGCATCAAAATGATCAGCGAGTTTGTACAAATTGATCGTTGGGGAGTTGCTACCATTAATTATCACATACTTTGCTTAGTTTTTTGGTTTCATTGAGAAACTCGAGAATTGTATTTTAAGGACATGACAAACAGTATCAGAATGTATAGTTTCCTCACCAATCCTCCCATGGAAGAATGCTCTCCAATCTTCATCAAAGTTCATTTATCATTAAATGATCAGAGGGAGCGTTGAATCGAATAATAGTAGTCAGTCACCTGAAATCATGAAATCCTTATAGGCATTAGCGGTTGAGGACACGATGGATAGTAATTAGTTCCCAGATCTGGTGGTGGGTCTAGCAGCCCATGAATCTGATCTGGTTGTCCTTGCCATTCTCCTTCAGGACCATATCCCAGGGCTCCAAATTCACAAAGATGGGATCTGGCTTAATGTTGATTGTGTTCTTGGTGCTCTAGTTATCAATATCGATGAACATGGGCAGTTGAATTTTACCTAAAACATATGATGATCAATGTTAATATTTTCTTATGGTATTTGAATGGTTGAATTGGAATTAAATAAAACTCACTGCAATGTCATAAATTGATTCATTGATTCGATTAATATGGAGTCAGAAGTAGCCCTTCCAAATCCTACTAAGGACTTCTGAGTGCTCACTCCAAACAACAATCTATCTATACATGCATAAACTTCTCCTTCTCTATCGATGTGACCTTATGCATCAATAGTGTTATTTATTAGTGCAACATTTGGGATCAAATGGCTTGACAGAGCCATCATCCAGAATCTCAGGGAATTGCTCACAGTTTTGATGGGTGGCTCTCACAAGGTCTACAATCCCATATACAAATATCCATATTGTTTATTCTTAATATTAATATTGATATGCATGATTTAAAAATCCAAATAGACATCGACTAGTATTAAACCCTAAGTGTGTTTGGAACTAGTAATATGTTAATGCATTGTATATTTATAATTTATAAGAAATAATAAGGTTTAAGAAAATTACCTTTGTCTAGATTATATAGATTTTAATCATGGTAATTTAATATTTCATTCCTCATTAATGATTTCATTCTTAAAAATGTTCTTGCATGTGTATAGCTCTAACAGACCAAAATATAAATATAATGTGTCCACCCAATTGCATGAATTTGGCCTCAAAACAATGCTTACGAAAGCCATCTCCAATCGTTCAAAATATGGGAATGCTTTTTTTGAAAAATAATAATTAAAACGTAACTTGCAAAGTGAATTCACCTCCCAAGTGTGTGACCTCTCTTCCACAAACTTATTTAACATTTCTTTAATTTGATTGGTATTTAAATGTAAATATTTCCTGGGCGTCAACTTCAAAAGACCTAAAGGATATAAACATATCCCTTCTGTTATCTCTAAGGTTGTTTGACCTTTTTACCTTAAAATCTTGGATTGTGGTGAGTTTTTATTTTTAAATTTTAGCTTTGTTTACGCCTTGAGTGTCATTATGGTTTTCTTTTAGTCTTTTGAATCATCAAAACTTTCACTCATTTAAAGTCATGAACCTATGTATGTGCAAGAGATTATATATTATATATTAGATTGTTAAAAGTGGCAGCATTTCACGAACTGGTAGCATTTCACTTACTGGGAGCATAGTTTCAAAGGGTATTTCATTAAAAAGTTTGTTATTTATAAGTACCATGGAATATAAAGGGGTAATGAACTATGGTTATATTCATGTTATTCGGTACATTGGTATAAACATGCTTTAAAAGCACCCCTGTCTACAAAATTATGGATTTTATCGTGTCATTTATGGGATTGTACACCTGTTCTCATTTTGAAATTAAAGCACTCCATGCAATGAATATTAGTACTGATCATGGCAGAGTCGACATAATTCATCATTTTCCCTAAAAATCTGTCTCATTATTTTGCCTAATACTCTGGTTAACTGGAGAAGGACATTCAGAGAGCCGTTTGTATACTATCAATGTTCATTGTTCACGAGCAGCAAAATTAGGGTTTGAAGCAGCTAGGGTTTGTTTTCAAACTCTGAAAGATTGTATGTTAAAAGGGCCGGATTATATCATATACGTTTCCTCGCATCTCAAAGCAAGCGGTTGCAGTAAAAATTCCCTGTTAAAAGAGTATAGTGTGAAGGGTTTTAAAAATGTCGAAGACAGCAGAGGAAGAAGATCCAGAGGTTGTGGTAAAAAGAAAGCCAGGAGGTTTAATTTGCAGGTTGGAGCCAAACAATACAGAGTGGATAATGAAATTTCCTAGGTCACCCAAATTAATGAAGAAGGCCGTATGGTTTACCTTCTGTGAGAAATTACAAGGTTACCACTCACAGGTAACCATGTCATTTATTAAAAACTATAGAGATGAAAAGATTCCGCTTGAAAGCTTAATAGTTAGGGTAAACAAAGATTCTATTGCTGAGGCAATAGATGTTCCAGCACAGGGGGAGAAATGGTTTAAACAACAGGATTTCCAAGGAGATTATAGTGAATTTTTTATGCCAGGATTTGAGAAGCTAGATTGGAAAAACGGTATCCATGTTAGCAAAATAAAGCCAAGCTGGAAGATTCCTTTAGAGATGATACAAAACTATATCACATGTGATGGCAGGTATGACAGAGTGCTTAAATGCCATTTAAAATTGTTGATGCACCTTAATGAAGGTATACAAATCAATCTCCCATTTTATTTATTAAAAATCCTTCAAAAGATGATTTCCAGGGTTCAGGGCCATCCCGAGCATACTGCTCGATCTGTCTATCATCAGGGCTTGATTAAGCTATTGATTTTATCACAGTTGCAAAAGGAGGGAAGAATATGGGAAGCTCTATTGACAGAGCTAGGGTTTAAAGACAACCCTAAAGAGAAAGGAAAAAGAATGATGGAAGATTCAGACCAGCAAACAACAAGTCACAAAAAACCAATTCAAACTGTTGAAGAAGAAGGAAAGAATACTACAGAGAAACCCATTCAAGAAGGTTTGTGTCCTGAAGCTTCATGCACAAATGAAAAACCTGAAAAACTGAGTGTTATGCTGAAAAATATAGCCTCCAAAAATGAAATTCCTAATCAATTATTGAAGATAGAGAACAAGGATATGAAGCCAAGAACCAGGTTAAGAAAGAAGCTGCAGATAGAGAAGAGATCAGCACATGAAGATGCCATGGAAATTGTAATGATAGATGATGCTCTTAGTGAAGAAACTGTACATACATCAAAGGATCAGTATTGTGCAGATATTTAGAGGTTTATTGATATTCAAGGTGTTGCAGGGTCTATACCTGAAGCCTTTTGCACAAACAAGCAGGTTAATTCAGATGATGGTTCAGCATCAAGGACTCTAAAGGAAGAAGAAGTCCATATAAGAGAAGAAGACTTGGAAATATCTCCAGAACTAAACCAAGTTAAGAAGTCCTTGCAGACATACAAATAACAAACCAGGTATCTGCAAAACGTTAATGAAAAGTTGATGATAGCCAACAAGTGACTTCGTGAAGATCTGGAGGATAAGGAGACAGAATATCAAAAGTTGTTGATAAAATCTAAAGATATTCTAAGGGAAAAACGAACTATTCAGAAGCAGCTTGAACTCATCAAAGCTCGAAATAAGGAGGACAAACGAGACGCTGAATTCACCAGATTGCAAAAGCGTTCCCAGGTTTTGAGTGATTTAGCTATATTAGGAGAGGCTTCCAAAAGCCTTTAGAATTTGAATTGTAGTTTGCTTTTGAAGTAATGTTGTTTATTTGACAGATGTATTTTCTATATTACACTTGTACTTGAATACTGTTTAAAAGGGATTGACTTCCCTATTTTTGAGAAAGTTCGATCCATAGATGTAGGATCTTATAGTTAGCTTAAAGAAACAAATACTTTGTATTTAAGGAGAGTCTCTAGATGAGACGGGGGTGTTGGCATTTGGAGTTATGAAGATCCAGTTTTGATGACTTTCTGTATGACATAAAATACTCTACATCTTCAATACAGGTTCTACCTTGATATGAGTATGATTATGATTATGATTATGAGAGCAGATTTGACACGCTTTAACTTTTGCTCCCAAATGTAAGCCAGGGATCCCGGTATAAAACATCTCCAAGCATTATAGATGATGTCGAATGCACCTTCCGATTCCATCCAAAGATGATTAAATTGAAAAGGAAGGGGTCCCGGCTTCCCCACAAGAGATAGAAAGAAGCATATTGGTTTATGATTCGAAACAGTTGAGCAAAGCAGCTTTGATTCCGGGATTACCAGATTCTTTAAAAGGTGTGGACTAACCAGCACCCTATCAAGCCTGGCTGCAATGTGTCTCGGTCCTATCCTTTTATTATTCCAAGTGAATTTACCATTTTTTGGCTTGATATCTGCTAGACCCCAATAGGAAATCAGGTCCTCCAACCTCTCTCCAAATGGATCTATGACTTTGGTGCCTCCCCTACGCTCTTCGACCGATATAGTAACATTGAAGTCTCCCACAATTATACAGGGACATTGCTTTTTCCCCTAGCATTGGTCTTCTAAGGAATTCCAAAAAGAATCTTTTTGTGCCTAAATGGTAGGGCCATAAATGTTCCCCACCCAGATAGTTTCCTTGCTTTCCTTATCTTCGATTTCCACAAAGAGCCGGTTCTTATTTTCTATTGTTGAACGCATTGTGAATTTTCCCTTGTCCCACCATGTGAGGATGCCTCCTGATGCCCCTGTCGCACTGACTGCTTTTCCTTCATCTTTTGGCCAGATTTTCTTTATTGATGAAAGACTGTCTTCTGCAGTCTTTTTTGTCTCTTGGATGAGGAGGATGGAGTTGGATTCCATTGTTTTGATTCTTTTAACAACTTCTATTTTCTGATTTCCTCCCAGTCCTCAACAATTCCAAGAGACCAGCTTCATTATTTCCTATGTTGATGGAGCGCCCTCTCCTTTTCCTTCTTTTCTTCTTCAGGGGCGAGGAGGTATTTATTCGCCTGTGGGTTTCTTACCAAAAAATCTAGGTTGGACTGTTTTCCTGTTGCTCTTTCCCTTGTTGCTTCCTGTTCTCTAAGTGTTTTATTGGATCTTGTTCCTTTTTTAGATAGCGGTTTTGGTTCTTCGTTGGAGTTTTCTGAGACTTCTTCTGATGTTTCCCTTCTCTTAGACCGGGTGCATGTACCTCCATTGTTAACAGAGGAATTCGGTCTTGCTTTTGTATGAGTTCGAACCGGAGGCCTTTGAGCCATCTGCTTTTCCACGACAGAAGAGCAGCTGAGGGTATTGCCTATTGCGCGGAAGTCTTCATCATTCCAGCAATGTAGTGGCAGATGGGGTAGCTTCACCCATACCAGCACTGCCTTAGGGATATCATTTTTAGGGCCAAAGGAGAGGTCCCATTAATTAAGATACATCCCTCTCGGCCCCATAAAATATGGCCCATTTCTAAAGATAAGATCCCGATCCTCCTTTTTTTCAAATATGAAAGCAAAGTAACCCTTGCCGCAGAATATTTGTTGCACTTCCCCTTGGATGAGCACTCTCCAGTTTTTATTGAGCCATACTTCCACAAATTTGGGGGAGGGCCACAGTCCTGTGAATAATCCAATCAACCCTTTTTCTGATAAGGTAACAGCCTTCCTTTTTGAAGCCGTGGAGGAGAGCTTGACACTCGAAACTTCAGATCTCCTAACAAAACGTGAAGAGGCGGACACATTGGACGACATGGGGGCAGAGGAAGCCACAATCCTTTGAAATAGCCCATCGAAGTCCTTTGGATCAAGGTCCATGATGCCTAGCAGCCAAAACCACCGCGCAGGAAAGCCGGTGACGTGAAGGTTACAGATCGATCAATCACAATGGGAGACCAGTTCGTTCAGTCCCTAATTAGCACAAGGATAGATAATTGTATTGTTTGTTTTCGAGAACTTTTGTTTCCTTTCTCTTTTGAATATTATTTAGCATGTCATCTATTCATGATTAAATTTTGAATGTGTTTTTTAGCATGTCATGTATTCAATAGTGAGCTTTGTGGTAAAACCTCTTTTGACTTCTTTCTCTTGAGCCGTTTTTAAAAATTGCTTCTTTTTTTTATTTGCTTAACCCTTTAATTATGGATCCTTTAAAGGTTATAAAATATATTTTAATTAAATTTATCTAAAGTTAGTAATCTTTTTTAATTTTAAATACATAAAAATAGTTTGGATATTTTATCATCTATTGTATGTTTTCCCGGTATCTTATAGATGTTTAAAAAAAATAGTAAAGGTTCATGTTTTTTCATTTCTATGTTTGGAGATAGTCAATTATCAATTTAAAGGTTTAAGCATGTTAGTGAAGTGTCAACTAGTTTATGGGTTTGCAAAATGGCCATAAAGTGTCTTGGTAATAATTCAATCCTAGACTCTAGAGAGATTGTACAAATATTATGTGCAAATATGGGTAAGCAGAGAAAGTGTAATGACCTTCCAAAATGCAAAATCGTAGATTTTTTATTTTATTTTGAATAATATACTTGGGAACTATATCCCACATTTACCACACCCATGAATAAATTTTGATTTAGATACACGAATCTTGAAATTTGCTTTAACGATTTCAATGCATGCTTGATTTTCAAAGTAATATATACAATGGTTTTGACATAAAAACAATATTTTTTCAAAATATTTATAAAAAAAACCCTTAATTTGGTTATTTTATCATGACTTGGGTACATATAGAGCTTTAGTTTGGTCTAAGAGAAATTGAGAAAATATGACTAAAGGCCTACATAACCTTTCTATAAAAAATATAACTAAATATTCAAGGTAATGATTTTGAAAAAAAAAATCAAACAAGATTAATAGATTCTTTATACCCTGTAACTAAAACCATTGTTTTAATTACAATGTCAGGTCTACAGAAGGTTTAAAATTATGTCCATGCACTTTTTTCGGTTTTCTTTTTATCTTTTTAGTCATTTGACCCTCCAACAACAACTTATCGACGTGTTGTTCATCTTCCTGGAACAATTGCTAGTTTAATCCTTTTTTGATTAATAGTTTACAACTTGTGTGTAGGACACCTTTTCGTGTATGCTTTGTATGCCAAATGACATCTTTCCATATTTATGGATGCCATATATGTCTTTAGAATTTTGTTTATGTGCTTTAAATGGTTTTTTCTCTATGATCTTTACAGTGAGGTCTGGTGGTATCCCAGATGAAAATAGAGAAACTGACCCTGATGCCATGGTCATAGATGGGGTAAGAACTTTCGATAAAATTCACGAAGGCTTTTAAAGTTGTTCTTATTCCCAAATTGACAAAATTGGATTTTATTATCCCAAGGGATGTCTTAGATGACTATGGAGGATGGGGATGGGGATGGGGCTGGAGCTGGGATGTGATTTGTCACAGGAGCAATTAAAGCAACAAAACTAGTTGTTAAGCATACCAAACACATTCTACTTGTTGGTGATCAAGCTTCAACTTTCGCTCTCTCCATGGGGCTACGTGGACCAATAAATTTAAGTTCCCCAGAATCAGTGACAAAGTGGAAAAGGTGGAAGGAAAATGGTTGCCAACCAAAATTTTGGAAGAATGTAGTTCCTACCAACTGATGTGAACCGTGCCATCCTATCATGAGGATATATGCATTGGAAATTGGTCATTCTGGATTGGATTTTAAAGGGGTTGTTGATACAAGCAACATCTTGGCCAATGTCAACACAGGGTCGAAGCAACCAATATACAATTTGGAATTAATTGATAAAGTAACTTGAGAGCCTACAGAGCATCTGAAATTACATCACACATACTTAATTTTAAGCCAGAGTTTTATGAATTGGATGTTATTTCTACAATTGGGACATATTGTTGTTGGAACTTCTATAAATGGAGCCACTTTCAAGATCCATGGCAGCTAAATCTACAATCTATTTGATCCTTGTTTCTAGAATCAAAGCATTGGAATTATGAAGGGAGATGTGAGTACTATTTATTAGAATTAGTATCTGCAGAAATTTAGGAGTCCAAGACAAGGGAAATCAAAGGCTATTGTTTTTCAATACCTTTTAATATTTTATATTATGGGTTGTTAAAAAAAAAATCTTTTTGTTTCTCGTATCTTGTCATGGCAAGGCCCTGTTTATCGTCTTCTCTTGGTTATCTTTCGCATTCAACACTGACAAAGAATGCTTGTCACTCTTTAAAATTAAATTTACATCTTGATAAAGAAACTTGTATTCTAGATCAACGGATTAATATATGTGTATTGTTATTAGAGAATTATAGAATATGTCTTTAGGTAAGTTCTGGAATTTTCCATCTCTAGAATCTGCACCAAAATGCTTTTGAGTTGGTGTAGATACTTTCATTACTCTGTTTACAAACAGGTATGTTCTCTACACACTGCTTCTATCGATTCAAAATTATTTGTTGGCATGCTTCATAATTTGTGCTTTTGTAATTTATTAAAAAAGCTGCTCAATATTGACACTAATTACATTATGGATTTCCATAGCCTGCTTGGCAGGAAGAGTTGAAACTTGAAACTACAAAAATGACAAACAACAGAAAGAAATCGGAGAGGATAAGATTGCTCATGAACATGAACAGCTGATCAAGGGATTGGTACTCCTTGGAACCCTTCAAGGATCGAGCATCGAGCATGAGGTCTGAGTGTAATCACCAATTTATTGTTTATTTATGACAGCGGATCAGAAAGTGTATATAGAATTCGAGGCCTTTCCTTCTTATATAGAATGTAATACTGTGTGAAATAACTGTTGGATTCACATTCTTGAACTTGCTTCTTATAATGGCGTTTGAACTTTGTTTATCACAACCTGTGACAAGCCCGACGGTGGTTCATACGTGGGGACGACGTTATGTTCTACTTCCATGGCAAGAAGGACTGGGATTTCTGCCTTGTTTCTGAGACTAATCTATATATATCAATGGGAATTTCATTGGCAAGAGCAAGAAGCAATGAATTAAGGGAGATTTCACCTGGGTGTAGTCCATCGGTGTTCAGTTTAATTCCCACAAGTTCTACCTAGGTGCTAACAAGGTTGCAAAGTGGGATGAAGCCTGTGACAAGCTCTCTATTTCCCTGGACGACCAACAGATCGTTCTCTCGCCCATCTGGGGCGCTGAGTGACCGAGCTCAAGATCAGTCGTCTCCAGCATGCTAACAACGTCACTATCGAAGTGGCCGAGAGCTTCTCTATTAGCGCCTGGGTTGTACCCATCATTGTCGAGGATTCTTGTGTCCACAATTATGAGATCACCGAAGAATATTGCTTCACCCACCTAGACCTTCTTTTCTCTTAGTCCCCAGGTGACCAGGGTCTTGGGGAAATCCTATGCTGTTCGGTTCAAAATCCTCGCAAGGTTGGTGTGGCAATGCTCATCATGCGCGCGCGGCGAAGATAAGTTTGTAGCCTTGAATCTCTTTGCCGTCGACAGCAAGGTCACCAGGTTTTTCGGTGTCACGATCGCAATCGAGTCTGTGGTTGGACAGAACTTCCCTGAGGTTTCCTGCGGTAGTCGCAGAAGTGCGTCTGGACGCAGTGTTGTGTGTGTGTCGTAAGTATAGTAGTTTCCAGTAACTCTATCTTGTGGTTTTCTACTAGTATATAATAATAATATGTTATGTAAGAGTACTATATACTATAGTACTCTAAGATCATTTCTAGTTAGTGATCTGTGCTTTAGAATAGGGATAGAATATGATCAGCCTAAGTGGTTAGCAAAGGTTGCTTTAACAATGTATGTTGTATCTCAGAACACTTCCAGTGTTCTGTGTTTTTAATAGTAGCAATAGGGTATGCTTAACCTCCATGGTTAGTAATCAAGTTTGTTCAGCAAAGGCTTACAAGCAAGCTTTAATACTAACAAGGTTTGTTCTTTTAATTGTATAAGTACATTTGAGCTCTTAATAATGCAACTTTATCTAGTTCCTGTTGTATGCGAATATTGTTAAACAACTAAAGAAATATATTTTAGATAATGTAGATAGGAGAGAAGGTTCATGGCATTGTATAATTGTGTTTTGTTCAGGTTGCTAACATTGTATAATTGTGTTTTGTTCAGGTTGCTAACATTGTATAATTGCTTTTTCCAAAAAATAGAAGTTTAATAAACTATATTGTGTGTTACAAAAATTTATTTTCAATGGCATCCATAACTTTCCAAACAATGTCCAATGTCTTCAATTTTTAACTTTGCAAATAATAACCATTTCACGTTATTCATGACAAAATGGTAACATATTTGCTAAAGTTGAAAATTGTACTAAAATTACTATTACAAGGCATTAGCCCCCATTAACTATATAGCATATATTGAGAGATGGATTAGGAATCTGAATCAAATTAACAAAGATAAAGTTTGAGTCGACATTGCGATTATTGGCTATTTAGTCCTTGTAAATTATATATGCTTCAGTCCATGTTTTGAAACTCCCTTTTAGCATATTGTAATTGTTTCTATAATGTATAAATAGCAAGATGTTTTCTCTAGCAAAGTTCTCAAGATCTCGAATGATATATGTTCTATTTATTTTTATCGTAGTCATTTGAATACAACAATAGAAAGATGAGTACTCTTCCAAAGAAATATTTTCAAGCTCGGAAGGGTGCGCGATGTTCTTGTCCAAAGTTGAGGGAGAAATAATGTCTTCAAAGTCATCAGGTTCTTTTTGCAAAAGCGGTGGTTTTTTTAGCATAACTATTTTCTTGTTATATGTTGCAGTATTGATGAAAATTTGTTTTTCTTGAAGATGAATGTAAAGGAAAGGAAGCACAATATGTACTTCTTGTTGAATATACATTTGTTGCATGTTCAATAGCATGTTCCCAAGCTCCCTTATTGTCTAGATTTTGCCCCATATTTATGGTTCAAGGAATAGGTTCTAAGTAAGGTTGGGTAAGTTCTATAGGTGGGTGGAAGGTTGCCCGGTTGTAAAGAGAGAATTTCACACGAGAAGGAAGGTTAGTTAGTTTAGCCACTAAGGGTGTGGTATAAGGCACGAAGTGAGAAGTCTAGGCTATCCTACACCCCCATTCTACATGAACCGAGCCTACCTAGATGAATATGCTAATTGAACCTTATGAAAGTAAGAGCCTAACCTACACCTCCCTCCGCTCCCCTCACCCACATTTGTCAACTCGTTTGGCTTTCCGGAACTAATAAACTAATTTGGTCTCCTTCCCCCATGCTTAAGGATGGGCTATGATTCCCTGGGGTCAAACAACTAAAGCTATTACTCCCCTAATAAAGGTAATATTTTAGTAACCCACCAATAAGATAATTAAATGTTGAAAAGAAGTTTTAGGGGGAGTCCTCAAAATTCCTAACATTCTAGAAAAATCATATTCAAATTTATATGTAATATAATAATAATAAAAACAAATTATGCTTACTTGCCTACTTAATAGTTGAAAACAATTTTACACTTCTCTTTACAATAGCCCACCTCATGGCTGTCGTTATTGTTAAGAACTTGATAAATGCATTACATTGATGATTATGATGCCTATTAATTTCCATTCAATCCAACTTTACTTTATAGAACTTTGAGAAAAGTAACAAATTATTAAGTTTATGTTAGAATTTTATTTATCTCTTCAAAAAGTTGGTAGAAAAACATTCTTAGGTCCACATAATTTTGATACCTTAAAAAGCTATAAAAATTGATATTATAATAAATATTTTGAAATTGCTATCTAATGTAGGTGTATATAGAACATTTTAATAAAAAGTGATTTTCATAACTAACCTTTTAATATTACAAAGACAAAAAAATATTTTAACTTACCACGTTTAAAAAATTGTACAATAGCTAGTTACATTATAAAACTTATAACTACTTATCTTAATTTTAATAATATTAATTTTCTTCTTTTGTTTTCTAACAAGCTTAGGCAACTAACCTTCTCGAAACCATGGGGCTCTGTTCTCCACAAGCAACTAATATGTTGTTCTCCTCGCTCGACAAGCAATTATGAAACATCTTCTTTGGTCAAAGCTTTAGGTGTAACTACTTATTTTAATTTTAGTAATACTAGCAATTGCCCCAAGGAAGGTGCAATAATACGCCGTGAAGGTAATTGTTAGCGGGTAAGTGAGAACAGGTAATCTAGTATCTATCATTGCCTAACCAGTATAACCTATTAATAAGAAAAAGAACATCATTGGGAAACACATAAGAATTCATGTTAACCCGCCAATCTATTTTGGAACTATTTGATAGTTTAGAAAAAGGCATGTCTGATGAGGAGTTAGTGGATAAGCTAGTGGAGAACTTTGTTCACATTTGTCTCAAACATCTTGGTGCCAAAAACTTTACTTCATGTCAAAAATTCTTCAAGATATATGAAGGGAGAGAAAAACTGTCGTTATGAAGAAAATATATTTGCTGCACTTAACTTTTAGTGGAGTTAACATCTTCAAACCTAGGAAATTGGTAGATATAGAAGATCTACATAATTGTTATCCTTGGAATCCAAGGATAAAAAATTACAAGTTACATGAATATGATTATTATATAATGATTGGATGCTATGAGGGTTGGTTTGAAGGTCATTGGGGCTTTCAAGGAAAATTTTAAAGAATGATAATGTAAGAAATATAGAATTCCCAATGCACCTTGTTTTAATGATAAGCGGCCTCTTCTTGGTTATATTGATGGTGTTTCTCAAGAGAGGGGAAGAAAGTGTGAACTAACACTCGAGGTGAATTGCTTGCTCTATGGGCGATTTTGTTGTTTGCTTGTACTAAGTAAATCTTTTTTTTGTAAATTGTTGGGACTCTGAAATTGTTATTGACTATTCTATGCAAAAGGATCAATTATAGGTGGGTTTGTTGGATGGATGGAAAATCAAGATGAGAAATCTTCATTTAGCATTTGCACGCTTGCAATTTCAACATGTGTATGGTGAATTCAATGCAATTTCAACATGTGTATCTTGAATTCAATGAGGAAGTAGATTTCCTTTGGAAGCAAGCATTCTCGAGGTTGGAATGGAAGGTTTTATTTTATTTGTGGAACTAGTTGAATGAAGGGAGATTTCTTAAGGAAATATTCAAATATTTTAAATTGTTGTATTTAGACTTATGATGAAAAGTTTGAGACTTACCGGCCTTTTTGAAGCTAAGGATGGTATTTGGAACTTGTAATAATTTTCTTTTTATATATTTTGCTGAGTCATTTAATATAGATGATAAGGTAGTTTTTGTTGATTTTGGCTTTCTTGGAAAGGCGAAGTTGTATAGACTGTCTCGTGTACAATTTTTCAGTTGCAGATATGAGATTGATAACAAAAGTACTTTGTTTCGTCTTCTTTTCAATGCAATTGGTGGCACTCAATTTCGAGTTCTAAAACTTTAGGTATAACAATTTTACCTCAGACACTTGTTTAAGGCTAATTTTTGGGCTATTCAAATTGCTTGACTTACATCGTGTGTATCTCCGAAATGGCAATGATCGAAAAGTTGACACTTGGACACAAGTTGCTTTGCTATGCCCTTTTTTTTAACTTGTGAGTTTTGGACCCTGAGGTGTCATAGAAAAAATGGGAGTGAAAATGCCAAAATGACTAATTTGAAATGTGAAATTTTCAGAATCTCACTCAAATACTTGATCCCAACTTGGTCTTAGGTCTCTCTAAATCCCATGCAAGTATTTATGACATGAAACTGAAACACATAAGATCAATTCACTTCTTTTAACCAATATAGCAATCACACATAAAAATTGACACAAAAGTTTTTGGTCTAATGACCCTGGAAAAATACTTGCTAGAAAACCAGTGAGAGATACAATAGCTTTTATTATCTTCAAGCAATTTACAATTGGTACAATAGATCAATCCAACATAGACTTATCTCTGAGCCAAAAGGCTTCCATGCACAAGTCTAATCTCTGAAGGATAGCTGGGTAGTGTTCCCCTTAGACTGAGTGCGTCCCTCTCTTTGACTGTGCCTCTCTCTCTGAAGTTGCTCTTTGATTAGGGCCTCTCACCCCTCTAAGTTGGATCATTGTCTCGGTGAATCCCTCCCTCTCTTAGATTGATGAACTCTATCTAAGGTTATAGTTATGACAATATGTGTTTCTTTAGATCATGGAGAGAGATTTTTGAGATATTTTTATGAAAAGCATATAGATTGGAAGTGTTCCCAAGTGTTCAATTTCTTGTTATATGCCAACCAGA
>LPNX011078437.1:210777-226449 GCA_001517045.1 Pseudotsuga menziesii
ATTATGTTTCCAACGAGTCCTAAAAATATGACAAGATATATAAGTACAAAGCCCTAATTAAAATAAAATAAAAAAGTATTGTATAAATAGAAAGCAAGAAAATCTTTTACACTTCTCTAAAATCAATCCTAATAAATTATGGGGGTAATTTCTAAGACATAAATCTAACGAAAACAATATGATTCCCTTGTGGAATTAGAATTCCTACCTTAAAAAGCATTAGGAATCCCCTGATTTCGTGGAGAACATTCAAACCCTTTCTATAGAAAAATAAGTTTTCTCTTTACAAGAAATAGGGTTTAGAGTTGAGCGGCGTACAAAAGGGAAAGCTAAGGACATTCAAGGATACCAAGCATAAATCTTTGGTGGGCCTATACTCATCCTTCACATCCACAAGCACCTAAAAGTTAAGATAAAGAAATCCATCGATTTATAGGACCATTATGATTAGCCTTCTTTTAGCCAACTCATATGGATCAGTTATTTTGGAAAAGAAGATCAACATGTGGCTAGAAAGACACATAAAATAACTAAGGCCAAGTAGGTTTTAAAAGTTATCATTCAACTATGGACCACTTGGTTATGCTTAGGACCATTACTAAAGACTGTCATAATAATGTAACCAATATTTTGTGTTTCTTTGTTGACTTTAGAAAATTATTTGGTATAGTGCTCATAGAAACCTCTCAATGTGATTAGAAAATCTAAAAGTCCCTTTCAAGTTGAGAGCTCATGTGATATGGTTGTATCAAAATGTTATTGATAAATTTAGGAATTTTGGGGGTTTGTCAAAATAAATTGATTATAACATAGGACCCAAACAAGGTTGTCAATTGTCCCCTATATGTTTTGGTTTGTACATTAACAAGCTAGAGGATTGATTGGAAGATGCAGGTTGTGTCGGCACAACTTGGATAGTATGGCCATCATCCTTCTTTACGCTAATGATATTTTTTATGGCGAGGAGTCCCTATGATCTCAGAAAGAAACTAAAAATTCACAAGGATTTTTTCTCTAGTACATGTATACTATTAATATTGGCAAAGTAAAGGTTGTCATAATCAAATCCCAAAAGATCATTTATGTTAATTTCATGTATGACAACAACAAATTGGAGGAAGTGACTACATAAAATATCATAGAATCAATCTTCATCACAATCTTAACTGGAACTATATAATTGACAAAGGGATTAATGGAGGGTGCAAAGCTTATTATCAACTTGAAAATAATTGTAAATCAACATACATTTGGATTTGGAATAAGAATAAACTCTTATTTGAGACTCTCGTCACTATTGTTATTTTATATGGATGTGAAGTTTGGGGTTGCAACATCTCTTGATAATTATAGAGAAGGATAGACCAAATATGATGTAGGCTCACCTTGGATCACTTGCAGATTGGTTTGCTCAATAAAAACATAAATGGACATGCACACTCACACAACACACAACAAACAAAGATAAGTCCAAGGATTATGGCTTTCTATTATTTGAAAATCAAATTACAATGGTTTGATTACATTCAAGGTGAAGTCCTCGTTGCCTCAACAAGATCTACTATGTACAAGAGAAAACAAAATACCATACAATGGTTTGAGAGGGACGCCCCTCATTCTCTGCTCCGATCTCTATTTATAGCTCACATCCACCGCCTTATTTTCCCGCTCATGCAACTTCTATAAGCCTCTGGATTCTTCTAGAAGCCTTTGGGTTCTTCTAGAATCCTCCTTGGTGCATAATGTCAATTGGCATCTTCAACCACCACCATTACATATGCAATAAATGCAACAACTACTTCTGTGATGCTCCTGGTTCTTCTGCATACTTCAGCTTTTATGTCGATTGGCTCACGACTGGTACTCATCGGCTCCCTCTTCAGTTGCCTGTTATGACACTTCTATCATCTATGCCCTCTTGGCTATGTACCAATGTTACATACTTACATAAAGAATATCAATATTAATAAATAGTAAATAAAATATAAATAATTAATTATTAAATCTAACTGACACGACCTTACAATTGAAAAGGCGTGATGGGATGTATAAAAAACCCACCTATTGCAAATGTGTCATCATCTTGCATATTAATCAATTATATATTCATTTTATTCGGTATGGATTATATTATATTTGTCTATTCATTTGGATAGTTATTCGCATGTATGTGAACTAGGTTGGTTCACTACATTTGGTATCAGAGTGAGTTTGATGCGATATTTTAGCCATCAATATCAGAGCTTCTCTGAAAGTATTTGACCTGCCTCACACATTCACTACCTCATGCTACCCATCTCCCTCATCCCTTTCACTCCCCAAATTTCCCACGCTTTTATCTTCCCCCTCTCCCACACTTCCTACATATCATGTGATCAACCGCAACTTCTCAAGCGTAGTTGCACTCCTCCTAACTTTCCTTTTCCTCTTCACTCATCCTCACCACTTCCCTCTCTTTTACCCTGTCATCCACTACTCCATATTCTTTCTCTCCATCTACACTCCCTCATCCATTTTTCTCATGCACAACACGCTCCTCATAATTACGCTTATTCCTCGTGCATTCTACCCCACCTCCTATGGAAGTTAATCTTTTCTTCACATCTCTACCCAACCGCAACTAAATTTATTTTCCATATCTGTAACTATACTCAACCACAACTGGAGTTTGCTCTCTCATCCAATCGCAAATAATCGATTTTCCCTCAATTGTCTCCATCTTCATCGGTTTAACTACCCGTCGATTCCTCCAATCCTATTGGTCCTTGAATAACGGATTTTTGTCTCATTGACCTTCTCTTTACCCCCACCAACCACAGTTGGTCTCTATCTCAACTGCAGCTCATTCGTCTTCATCCATATCAACTTATTCCCTTGTCAATTGTTGTGCTTTCGCCTCAACCAATACTCAGTTAGTCCTTTGCCTTGACCACGACTTGGTTGGTTCCCTACTTCTTTATTTCCTCATCCCTTGGGCTTCACTTGTGCAATTTTACCTGGTTATCAACTTCCTGTCCAGACACTTTCTGACCACTCGACCATCCCTTTGGTTGTTCTTCCATCTGTGTCGGCCTCAAGCCTGACTTCTCCTCTCTGTCCTCCAATCTAGCATCATTATGGCTCAATTGTTAGCTTCTTCAAGCTCTCTTTACTCTAGCTAACTCTCCAACTAGCTTCTACTTTCATCCTTACCTGGGTCTACTCGTGAATCCAATCATCTTCCAATCCTATGGTTGTCTCAGTTTCG
This sequence comes from Pseudotsuga menziesii, assembly GCA_001517045.1. NCBI lineage: Eukaryota > Viridiplantae > Streptophyta > Pinopsida > Pinales > Pinaceae > Pseudotsuga > Pseudotsuga menziesii. Next base: position 214,025 of record LPNX011078437.1, read on the forward strand.
TTTTCATCTCCTCCTTTAACCACTTCACTATATCCTCCCTCGTCTTCGTCGGCTTGACTACCGACTCACCTAGTCCTTTGACTAGATTTCCATTTTGGCCACAACTTGATCCTTGAACACAATTCAATGTCTGGTATCCTCACGAACGTTTGGGCTCAACTTCCCCTACCTTCACTATGAAGAACTTCAAATCCTTCCTGTGATTCCTATCCATCTCACCTTTATAGATCTGGTCCTCCACTGACTAGTTTCCTTGTCAATCCTCTTGGTAATTGTTCTACTCCAACCCCACTGTTTGGGCTCATACATTTCCCTTACCTTCGCCTGAAAGGTTTTCATCCCCCTTCTAGATGAATTCATGTCGCATGTCCTCGTCGGTTGGTCATAGGTCTATATTAGAAAAGGATATACCAAATCCAAAAGCGTGTTATGACATATAATCTCAAAATTAAAGAAATATCTTATCCTCCTCATATCCATTGAGAGCATTAAAAAAACAAGATAAACAACATGTAAGACAAGAGGATCTCTAATATTGCTTCCTACTCTACTGAAAACAACATGTGGCTTAAGAGAAATTGGTATAAAGATACTATGTCTTGGTTAAATTGTTAGGGAATCGAGTAAGAGGTATCTCTGCAAAATGGTGAGAGTATTAAAAGTATTACTACATATAAATTTATGTAGAAGTTGCGGTACGATAAAGAATTAACATATAAGAGAAAATTAAGATATTATAAGGAGGTGATCAACCCTATTATAGAATATTGAAAGTATCTCTATGTTTTAACTAGCATAAATAAGAAAATAAACATTTATAAAATAAGAACAAATTCTCACAAGCTCCATGTTTAAAAGAGGCCCTGAACAATTCCTAAAACGTTGTGGGATGAAAGAATTTTTCACATTTGTATTATTATTAGGATTGAAGAAGAAAATCACTTTCTCATAAAATGTCCTACATACACCCACATTAGAGTGCAATTTCAAAATATTTGCTACATTACTAACATTCTTAACCTTTTAACTCGTCGTAACTATGGTGATCTAAGGTTGCTTTTCAAGCACATAAATAAAATTCTAAAGAAAACCAAGTGATTCCTTAACTTTTTAAAATTCGTATAAACCAAAATTGGTATTAGTAAACTTTAATCGTCGTCCTCATTATCATTTATATATTTAAATCTATTTTTTCAAATTTCAATTGTTAACATTAATATTTATTTTTCAAAATTAATATCTTATGAAAAAATATAAATAAGTGTACATACATAATAATTGTGAAATAAAGAATTTATATAACATTACTTAGCAAAATCTAGATAGTACATAAACATCTTTCAAAATGTTAAATAATAACATGCAATAGATAAGTGTAACAGAAAGTGCAACAACTTTTTTTTATGATTGCAAAAATATGGCTTTGCAAGAACGGAATCCAATGAAAGGTTGAAAGTGTATGAATGATGACTTCTATTTAAAGTGTGTAGAGTGAACATGATAGAGAGACAACACAATCAAAGAAGAGAAGAATGCATTCGGGAAGGGAATGTCTGTAATGGAATGAAGATGAAATAAATCAAGAAAGATAATCAAAGCCCGTCTAATGTGCAATGCCAAAATATATCTTCAAGTACGTTGTCTTCCTTAGTCTAAGGAAAGTGAGACAAACAAATTTGTATAAGAATATTGTGTGTGATTTTTCCTGCAATGGTGTTCCTTGTTTCTTTCCTCCTTCTTTCCCTTCTTCCTTAATCATGATATTACACACGCATTTTGGAAGAAGATGAACATAATACACAGAGTATAAATAACATGATAGCCAAAGAAAAAGAGAGCAAGCTAATCTAAATAGTTATTATATCAAAGTCTATGATTTGCATCTATGATTAAGGAGTCCATGATTTGCATCTATGTATTATGAACATTAACAATAATGGTTTACCATTGCCTTTGAACTATATTTTTAATTTGCACTTGTTTGAATTTTGTGTTATACGATACTCAGAATGCACATGCACATGCATATGCATGGGAAAAAAACTTGGTGTGGGCAATGTTATTTGCACCAAATGCTAATGAGTTTCCTAGTTGTTGCACTGTAGACTCCATGATGGAAATTGTATGTTGCGATGTCAATTAAGGGTATCCCTAGTTGAAGGAGGCAAGTAGAAGGATGTGTGGTTTCTAGTGCTCATAATGCTATTCCCTCAATCATTGTGGCCGTACTCATGTCAAAATATTTTTGTAAACCTCGATGAGTAGAGTGTTTATATATTGAAATTGTGGCCTAGCCACCAAGCTAAGTTTACAACTTAGACTATTGGTCTTGTAGTAGAGATTTCCATAAGAACTACTGCAAAAACTAAGAAGCCTACTACTTCGTATTACAAAATTGGCTTCTTTCTTAGTGAATATAATTGTCTTGAAGCAAAACTAGATACAATAACTTTAATAACTTTTAATAAAAACTCCTAAAAGAAAAGCACATTTAAAATACATAAAATTGATTATGAAAATTTGGAGAAAAAATCCTTCTCCAAAAATTGATTTTTGATTGTATTTGAGAGGAAAATCTCATAGTAATGGAGCAATTTGTCCGTCAAATTCCATCCCTTCATTGAATGGACATGAACGAAATATGTTATGTTAACCTACAGAAGCAGCCAGGAATTTGACTTTGTACATAACTTATTTAGCAATTGATAACGAATTTGACACCTAAGCTTGCAATTTGAACGTTGTGAAAGAAAAAATGTATTTGTATGGATTTTTTTTAACTTTCATGGCCCTTTCATTTGATTCACGATGATAGTTTTTTTTTCAACAAAAAAAACATACTTTTGTTATTCATGTGAATCAAAAAGTACATAGTCTCTCTCAAAGACACAGTCTTATGGACATAGCTGTTCAATTTCATGAAACTAGACATGTGAAAGAAAAAATGTATTTGTATGGATTTTTTTTAACTTTCATGGCCCTTTCATTTGATTCACGATGATAGTTTTTTTTTTCAACAAAAAAAAACATACTTTTGTTATTCATGTGAATCAAAAAGTACATAGTCTCTCTCAAAGACACAGTCTTGTGGACATAGCTGTTCAATTTCATGAAACTAGACAATTTAGGTTCAGCCCAAATTCAATCCAAAAAGAAAAAGACATACAAGAACTAGGAGTTCAAAACTAAACTTCTAAACAAGAGATAATCAAAGGAAAAATAAGATGATCATCAGTCTAAACTTAAAAAATGTTGATGGAGCCTGAGTCAATCAGTAGGTTATCCATGAATTCTTCCTAGAGCAGAATGCTAATTTTTCCATCCAATGCTTCTTTAGAAAGTTGATATGCCAGTCGGTTCTGCTCCCTAAAGATGTGTTGAAAATTGATGTTGAGAAAATTGTTTATCAAATCTCGAATTCTTTTACACCAACGAGTGAGAGAGCTAATAGCTCTACTTTTATATTCGTACATGTACCACAATGCGGTTTGAATTTGAAAGAGTGGATATTATTGATAATTAAGGCTACACCTGTAGCACAAAAACCATCCTTGGTTTCCCCATCAAAATAGCCAATAGCGCCAATTGGTTGGATATCCTTCAAAAATATGGGTTTGGAGAAAGTAACAGGTGTAAAACTGGTGTCCTCAATCAACTGAATAATGTGGCTACAGATGCTAAAGGAGCTCTGAAGATGATTTTCAAATAGATAAATATTCCTCACCCTCCAAATTTTCCAGGAAATGACAACTAGTGGAGAATGATAATTTTTGCGTGAGTTTATCCAATTAGAAATACATATATCAATGTTATCCCCCTCCCAGACTTGAGTAATGTTTAAAAGGAAACAAATCTTTTTCCAAATATGAAGAGTAAACTCACATCTTGATTTGTAGATTCATTAGACGGTTTGCAGAGAATACAATAACTGGGGCCAATCCAACCTTTTCTCTTTAAGTTATCCCAAGTCTTCAGACAATTTTGAACTGCCAGCAACATGAAACATTTGAATTTTAAGGGAATCTTCCATTTCCATAGTAATTTGAACCACATTTATGGACAGAGCTTAAGGTAGACTGAACAATAGCTCGATATGCAGTTTTAGCAGAGATCGTCCCAGTCTGAGGATTTGCTGCCCAAATCAGAGAGTCTTCTTCCTTTGAGAGTTTGCACCCTTCTAGGTTCAGCTTCTTAATATAGTCCTCCCATTCCTTGGTTCAATCTTGAACAATTCCCAAGTCTTGGGCAGTGAACCAGTAACAACAATCCTTGTTGCACCTTAATGGTCTTCTAATATGAGCCAGAGTGAAATAGGCAATTTCAAAAAGATAATTTAAAATAATTGGTGAGAGATTATAATCTTCTCCCATACCCGTGATGGAATCAATTCCAACTAACACATTCCTGCCATTCCCTATATTCCAACAGAGATTTGAACTAACTCTGTGATATATTTTTAAAAAAATCAAGATTGGGGAGGTATTTCTGCTGACCTTTTTGGACTTTCTAATCCAATCGATGCGATTTAGATTCAAGTATTTTCCTTTCAATATAATAGACCAGAGGGTATTTCCTATTAATCCCCTCCAAAAACTTTTCATTCTTAGGGCATCATTGAACCAATGTAGGTTCTTAATCCCCCAACCACCCCAATCTTTCATAAGAGATAGCTTTTCCCTTCCAATCATAATAAGTATGCTACTTTTAGCCCTCCAGTCCATAAAAAGTTGAAAATGAACCTTCTTAAAAGATTGATAATAGAGGTTGGGGCTTGTAGAAGGGAGAACCAATAAATCGGTATGCTTAATAGAACAATCTTTATAAGTGTAATCCTACCACCAATGGAGAGGAATCTGTAAGTCCAAGTTTTTATTCTTTTATCAAACTTTTCTAACAACCAACGCTAGTCTTGTGATCTGTAAACATTTAGTTTTACAAAGTAACCTAAATAATGGAGACCGGCATCCAGATCACAAATTTTATACTGGAGGATAGATGCAATATCAATTAATGTGCTCTTATCCAATTTCTTATGATATAGATTGGTTTTTTTACTGTTGATTGTCATACCAGAAGCATTACAAAATAAGTTGATGATCTCTTTATATATTTGGCATTCAATGAGAGAGTCCATACCACATAGCAGCACATCATCTGCAAAAAGCAAGTGGGTAATAGAGTGATCCTTACATAATTTAATTCCTTTCATAGTGTCGAGATATTTGGCTTCATGAACCTTCAATTGTAAGGAGGAAGAGCATGGGTGAAAGTGGGCAGCTTTGTCTAACCCCTCTTCCACTTTTAAAGAAATCTGAAACCACCGTTAACAAACGCGAGGGAAACCACCATTAATGAAAATGGTCCCCAAGGTACCTAGTACATTCTAACAAGTGTGATTACAAGGACTTGAAGTCGAACACTTGAAGAATCCATCGAGTAGGAGACATTAAGGTATTCCCACTACCCAATAGCGAGGGAAATTGACACTGATGACAACAATCCCCAAGGTATTGTCATAAAACTATATATCTCATTCCCAGAGAAAGATGTGTTGCAGTCGATAGGAAGAGATCCGTTGGAAGGAAGGCATTAAGGCATCCTTCATCATCCAACACGAGGTAAGTCAAAGACTAATTGGATCTGGAATTGGTACTGAGTTTCACAACAAGGAATGTTGAAGACATGATGTGATGAACTGATACCAGGGAATGGCCGACACAAAAGGTCAAGGAAACTGCAGAATGGCTGACAAAGGTTTAATCCTTGAACAGTGAGCACGACACAAAAGTGACTTAGGCATCTTTTGACACAAAAGGACCAACGACACAAATCTGCAATGTAGGAGACATTGACAGATTCCCCATATAATTGGAAAAGATCCTTTTGTTTTGTTCTTATTATCTGCATACTTTGCTTTGTAGGTAGTTTTTCTTTTGCATTTATAAAAGAAAATTAAAAAGAACATATACTTGTTTTTGCTGCTTTCCCCCTACTTCCTTCTTTGGCTTGACCTTGTTGGACAAGGTACTGACCAGCCTTTGTTTGTAGGTTTAGATTGATACTTGGGACTTCTTGACCTTTGTTTATGTCAGTCTTTTTGCTCAGTCTCTTCATTCCAAAGTTGTTGGCTTGTTTACCTTTGTAAGCCGTCTTTTCAAGAGAGGTTGATATCTAACTTTAGGGAAACCTAAGGTTTGTTTTTTGGGGTGTAGAGTAGTTGTCTATTTTCTTTGCTTACAGTACTTGCTTGCATTAGTTGAGAGGCTGATTTTTCTTTTGCATTTATAAAAGAAAAAGACAAAAACACATGTTTGATTTATATGCATGTAGATTAGGTTTTTAGTCTAGATTGCATAGCATATCATTGTTTTTGAAAAAATAAAATAAAAAAGAATTTTGTTCTTTTGTGGCTTTCAAGTTTCTATTTGAAAAAAATAAAGAGAACGGTTTTTGCTTTTTTCATTACATATCTCTTTGCTTAGTCATTTTGTTTCAACTTTGAGTCAAAACACCACATAAATTTCATGCCATTTACCCTCTGACTAAAAACAACCCTTAAAATAAACGATATAATTTAAAAATTATTAGTAAGTTTTATTTTATAGGGTCATACACCAACTAGCTCAGGCTAGACTTGTGGATTAGGGAGTTTCAACTCTCCACAAGTGTTAAAATTTCAGATGTAGTTGGCCTATCACTAGGTAAATCCTTTTCTACGTTGATTGTATCTGGGAAGCTCCTCTCAAACGGGAGTTAAGCACGAGGCCGGGTGGAGACTTGGACTGAGGAGATACCCCTCCGATTCCTTGTCAAAGTGTAGACCAAGGTTTTTACGCATCTGGGGATTCTGTCTTAGACAGGGTTTCGGGCTCAGCTACCCTGCCCATGCGTACGAATCAGGCTTGTGATTGTCCCCCCAGACTGTCAATAGAGTTAAGGTAGCCTTTAGTCTCTTTGAGATCTAGGGTTCATACACAGGTACACCGAAAGGCTATTTCTGGTTGACCTTGGACGGACTTGGAAGGTAACCCCGGTAGAAAGTGTGGGAGGGCGGTGGGTGATTCCTCCGCTTGTGCCTAAGAACATCTACAGGGACGCCAAGTAACTGTCTATCAGCTTTCTTCTGGAAAGTATATCTTATACCTGTTTGTTTGTTTGGCTTTAGGAATTTTTAGTGAGTGCTGTGTGGTTTGTCTGTACTTAGTGTGCCTTTAGGTGTGTGCTTTGTAATTTTGGTTGCCTATCAACCTCAGATTTTGTCTCCTAGTTTGAAACTATGGCTAACACCCCTTCAAACACCAACCAAGAGATCCCCATGTTGGGAACTCCTTGTACTATTCCTCTCACGGGGAATGTTGGTGTTCCCTTGATGGCCACCTTGAATCTACCTAGATTCACCCTAGGGCTACCAGTGTGGTTGTTTTCCACTCCAACCGTCCTGAATGCTCCTGATGATTCCCAAGTAAGCTCCTTATATCAAGAGCATCAAAACACTGCTTCCCCTTACCCTGTAGTTGATTCTCCTCCTCCTTCTACCTCATGCAGTGAAAGTACTGATACTAGTAATCGGCAGTCTAAAAGGAGTAAAGGAGGAATAGGAAGAAGGCACATAAGCAAGGGGGCACTCGTTCAACCTCTGCAAGTCAAGTTGAACCTCACCACCCAGCCTCTGCAGTTCATGCTGGGGGCACCTATCCAACCTCTGCAGGTCATGTTGGATCTAAGCACTCAATCTCTGCAAGTCAAGTTGATCTTCACCATCCAGCCTCTGTTGATCATGCTGGTGGGATCCTTCCAACCTTACCAGGTCATGTCGGATCCAGTCACTCAGCCTCTGCAGGTCATGCTGAAGGCACCCGTTCAACCTCTGCAAGTCAAGTTGAACCTCACCACCCAGCCTCTACAGTTCATGCTGGGGGCACCTATCCAACCTCTGCAGGTCATGTTGGATCTAAGCACTCAACCTCTGCAATTCAAGTTGATCTTCACCATCCAGCATCTGTTGATCATGTTGGTGGGATCCTTCCAACCTTTCCGGGTCATGTTAGATCCAGTCACTCAGCCTCTGTGGTTCATGCTGAGGGAATCCATTCAACCTCTGTTGTTCAAGTTGAACCTCCCCATCCAATCTCTGCAATTCATGTTGGATCCATCCACCCAGCCTCTGTTGTTCATGCTGGGGGCACACACTCAACTTCTGCAAAGCATGTTGATCATAATCATTCAACCTCTGTTGTTCATGTTGGTGGTGCCCATCCGACCTCTGTAAGTCATGTTGGACCCAGTCTCTCAGGCTCTGCCAGTCATGCTGGGGGAAGTCTCTCAGCCTATACAAGTCATGCTGGGGGCAGTCCTTTAGCCTTTGTGGTTCATGCTGAAGACAATTTTTCATCCACTGCAAGTCATGTTGACACTGTTGGAAGGACTACCCATTCAAAACACAAGCCCAAGTTTCCTTGTAAGCTTTGTGAGGGAGACCACCTTACTTATAAATGTCCTTCTATTGCGGAGGTGCGAAGAGTTTGGATTCATGGTCATCCCGTTTTTGAACATCCTGAAGTCTCTCAACAACTAGCCTCTCTTAGTCAGGTTGGACCTAGTCACCCAGCCTCTGTAGTTCATGCTAGGGGAAAACTCACATCCTCTGCAGGTCATGTTGAGAGCAAACAGTTAGCCACTGCTAATCGTGTTGACACCATTGAGAAACCTGGTCAGTCGAAGTGCAAACTTGAGTTCCCTTATAAGCTATGCAAGGGAGATCATCTTACTCACCAGTGCCCTGCTATCGCAAAAATGCGAAGAGTGTGGTCCAAGACTCAAGATTTTCCTTCTCCTGAACAACCTATAGTTTCTCAACAACCTACTCAACCTTTGGTTGATCAAGTGGTCGAACCAATCTCAGATTTGGTCGTTCCCACTCTTCTTTCAGAGAGTGATCCTGATGTGATTGAACCAATGTCATCTTTGGTCAATCCCACTCTCCCTTCGGAGAGTGACTTTCATGAAGCGGTTGAATCGATTCCATTGTCGATAAATCCCACTCTTCCTTTGGAGAGTGAAGTGTCTACTAGTCACATTTTCTTCACTGCCAGTTCAGAACTTGCTGAACAAGGGGGCACTGAACTCGTTTCAGATCAACCCCCACCAAGCTCTCGGATTGCCTCCTTTGATTGGGATAGCCTAGTTGAGCCGCGCCTTCCTTCTAATGCACCTTTCCAGATAAAGGTCAAGGTTGAACCTTATACGATTGCTCATTGTATTGTTGATGAAGGAGCCTTAGTTAGTATCTTGTCTTCTCGTGCTTGGCGAGGCATGGGATCTCCCAGCCTTGTGTCGACTGCCAGTCAGTTACTGGCGTTTGATAGAAGAACTTGTATAGCCTTGGGAATTCTTGCTCAAACACCTGTTACTTTGGGTGGGAATACCGTCTCAGTTGACTTCATGGTGATAGAAGACCCCTTGGACTTCAATATGCTCCTTGGACGTGATTATGTCTATTCCATGCAAGTTGTGGTGTCAACATTCTTTCGTGTGATGTACTTTAATCATGGCGAAGAAATTGTCACTATCGATCAGTTGGATTTTCTTGATCTGTCTCCTGACCCAACTAGAGACCAGGTCTTTCCTTTATTGATTCCCAGTGTTTCTATAGACACTACCCCGCCACAGGTAAGCTATGTGGCCTCATGTCCTTTGCGTTCAAATGCTTCTAAGAAGCAGCCTCTGTTTTCATGCTTACCTTCTCGGGATTTGGTCCCAGCAGTTGACTGGGTGAGTCATCCTATACAGACTATGGGGCCTAATCTCCACTATGTCAATCCATTTGAAAGTTTAGACATGTGTCCTATCTCGGATGATCTCCTTCCTTCGGACGAAGTCTTCTTAGAGTCTTTGATACAGTCTGACCTTCTTTTGGATGTTGGTTCAATTGTGACTAAGTCTAACCCTGATTTGCCTAGTAAGCCTGACCTTTCTTCTTATGTTGGTCTTGTTGAGTCTTTTGACTCTTCCTTCGAACAGCAAGTCAGTGATCCTGATGAGTTTGATTTTTCTTATGAATTTTTCAACTCCTGTGATACTGAGTTTGTTCCTACAGACTCTATCTCCCATGTTGATTTTTTCTCTCCTTCTAAGGTTGATCTTACAGATTATAAACCCTTGAGCCTTGGTTCTATAGAATCTTCTTCAGTTGATTCTGCCTTGACTTTTCCTTTTGTAGAAGATAGCAAATTCATATGTGTTTCTACCAAAGTGACCCACATCGGATCGTTCTTCTGAATATGATTCTGATGTTGTTGTTTCTTGGAGACAGGATTCTTAGTTGGATTCACAACTGTTTACTGGCTTCACCTTGTTGTTCAAGCTGTAACTGGATTTGCATGTGCCTTGCTCACGCTTATGAGCCTGATGCCGGCTTCCACGCTTTTAGCTCGTTGTATAAGCCCTCATCTTTGTTCTCATCATCGCTAAGCCTTGTATCATTTTTCCTTTGCAACTTGACACCTTTTATCGTGCGGAGACGTTCCCCGAGTGTCCTTATCTTGCTCACTTTCCTTGCATTATGCATAGGTTTGTTCCTTGCGCTTGGAACTAGTTTTGCCTGTCTATGACACTCATCTCCTCGCATTTAGAGCATTCTTTTTGCTCTCCTTCGAGCTCGTTAAAAACAGTGAGGAGGCGGCGAGTTGACTTTTTCGTACTCGTTAAAACTTCACGGGAAAGATTTTGAGTTTCTTTAGGCCCAGGTCTAACTCCTCAAAATAGACTTGACTACCGAGTAAACTTGTCCATTCAGACTTGTTAAGAATATGTGAATGGGCATCTACATTGGTGGTAGGTTATCGCTTTCTCGGACCATGTGGAATAATACGAGAAAGGAACACTCTCCTTTCATCGGAATTGAGAAGAGTATTCTCAGGCATAGGTTTATCTCTTTTCCGGACATGAGGGACTAAACTTACGGAAAAGGAACCCCCGGTATGAGCTTAGTTTTCTCTTTTTCGTGCTCTGGACCAAAACATGAAAAAGATTTCGAGTGTACTTTATGTCTTTGTCATGCTCGTTAAACCCTAAAGAACAAAGCATCGAGTTTATTGTTGTAAGCCCCATTTCTCGTAATCAAATGGATCTTTCCGAGTGATCTTTCCTTCCTTCACACTCGTAAAACTCAAGCTATATGCTGCTTTTGAAGGAGCGTTGGGTAGGTGGTAATTTAACCTTTTTCGGACCTTCCTGACTAAGTACGAAAAAGGTGCGCCTTTTCTTCTTTGGAAGTTAAGAGAGTTCTTCTTTGGTATGTTTTATACTTTTTCGGCCTCAGGATACTAAATTGTACGAAAAAGCACCCCCCTGGAGTCTTCTTTGGAGTTTTCAGACTCTCTAAACTATGAAAACGTCGTCGAGCATGTACTAGTTCGGGCTCGTAAAATCCACGAATCAGTGCTTTATCAAGCATTCTTCTTTCTTTTCTTTGAGCTTGCCAAAAATGAAGATGGTCCCGAGTTTGCTTTCTTGGACTCGTTAAACCTTTACAAGAAAGAGGGGAAGGGAAGTTCATTCACATGTTTTTTACATCATGGTAGCAAGTCTTGTTTCCTTGAACAAAGCACCAGTTTTGAGTCTATCAACAGTTGGGTCCTAGTATTTTGACCTTACCTGATTCAGAGTTTCTTACTCCTCCAGTTGGTCTCTTTTCCAATTATATGGGGAATCTATCAATGTCTCCTACATTGCAGATTTGTGTCGTTGGTCCTTTTGTGTCAAAAGCTGCCTAAGTCACTTTTGTGTCGTGCTCACTATTCAAGGATTAAACCTTTGTCGGCCATTCTGCAGTTGCCTCGACCTTTTGTGTCGGCCATTCCCTGGTATCAGTTCATTACATCATGTCTTCAACATTCCTTGTCGTGAAATTCAGTACCAATTCCAGATCCAATTAGTCTTTGACTTACCTCATGTTGGATGATGAAGGATGCCTTAATGCCTTCCTTCCAACGGATCTCTTCCTATCGACTGCAACACATCTTGCTCTGGGAATGAGATTTAGAGTTTTATAACAGTACCTTGGGGATTGTTGTCATCGGTGGCAATTTCCCTCGCTATTGGGTAGTGGGAATACCTTAATGTCTCCTACTCGATGGATTCTTCAAGTGTTCGACTTCAAGTCCTTGTAATCACACTTGTTAGAATGTACTAGGTACCTTGGGGACCATTTTCATTAATGGTGGTTTCCCTCGCGTTTGTTAACGGTTCTCATTATGGACCAGTAATCAAACGGTTTCCTCTATGTTCGACTTCAACTCCCTTTATTTGCATGGTTATGATTCGTACCTGTTAGAATAATCCGTCAGGATTATTGTAAATAAATAAAATAGGAATATGAATAGATAGGAAGCCAAACCGGCTGAGCGGAAGGTGAAACCCAACCG
>LPNX011078441.1:0-19347 GCA_001517045.1 Pseudotsuga menziesii
GCACAAAGAAGGATGCATTCAAATGACCAATGATTGAGCCAGAGCTGTGGTTAAAGCCACCACATAAGCAGTTTATTGGGTGTTGACTAAAGATCTTCTTCACGCAGAAATTAAGAAAACCCAGGTGTTCTTCAAGACTGGAAACTTGATACTCTCCTGTTCAAGGTACTAGAGACCTATATTCTATCTTAATGGCATTGGAAAGAGATTTGTAAGTAATGGAAAATTGATTGCTCAAGAATACATTAAATGAAATATCAGATGTAAGTATTGTGGTTGTTTGATTGGCTTCATTGAAACATTACTCATGATGCATGAATAAGAAGGATAGTAAAATAGCTTACATAAGTGGCAGCTACAGGTGTGAGTCGTGACAGAGAAACTGTTAGTGAAACAACTGCAGAACCTATAAATAGAACTTGAGATCAGAATAGGAGAAATACCTGCAATCAGATTTAGACAGAGTATTTCAGTAGACTGAGGAATTGATCCATTGGTGTAAGGTAGTGAGAGGTAAATGTTTTGGACATGCTTGAAGTGACAAGAAGACCACGAAGAACTACTAGTCTAAGAAACAAAACCAAGCTCAGTCAAAGGGGGAGATTAGCTCAGCCTATATGACAGAGGGACACCAGCAAATGAAGAAGTCTACATGAAAGGAGCAAATACCTCAGCATGGCCTCCAGAAGTGTTATACACAGGCCTGATGAATCAATGTTGATAGCTGCAAATAAACATTGATGGGTATGCTATTGACTTGATGACTCAGCAGTGTATTGAGGAGCTGTGATTGATGGTTGATGTGCATAGATATTTGAGCAGAGATTGAGACTATGACCAGCCGCAGAGATGATGAGCCAAGATGATGAGCAGTAGTGATGTGCAGAGAAGATGAGCAGCTTTGATGTGACAGAGATTTCTTGTGTGACACAAGTATACTGTATTGTAAAAGCAAGCTTGTCTTGCTTTTGAGGTTAGGATACCTCAAACCCTTCTTAGCAGGGTCTAAGAAAACCAGGCAGGGTCCTGGATGCAGAGTAGGTGCTCTATGTATCAGTAGGTGCTGATTTTGCCTAACGGTTGTAGCCGGACCAAAAATAATACAAAAAGATTACAAAATTATATTGTGTTGTGTTCTTTTGTGTTACGGTTCCTGATGATCTAAATGCTTATGCTATGTGAATGATGATATAAAAGATATTTATGATATGATTATGAGATGGATAGAATAATGGAATGATGAATTGGTAGTTAAGTGTGACAGGTCAAGAAAAGTTGTAAAAATTGCTTTACACTGATTCACCCCCCCTCTCAGTGTCTACAATGGGTTATGGGCCCACCACGCTTCCGCTGCGCAACTCTGATATATGTGATAACAAAACCTTAAGTGAAATCTTGCTTTTCTTTATTCAGAATTGATTTCAAGCAACATTTCTTTATTTGGTTCAAGTGTTTGTCCTATTTCTACATTTCAATGTTTAATTCTGACAATCACTTAATATGGCTTAATTAAATTTGCATACAATCAGTGAATCCAACCATATCTAAAATTAACCTCTCCTAAGCTCTCCTTTATTAAAAATCAATTCAACATTAATTAATCATAGGGAATCCCCCCTTGACCTTTGAGAGTAGGTCAAAAGTGAAAGGAGTTGTGCACTTTCGTGATAGTGGTGCCTTCTCCCGTAGTTGCATCTAGGGCTAGCACTCATGGGTTAGGACTTTCCCACTTAGGTACTAATTTGAACCAATGTTGTCCGAACAAGACCGGTCATCGAACCAACAGAGCCCAAAATGTGAACCAGACTGGAAACCGAACCGGAACCAAAAAATAACTGGCAAGAAAACTGGTAGACTAAAAATACATAAAATATTCATTTTTGTAAAAAAAACATATATATTCATGTGCATACATATGAATCCAAACCATTAATACACAAATGTGCAAAGTTTCTCATATATATAGCAAGTATAGGTGCAAATAACCAAAATAGCACCGAGTGCAATACATCACTGAAGTTTTGAACCAAAATACATCAACAAAGAGGTTGTCGTACAGCACTGTATGGACCGAACCGGTTCTATACGAAACCGGTCAAAACTGACCGGTTTGGCGGTTTTGGGCCAGTTCCATACAGAATCGGTCAGTTCAGTGGTGGGTCATGCTCAAAATACGGCTCAAGCAATTTGGGGCCCTAACCGAACCGAAAAACCTTGTAAACCGATAGTATCGGTTGGTTTTGCCCAAATCAGACCGGTTCTAATAACACTAATTTGAACTATAACACCCAACCAAGTGATAGGCTATCGATGGAAGAAGCCAGCTCCTGAATGTGAGTCTGCCACCATGTGAGGACTTGCCCGAGAGGGATACGAAGAGCATGCATCCAATGATGAAACATGTATTCGGGTTGGACAATAAGCCCATCTCTTTTTTCCAAGAACTGCTCAACATAAAAGGCCATCTTTGGGTGCAACCCTCCCGGAGGATTGACCCGGGTAACCTGGATAAACTGCTTGTAAATATCCTCTCTGATAATCTTGTTTAGCTTTTGTCAGGTAGGTAGATGGTGGTCAGGAGCATCTAGAGAATACCAACACGGAGGAAGACAATCCATCTGAATCCCTACGGATTCGAGAAGGTCAGAGACCCCTGTGAACCAACATTTGGATCTACCTGAGTGAGTAGCACAGGCAATAGCCTCATAAGAGCAGTATGCCAAATACGGATACCTATCCCAACCCTTTCATGAGTCTGCAAATCCCTGAACACGATGCAAAAAGGAAACCAGTCGGAAGGTCGTCTCTAGGCGGAAAGGTTAAGCCCCAAATTCGGTCAGGATGATGTGTTGCAGTACTATCTGTTTGCATCTAATGATGCGACGAAGAAGAAGGATCTGTACTCTCTCAGTTGAGGCCTAATCTGTCTCAAGTAAAGATGGTCCCCAAATCTCTGGCCCATATAGACCATTGGACGGATCAAGGTGTCCATAAGGCTCATCTTAGACGAGGTGTCCTGGAAGTAATGACGAAAACACCGTCTCTCAAGCAGGGCTAAGGAACCATACCCCTTGTTGATTCGAGGCTGAAGAGCTAGTCGCAAACTAAAGCACGGACCTGAGAATTGCACTCCCAAGTAAGTATAGGTGTTGGTGATCTCGACCTCCTCCCCTTTGAAAAGGAAGTGAAGGTCCGAGTTTTTCTTCACCCCATTGAAGATCATAACTTTGGTTTTACCCAAATTCATCGTCAACTGCTGGAGGTCATAAAAGAGAGCTAAGGCATCTAGCTGCCTCTGTAATTCTTCTGGGGAGGACAAGAGGAGTGCTATATCATCTGCAAATAGTAAAATAGCTATCAAAACCTAGTGAAGAAAGTAGCCATCCATTTCCTGGATATGCTCATGAAGAAAGGCTTCCAACTCATCAATATAAATCCCAAACAAGTCGGGAGACAACGGGCAACCCTATTTAACCCCGATAGTGCTTCTGATGAACTCAGACATTCCGTGACCTATGCGAAGACGACCAAGGACGGACTCATATCGGCGCATAATAGTTGTCAATAGGGTCGTCAAGATGCCAATATTTCTAAGTCTTTGTAGTAAGTCTTCCCCCGGGACAGAGTCAAAGGCTTTCCGAAAATCCACGAAGTAGCAGTAAACTTTGGAGGAACACTGGCGTGCCTCCTCAATCACAGCACGAAGGTTGAAGATATGGTAAATAGTTTGATGAGCTAGCCGAAATCCTGCCTGGCCCCTAGCTCTGAGGTTTCTCCGCTCGAGATCGCTGAATAGTTTCCTATGAAGAATAGTGGCGTAAAGCTTCGAGAACGTGTGGCCCACCATGATCATTCTGTAGTTATTAGGATCAGAGGTGGATCCTGATTTGTGAATTAGATAAATAATGTGATGTGACCATAGCAGTGGGAAGCCTTCGTGCACAACATGGTTAAAGAGATCAGCTAAGTAGCTAACCATAGCGCGGAGACCGTGTTTGAAGAACTCTGCATGGTGGCCTTCTTCATATGTTGCTTTGTTGTTGTTCATCACCAAGATGGCCTCTCTAATATCCCTGTCAGAGAATAGGTCACAAGAGGAAGGTGGGGAAGTAACATGAATTTGGGCCTTTCCGGGGATATTGTAAAGATTGGAAGTGTGGGAGAACATGGAAGCGGGCTCGAGGTCAGATGGAAGAAGAGAGCGTGGGAGGAGGATAGTACCCCAGAATTTCTTGGGGGAGTGGGCAAGGAGAGCTGAGAGTTCCCGTCTTCTCTAAGAGATAAAAAGTCGTTTCTTGCAACGGAGGAGACGACGGTAAGAGGTTTTGATGTCGGGGTAGGAGGTTTGGAAGTGGGTGAATGCATACCGAAGTATTAGATGGAGGGTTTTTCATTCATCATCGTACCATTTGTTCATGGGACACGAACCAGCTTTGGAGGAGGTAGAGGTGGTGCGAGTGGAGTGGGGGAAGGATTTGAGTGCAGCTTCCCAAATTGCAGATGAAAGGCACTGGTATTTAGCGGAAGCAGAGTCAAGTGAGGATAACTAGGTCTCAGGTGGAAGTATCTGGCGAAGAGTAGACGAGAAGATATGGGTCACCTTTGTTAAACCGGAAGGTGGTCCGGAGTGGACTCTGAGGGGAGGGATGGGCTGCTCTATAGAAAATTACAAGTGTACCAGTAGTTTGTCATGTGTCTTCCAAACAATGTCCACATATAAATTTTGCAAACTTTCCTTAGTGTAAGAGCTGCATGAATATTGGCAGAAATGCTGAGTTCAAAGCTGAAATCTAGATAAGGTGAATCCCCCGAATTGGTTGAACTCTAAGTGCTTGACCAACCGCTCTGATACCAAATGATATGTGCATACCAACAGCAATGAGAACACTCACACAAATAAGACAAAAAGAAGAAAAGAAATCACAAACTGTACACATATTGTACACTCTATAAGTTATTAGATTTATAATAGTAAATCTTATCCAAAAATGGAATGGATTCAATGGAGTGGTGGTTAATGGAGAAATCAGTGGGTCGGTTGATTGATTGGTAGGTGGAGTGATTGGTGACTGATATGCCTTCTAAACAGAGGAGTTACAACTAGAAACTTACAGATACACAATGGTACATTGCCACTTACCACTTGTCACATACTATTACTCTCACCAAAGACTTATGTATTACAAAAAGAATGGATTGATCCCAGATTAATCTTCCCTGCATGGAACTACAAAATTTCACTCCCCAAATCATAAACCCAAAAGTGATGAATGAAGACAAGACCGTGATATCCCCTGATGGTTGAGATGCAGACTATAACTGTAATACAGAGTAAAATTGAAAAATGGAAATTAGTCACAATTTGCCACACAAGCCTTGCATTTAACAAAGCATATTAACTTTTGAGGCTGAAAAGGCATACCTGATATACATTATTACTTTCTTTGAAAGCTGTAAGCTTTATGAAAAAACAAGCATGCAAGTGTGCACTCACTAGATTCTTTAGTTATTCATTCAATCAGACGTGTTGATCACAGAGAAATACAAAGAAATGATTCTATATGGCAATTTATAATTTTATTCCCTATCCCATGCTGATTTTAAACTTGCTGTTTATCAAAGACCTGCTTGTCATCAAATTTTGGTAAAGAGATATCACTAAATTTTGTAATCACTGGGAGAGGACCAAGATTGAGACTAACATAGAGAAAGGATACTGCTCCACAGACTGTAGCTGAAAGATTTAATATGAGGTATTCCTACTGATGAGAGTCCAATCTTACATACTATTCTGATGGCTATCATCTTCCCAATTATTAAAAGACTTTGCCTTTTTCCAATAAAGAAAAGAAAAGCAGTACCTGTTCAAATAGCCTTTGATTCTGATTGTAACTAAACTCAATTTGCATATCTTTCAATCCACTGCTGAAGGCTTTGCTATCAGGAAGAATCCACCTCCAAAGATCTGCATCTTCTATATATTTGTAAAGCAAGCCAACTCTCTGCATATCTTTCTCTGGTACCAATGCTGAGCACTTCTGCAAATTTTCTTGTGTGGAGACCACAGCAGAGCCCATATTTTCTGATAATAACCTTTCAGTAAAGAAGTCGTATGCAATAGTTGCTCCACTCCGGTTCATATCTATTACCTTAACACAATTTTTATGATCATACCCATTTGCTTGGAGCATCTCCATTGCAGTCTTATGATGATCTAGGATCACCACACTGCAGACCAAAAAGTAAATTTGTGAGCCTTTTAAGACAATTCTCCTTTTTCTGCATTCCCTCTCTAGTGCCCTCAAAGCTGAATGTAAAGTGCATACTAATGGACTCATAGTTTTCACTAATTGTGTCTAATACTGCTCTCATAATCATATGAACTAGAAAACAACAACTAATAACTATAATATAAGTGTAATTCCAGTGTGTAGAAAAACATGATAAACAGCATAACCAAATTCAAAGAACACGTGTGCATGAAATCTGGTGTGGATAAAAGCATGGAATCAAGGTCAAGTTTATCAGATCATAAAGTAATCAGTCAGTGACTGTGCACAACCAATCAGAAAACCAACTACAAGGAATAAGGTCACAAAAACAACCACCAGTGGGAAGGAAGCAGACCCTCTGACTACCTGTTGTCCCCAGACTACACTGTGCATACTTATAATAATAATGGTACATAAGTATAACCCTCTATATTCACTTGGAATAATAATATACTCTAATTTGTTGCGATGTATAATTTGTATTTGCATTTATATATGTGCCTATAGTTCAACTCATGCATGTGCTTCCAAGTTCCAACTTTCTCTTTTTGTTCTCTTCATCTCATTCTTATATGTGTAACTCAAGGTTATTTAAAAGTTAAGGAAAAGTAAACCATGGCACATGGTTACCTCATATTAATTAAGCCCTAGAAACCGTGACATGAATGCTAGCATGGTACTTTTTCATGACCCAGAGCAGAGTGTATGACTGTGCCCGTGATGTACAGCAGCAGCGGTGTTTCAGTGCTTTTTAAATTGTTCAGATCGAATGCAGGTATATGACCCGAATATCTATGGATTTGTACATATGGATTTTGATTTTGCTTTGTTGCATATTTTAGTAGTGAGACTCAGTTGATAGTGGTTGTATGTTGGCGATGTTTTATTGATCTTACTGGAATCTAAAGTATAAGTGAGCGCAGGGGGAGTGTACAGTTAGCAAGTTTCACAGATGCTGATTGGGCAGGATGTGTAGAGGACCGGAAGAGTACTTCAGGTCGTTGTTTCAGCATTGGATCAAGGGTTGTCTCTTGGTTCAGCAAAAAGCAAAAGTCAGTTGCATTGAGCTCAGCAGAGGTTGAGTACATGGCAGACAACATGGCTGCTTGTGAGGGTATGTGGCTGAGGAAGTTACTTTCAGGGTTGATCGAGTGTGAGCTAGAGGCTACAGTAGTTCACTGTGACAATCAGAGTGGCATCAAGCTATTTGAAAATCCAGTGTTCCATGACCAAAGCAAACACATAGAGATCAGGTACCACTTCTTGAGAGATTGTGTTCAAAGAGGAACCATCCGGTTGGAGCACATACAGACAGTTAGCAAGTGGCGGACATTTTCACCAAGGCACTTTGCAGACAAAGTTTTGTGACGTTCAGGGATAAGTTGGGGTTGCTACCGAATCCCTTCCTCATTGAGGGGGAGTATTAAAATAAAAACAAGAAGGAAGGTCTTCTTGCATGCAGAAGACTTTAATTAGGAAACCAGTTGTATTTAATTTACTTTTCCTAAGTTTACTTCGGAAAATAAATTAAAGTGATCTAAATTAACTTTAGTGAAACACTAGTTAAAGTAAAAGTGAAATTAGGGTTTTCGCTTTACCTAAAGTTATAAAAGAGAGATCAATTGGTGGAGAGGACACAGTTGCATTCCGACAGAGACAAAGGAAGAAGTGTGAGACAGAGAATTGTGGCAAAGAAGACGGAGGAGCACTAACTCAAGAAGACAACCCTAAATCGCAAAGGAGAGAGACAGGAGACTTTGGCGGAGGTACACAGTACAACAGCAGCACTGTACAGCAACAAGCTGCCTTGGAAACCGTGCCATCTCACATGTTTTTCTCAGTGATTTGTTGGGTGTTTCAATTTTTCCATCTAGGGCATAAATCGAGTTTTTGATATTGCAAAAGCTATGTATTTTCTTAATAAAAATATCCTCTCATACTGTTGCACCAGTTTTCCCATCTTGGGTTTTGTCCGGGGGTTTTACCAAAAAGGATTGTGTCGTTTCTATTGATGTGATTGATGTTGTAAATGGTTCTCAGCTTCATATTCCGCTACATACTGTAAAAGATATTCATATGTGGTTATCAATAGAGGTTTGCATGCACTGTTTATCTCTAGTTGAGTATTAAAGGAAAATTTACAAGGGCAAGCAAGAGTCAAGTGTTGTCACTTGATCTTGACTCCTTCGTCTAGGCTCTCTCCTAGCGAAGCCAAGGGGGGTGGTCCCTAGTAAAATAAACTAAGGTTGTTTAATCTATGAAAGGAAAACAACTAATCTAGGAGATATTGCAACTAAGATAAATCTGCAAAAATTAATTAAATCACCAACATGTAAATGGCATTCACTCAACACATGAATTAATTTAAATGCTCAATGATAAATGATACGATAAAGACCAGCGCTATTGGAGTGCTTACGTGAATGAAGGTTGCTAGTGATGTCTCAATAAGTATTGCAGTTGTCTCAGTTGGTTCATTTTAAATTAATTAGATGAGTGATTAAGGAGTGGGTTGATTCTTGATCAATTTTATTAAAAGTGTGGTAATGATCTAATTATTAAAGGGAAAATGGTACTCCAGATATACCCAAGGGGTATGAGGAATATGTCCAGATTTTACTCAAAAGTGGCTCTCACAGTAACGTGTGGGCTAGATTAGCCGCACGGGTGTGGCTCAATGGCGGTTCCGTTGTAATGAAGTTGTTTGTCAATTGGAGGTCACGAGATCAATCCCACCCGGGTTTACCTGTGTCCCATGTCTTGCGGCGGGTGTGGGCACCTAGGGTTATAGTGGTAGCGGGAATGGATCCCTGGACCCCGTGTCACGCGAGTACCAGCCCGGCCCCAGTTGCCGATTCCCCTAGTCCTACAACTACCCAAAGAAAAAAAGAAAAAAAAACGTGTGGGCTAGATGGAGTCGTGGGGTTGTGTTCAACACTACACCAACAAGAGTGTAGCCTAACAAGGCGCCACGGTCACTTTCTAGTAGTTCCCGCTTCACTTGCAGAATTTTCCCACTAGCGAGTAATTTCGAGAAGTGTCAAATTTTAGCTTTGGGAATTTAATTAGAGTGTGAAACTAATTACTAGTCACTCCAATCCCTTTCTGATTGTCCACCGATCCAGCCAATGGCCTGTAGTGTTCACAAGAGCATACGGGAATTGAAGCGTTGTTTATTTTAAGGATTTTAGAATTTTAAATATGAGTTGGTTAAAATCTCAGTACCGATACTCTCATTTCCAAGAACACGGTTGAATTTGTTAATTTTAAAGCAAGAAAGTAAAAACTTGAAAAATTTGTAAAAATAAAAAAATGTGAATCCCCCCTGGGGAAATGGGGTGTGGGCACTTGGATGCCTACTTGCTTCTCTTTTTTACAATGATTACAATGAAGAATATTTGTGTTCCTTTGTAGAATAGGAAACACAAATTTTCAACTTATTAAGGCCTCAGAAAAATGGCCACAGAAGAAAGAGTAGGATGAGGAGTCTCCGGATAGCTTAGATCTTCAAAATTTCGCCACAGTGCCTCTCTACTCGATCACCTTTTGTTGCAAAACAGCAAGTAAAGTTATGCTAAAAATGATGGATTAACCGATCAAAACATAAAAAAAATTAGCATAAAAATTTTAAGTACTTTCAAATATAAATTTTGCAACTTTTGACAAGTAGTTGCTTGAGTTTAGATCTATAAAATATAACTTTAAAATCAAATCTGAATTGTTCAATGCATATAAAAATCAGATTAGTATAATATTCTTTAAAGTATGAATAAGATTTAACTATGCACAGAGAACTAGTAACCGAAATTTTAAAACTTTATGTGATGAAAAGTGAGATGGAATGCCCCAAAAGCTTGGAAACTTTGGGCAATGGAATCCTCAAGTGGAGAGCGGAGGGACTTAAATATTCTTCAAATGAACAAAGAAGTGTGATGGAATCAAACAAATCAGAGAAACAAATAAGAAACTACTTATTTATCCTCTTCTACCAATTATCATTAATCCTTCAAAGATCGGTTAGAACAACAACTAATGTAGCAAGAAACTGATACAGTTATACCTCATGCAACACCAAAAATCACCACACACTGATGCCCGACACAAGTATGCCTCCAAAGCCTTTTGTTTTCATTCAATAATGCAACAAATTGATAACAATAGATACAAGAGCAAAGGATCCATATACTTCTCATATCAAAATGAAGAGAACTTGCTCTCTTAAATAGAAAAACTCAACATGAGCAGGAGCACATGCTAAAGGATGAGCTTGATAGCTTGGCGTGAGTTGGATCCCCATGCTTTGGGGCATAAAAAAGGCAATTACCAAAATTCCAAAAGCTTAACCTCAAACCAAATCTTTCTTTCTTGGGAAAAGCACCCCCCTCTTGGAAAAAAATCCAATTTGATATTTAGCAACCATTTCTTTCATTTTGGTGACTTGTAACACTTTAGGAATAATTCTATTGACCTTTGCCAACTCACGAAAACTGATTTCGGCAAGTTTCTTTTATTTTTTTAATTATCTCGTTTTTTGGTCTTTTTGGGGTTCTTCGAGTAATTATTAACTTTGGAGTTAAATAATTACTCAAAAACTTAGGAAAGTCGATCAAGTTGTTAAGTGTGTGCTCTGAGATAGAAAATGAGCACCCCCATGGCAAAAACAACCTTCTAGCCACACTTTTATGACTTTTAGAGTTTTACAATTAACTTATTAAAAATAAGCTTGTAAAAACTGAAAAATTAATTTTTCCGGAAATTAAAAAAAACTATGGGAGACTTGGGACATGTTCATAATGACTCAAAATAACAATTAGCATGGTACTATACATTGACATAGGTTTTACAAACCTCCCAAGGCCTAACCACCACGGCAATTATTCTAGCTTTGGAGACTTGAGTTAAAAACTCGAAAATTATTTATCACTTAAAAACGATAGATAATTAACAAGGAAAAAACACCCTAAAATAATGCATTGATGACTAAGTCCCAGGAAACCAAACATTTTACATAAATCCATCATGCTAACGCAATTTATTACAATTCCCCATGGGGTATGAACATGTTTAAAAAAATAAAAAAATGGCCTAAAAAGGCCTGCATGGACTTCTGAACTTGAAATTTGAACAAGTAATTGTTCGTCTTTGGCGGCTCATTTTAGAAATCCAACTTAGTGCAACTTAGTTTGTAACATAAAGGACCCCTGAAACCTCCAAGAGTTCCCTAAAGTCTAGGTGGAAACGTACTCGGTCCCACCCCTCTAACCATATGCTCTATTCCCTCAATATCTTAAACAGACTACTCATGAATATACTCTAAAGAGAGGAATGCCTCTCGCATCCCAGTCATGTGACTGCAATGCCTGCAGTCAACCATCTATCTCTCATCAACCTGAATCTCATCTTGACTGCTATCTCAGCCTGAAACAAAAGATGCAAGAGAGAATTCCCTCTCAAATCTGGTAGAGAACTCATCTACCTCTTATGTTTGAGTTACCTACTCATCCTTCGCCATCTTCTTCTTTTTCTTATGGGGGCACTAACCTGCATAATGGCCATATTCATTGCAAGCAAATCACTTCACTTTGTTTAGATCATTCTTCTTGAACTTCTTCTTTCCTTTAGCAGCAAGCGTCACATCTTCCTCCTCGGGGATAGCAAAAAAAGTGCCCTGAAGATAACCTCTTCGAATCTCCTCCTGTGTGAAATCATCCCACTTGGGGAGGTTCTCTCTAGCCATGATGGACTCAACAAACACCGCCCATGGCTTAGTCATGCCATTCAGGGCTTGTCGTACCAACTCTCCATCCTCGACCTTCTCCCCCACGGGACAGAACTCATCTCTTACCTTGTTATCTAGGAAAGGTATGTGGCCATACTCTCATCATTGACCATCTTTATGCTTAACTTTTCTCGAAGTACCATCTTCCTGCTCTCCTTTGAGTTGTGGTACAACTTTGTCAATGCATCCCACATCTCATACACGTTATCTTTACCTGTAATGTGTGGAATCATGTGATCCTTGATCGCATCAAGGAGGATCCTCTGGGCTTTTATATTTTTCTTGTCATAGGTTGCCTTTGCCCTAGCATCTGTCAAAACAGTAACAAGATTTGCGGCAGTGCTCTTCACAATATCCCATAGCTCGCTTTCCTTCAAAAATAAAACAACTTTGGCCTTCCATGCACTAAAGTTTGAGGCTCCATCCAACTAATCATCAAAACATAAGCTACTCACCATAGTCTTTGGTCAACTAAATCTAAATCAAGACTATCTCAATGAACAAAAGTATCTCTCTGTCATAGATCTGGCCCCTACTCACACAGATCTGATAGATCTATCTCAAATCTCACCTCCAAACTCACAAATCTAAAAGATCTGACCTCTACAGCCACAGATCTGAACACTACTCTTTAGATCTGATAGATTTGGTCTCTATCTCACAGATCTGAACACTACTCTTTAGATCTGATAGATTTGGTCTCTATCTCACAGATCTGATATCTCAACCGAGTCCCTACATAGATCCAGTTTTGTAATATCCCAACTGATATTCTATCTTGTTTGATAATATGTTTGTGGTTTCTATGCTTCAAGTGTGCTAGAAATATAGTAAAATTTTGCATGCAAAACAGTGTCGTGCCAAAAGGCCCTAAAATATAGCAAATCTGGAGAAAAAATAAAAAAATACGACTCAATTGGATTTGAGGAACATTCCAATAATTATAGTTGTGATAGTTCTTCAATATAAACAAGACATGCATGCCATGCAAGAGATGTAGCCTAGAAAACGTGTTGCTGCTCCAGGAGGTTCGCGCATGCAATAAAAATGTTCCTTCTCTGACTGATGCTTATGACGTAACTATTCCAATACTTGTCGGATGAGGATGAGACTTTCTAGACCTGGTAGTGTACTCTTCCCGAATATTCTGATGGGTGCATGCAAGAGTTCTGACCTCTCTAAGACCAATAGCGAATTGTTTCCTTCTAAGGGAGTGATTCCCTTGTTTCACACGTGTGGAGTCGATATCTCTCTCAGATGTGCATTCATAGCCTGCTGAGCTCCCAATATAATAGTATGCCCCTTCCGAGAAGAATGGAAGTGACATGCGGAAGAAATACTGAGTTCCTGAATCCAAGCAAATTGTTCTTGTATTTCCAGCTGTTTCCAGCAATAAAACATGAACCTACAATAATATATTCACCTGTATGTTGGATCATCTATGAATAACACTGAATACGATGAATAGTTGATGGTGCATCGGAGTGATCTACCCTGAAGTGATTAGGGCAGATGGATTTCGTTGCCGAAAACACTTGTTAGCTGAAGACTTCCATCTCCAACCCCAACTTGCTGTTGCGGCTACTGTTGTTGTTGCTCTCAAAACCAAACTCAAAGATAATAATAATCATGGATGTCATTTTGGTTCAATAACCTTCTAATATAGCTTTTAGGGTTAGCATGTCACTTTTAGGGTTTGCACTTTACTTTTTGCATGCATGCAATTCTAATTGCTCGTTGACTTAAGACTGAAGAAATAAGGCTTGCATGCTCTGCTTTATGATAATAACTCTGATGGCCCTCTTTACTATGCTGATGACTTAATAATAATGAATAATTGTTCTAATATGCTCCCGATATTAAATGTCCTTAGTCAATTCCCTATTTATCAATAACGAAACATTACAGGTATACAGCTCAGAGATCTAAGTGCGAGCCCTTGATCTTTAACAAGGCTTTGTTACCATGTAGATTTTCCAGAAATCACTACTCCCTCTGGAAATCTGAGATCTCAACTGGCCTTGAGTCTCAATAAGCCAAAAGCATATACTAAAAACCTAACTTCTCACTGCTAAAGAAGGTAACAGCTATGCAAGATACTTACAATAAAAAGCACAAGAAATCTCTCTACAACTTAATTCATAAATTGATAATCACACATATGAAACTTAGATTTTACCCTGGAAACCCCGAAGGGAAAAACCAGCAACTTGGGGCTTTCTTCAATCTCGAGCTAGAGGAAATATTTAAAGAGAGAGTATACAACCATAAATACAATCAATAGGAACCTGATGGGTAAAAGCCCTAGAACTACATGTAGCTGCAACTGGTGCTCTTGGGAAATGAGCCCTACCTGTCTGCCCTGGTCTCTGATTTTTTATCACTATCTTTGCCATTCTATGGAAGAAGTATTGTCCTCTAATCTCTGAAGAAGTGCTACATTTCCCCTTCTTCACTGTTTTACTCTACTGGATGAAGAACTGCGACCTCAATCTCTGAATGATGCCCCCCCAGCTGTAGAAGTGCGCCCTCTGTCTTTGCCTCAGTCAATCTTTGCCTAAGGTCTCTAAGCATTCTCCTCAGTCTCAGGAGACAACCCCTTAGTCTCTCTTGGCCCTCCTGGCCTTAATACGTGTGCCACTACTCTCACACATGTGATGTAGTTGGAGAAATGCACCCCTCTATCTCAGTAACACGTCCCAACTCATCTGCTCCTCAAACTTTCAAGAAACCCTATGAGATCATCTCTCTCACCACAAGAATGAAGCGCCTCCCCTGTCTCAGGAGAATATGCCCTCTCTCTCAAGAATGTGCCCCCCAGCTCTCCTAGATGAATGTGCCTTCCTTGCTCAACTAATTCACTCAGCCTCTTGATCACCTGAAACTCACAAGTAATAATGACTTTTTCCTTCTGAATGTCCTTTTCTCCACTGAGATTAGGGCTCAGAAACCCTAATTCAACTTGCATGCAAAAATCACTTTAGTGTGTTAAAAAATGTGCATTAAAAACAGTGTAAACTACATGCGTGCCATGCAACCTCCAAGCACATGCACACCTTCATGCACCTCCATGCATACCATGCCTCCATGCATCATGCATCTCACCCATCAGAAACCGGTGCACCACTGCACTCCAAACATTCGACTGAAGAAGTCATAGAACCACTGCATGTCTTCAATCACTAAATCCATGACACATGCTAGAGTGCATCACACAATCCACACTACTGCCTATACTAATGTTGTAACTCCATGCTAGGCAAAACCACATGGAGGACATCCCGAGATACACCTCTGTAATAAACAAAAATATATATAATAAATAATCACTAAATAACTATTATATAATTAATAATAACTATTAAATATCAATATTAATTATTAATATTAATATATATTGATATTGATAATTAATAATTAATAAATAGTTATTAGTAAACTATTCTAAAATGACGCATCCTTTCATGGATAGTATCCTAAGTGCCTTTACGATTAATATATATATGGCACTCACTTTGTAATATTTCATCATCGTATCTATTTTATCAACTCATGGATTATTTGTATTTTAGAAAGTGGAAGTTCGAGAATTTACAGTAAAACGGTTTTTTACCGTTACAGTGGTATCAGAGCTAGTTTGCGATCCAGGACTTTGGCAATATCGTGATTTTTAATCATAATCCTAGGGAGTCCCTAAATTTATGGTCTTTGACCAAGTAAAAAAAGAAAAGAAAGTCAAAAGAAAAAAATAAAAATGAAGAAATAAAAAAAAAAAAAGAAGAAGGAAGATTGCCAAAAAAAAAGGAAGGACAAAAGTGAAACCACACGTGGTTTCTTAAAGTGGGTTTGGGTTTGAATATAAAAGTGCATAATAATTACTAGTAAAGAGCAAGTGAGATTTGAACTTAGGTAGGGAATGTAACATTCATTCCTCCCAACCACCCAATCTACTCACATTTTACAAAACTTAGGGGTAAAAAAAGTCTAAAAGTGCATAATAATTGCTACTAAGAAGCAAGTGAGATTTGAACTTAGGTGGGGAAGGTAACACTCATTCTTCCCAACCACCCAATCTACTGACATTTTAAAAAACTATTGGAAAAAAATAAAAGATAAGGACTAAAATTTGAAAGATGAAAATTTTAAAGCATATAAAGAAGTAAAGGTCCAAAATAAATAAATAAAATTTCGACACAAACAAAAGAAAATGGAGTCTTATGGCAAAAAACAAGGAAGACTTCCAAGCACTTTAAGAACTTATGTTTCAATGTTTCTCCAAATAAAATGAACAATTAGAGGGAAAGACATTACTATTTCTATTGCTCCCGACGAACGTAATAATTATATTAGTGATGAATTTGCCAATGAGTTAGCGATTCCAAGGACAAATATAAGTGAAAGGTTAGACTTTTCAAATAACAAAGAATATGCAATAAGTGATTTAAAATGGAACATTGGATATTATACTGGTGTTTCGCAATTTATAGTTAAATCCTTGTGCACTAGTAACGGTGACCTAGTTTTGGGATTACCATGGCTAAAAACATTGGGGACTTTTATCTTGAATGCTGAAAAAAAGTTTCTGACATTCCCCTCCAAAAAGAAAAAATTCACATTGTCGGACATTAACATGAAGACAAAATCAGAGGGCGCATCATCTGAAGACTTCAAAGAAATATCAAAGATGTTTTCGCAGGGAAATGAGAAATCAATACAAACGATACATAACGATTTCAACAAGGTTATTGCAGGTAAAGAAGAAGAGATCTCTCATCTAAGAGATCATAACCAAAAATTACTTTTGCAAATCAAGAAGGCAAAGGATAAGTTTCAACGCAATCAACAGTTTGAAGAGGAGAATCGAGATCTTCAAAAAGAATTATCAAGCAAAGATGAAGAAAGCTCTTCCTTAAAAAGGGTTAATCAAGAATTGTTAGAGCAAATAAAAAACTTAAAAAAAAGAGAACCCAAAAACCAAGGAAATCAATATGACGTCATCAACTCAAACTATAAAGGACAACTCTTACACTTAAAGAAAGTTAATCAGGACATTGTTATACAAGTTAGGAAGCTAAAGCAAAAGAATAAATCTTTAAAAGAAAAGCTAGATTGCAAGAGATTAAGTGTCGACAAAGAAACAATGACTAACGCAATAGAGAAGTCATCAAAGGCTCAAATTCAAACATCAGAAAAGGGAAGCAATGCAAATCTCGTCAAAGTTCAAAAGAACAATCTTATTGTCACATCGCTACAAGCATCAATAGAAAATGGTTCCGAAAAACAATTACAAAAATCGTTAGAAGCACCAAAAGTTGAAGTTCCAGTAAACACTTCACAGGCGATTCGAGTTCTTTATCACCACTAATGAAATATCCCAAATCCCGATATTTTCTATTTCTACACAATTATACTGATATAACTGATGAATGAATGAAGATCAAGTGGTGAACCAGTATGGCTTACCCGAAATAAGACTAGGACAGATGTTTCACTGCCGAAATCCTGTTAGCTGAAGACGCCGTCTCCAACCCCAACTGCTGTGCTGCTATCCAAGAGCTCCCAAAAATAATAATAATCCAAGAGTGAAGTCTCCTCTTGCTTTCTCCTCTATTTATAAAGTTCAACTGCGCAAAACCCTAATCTTTGACCTAATTAGGTCACTTTATCTTCTAATTTGCCGTTGACTTGCATGCATGTCACTTTATCTTCTAATTTGTCGTTGACTCGCATGCATGTCACTTTATCTTCTAATTTGTCGTTGACTTGCATGCATGCGGAGGGAGACTTTAAATAGTGCATGCATCATTAAAATAATGCTGGGATGGCATGCACGAGGGTTCGCATGCATCTCACTTTTAAGGTTTGCATGCATGTCATTTTTAGGGTTTGCATGCATCTCACTTTTAGGTTTTGCATGCATGTTACTTTTGGGAACATTACAGTCCTCCCTTGCCAAAGATTGCTTGTCCTCAAGCAATGCCAACGCAAATCCACAATCAATCAACTGAATCCGGGGATGATCCCAGGGTCCCAAATTATCCTAGGAGATCTGCAGCACCCTCTACTCAAAACACTGCACTGTACGGTACCATCACCAGAGACCTCCTGAAAGCACCCTCTAACAATCACTAAACTGTCAGTCACTGTAATCCCAAGGTCCCAAATCAATCTGAGAATTGCAGAGGTCAAAATGCATCCACCCCTACCCTGAGTAGTATCGACACATGGAGCATCATGTAGACTCCCAAGTAACGCCATCAGTAAACACTGTATCCATCCCTCATAAGGTCTTCCACCTGTATTCCAATGCAAACTTGTGCATATTTCTTCCCAAATATCTGAAGGCTCTAGTGGAACTATACTCTTGGCTAGGAATGTCTTCCCAAGAATTGCCCACTCAATAGGACACCAACTCTTAATCTCTCTCCAATCCAACCCCCGAAAAGTACCTTGTCCATAAGTACCATCACAAGGAATAAGTCTACCAAGTTGACATTCTACCCTTTTGATTTCAACTAGAATGCTCATATACTGCTGGTCAATTTCTCGATCTTGGCCAACCTGTAAAAACCATTCACCATTATGCAAATGTGGACTCAAGCTACTGCAAGGCAATGTGACACTCGAAGCAGCGAGACGTGCCCTATTTCCAGTATCCTTCTCGACTAGGTTAACGAGCACTCCCAATATGACAACAAGCAAATCCAAATCTTGGTCACTCGGTACTTCGTCACAAGATCCATTCGCTGGTGATTCTGTGCTGGTGTCTTTTCCTGTGCGCTTACTCGAAGATAAGAGATGACATTGAAAAAGAGGGTAATGATCAACAATTAATGAAGCCATTGTATCAAGCCCTCCACAAACTGCCACTTGGTGACAACCAATGGGATTGTCATTTGTCAGATTCATAAGGACCTTGACAGTTGAAAGGAGACAATCACCAAGTAAAGTGCCAGCTTCAGCCCATTGCCTTTTGGTAAGTTCATTCTCATCATCATATTGCTCTTGTCCATTGATCAACCCCATAGTACCATCAGAAAACCGAGGTACATCCTCACTGTCCCATCCAGCATTGGTATTGTTGGCTGAAACACTAACTGTTTTTAATTTCTTGGTTTTCTTCAGCTTTTTCCCTTTCATAGGTGCCAACTCTTCATTGTTGAATTCATATGGATCTTGTGAGTCTTCAAAAAAGGCACTTCGCTTCTGCTCTATTGACCTAGAGGATTGCTTCCCTAGACCTGCCAATGACTTCATGCCAGCTGAAACTCTATTCACTGTGTTCTTTGCTTGTGT
>LPNX011078441.1:22974-68654 GCA_001517045.1 Pseudotsuga menziesii
ATCCAAATCACAAGAGTCATTATGATAGACGAAAAAATCAAAAGGAAAATTACCAGTATTATTCCTACAAAGAGCAAAGACAAAATCAACAACTCTCGACAATCGATCCGCAAATAATTCCGTTAAGGGTATATTTCGGATGGACGACTTCACAAATGACGCAACATTTCCACACAATGTTTAAAAGAATGTATCGTCTTATTTCGTCAAATGTTGCAACTACCAACACACAATGTCATGAGAAAGCGTTACAAGCTAGAACAAGGGATAAAGTCTTCCATAATTGTGCTTTGAGGACAAAGCAATTCTAAGGGAGAAGCAATGTAATAAACAAAAATATATATAATAAATAATCACTAAATAACTATTATATAATTAATAATAACTATTAAATATCAATATTAATTATTAATATTAATATATATTGATATTAATAATTAATAAATAGTTATTAGTAAACTATTCTAAAATGACACATCCTTTCATGGATAGTATCCATAGTGCCTTTACGATTAATATATATATGGCACTCACTTTGTAATCTTTCATCATCATATCTATTTTATCAACTCATGGATTATTTGTATTTTAGAAAGTGGAAGTTCGAGAATTTACAGTAAAACGGTTTCTTACCGTTACTGTACATGTGCATGCACAACTTCATGCACCTCCATGCATACCATGCCTCCATGCATCATGCATCTCACCGATCAGAAACTGGTGCACCACTGCACTCCACACATTCGATTGAAGAAGTCATAGAACAATTGCATGTCTTCAATCACTGAATCCATGACACATGCTAGAGTGCATCTCACAATCCACACTACTGCCTATACTAATGTTATAACTCCATGCTAGGACAAACCACATGGAGGACATCCGAAGATACACCTCTATCTCTAACATGATGCAAAGGTTATGGATGGATTCTACGAGCGTGCCCAAAGGATAGTGCCAAGTGCAGCTGACCATACAAAGCTTTCTCAAGAGTTGGAACTCTATAAGATGGCCATGGGATTATTTGGGTTTGAGATGGCTATTAATGACAAGACCAACATAATGCAAAGTAAGCTTCACCTTGTTTCAAGTTTCAAATTTCATTTTCTTTTCTTAAGTTCTTTCTTTGTTTTAAATTCCATTGTCTTTTCTTATGTTTCTCTATTTCGTTGTAGATACTTAGTGGGAGAACTCTAGCTCCAGAGTACCTCTTCTACAGAGGCTTGCCATTCGGCTGCTTAGCCAGACATGGAGCTCTTCTGGTTGTGAGCAGGACTAGAGTGTGATTGAAAAAGTACACACCAAAAAGCACAATATGTTAGAGAATTTCAAATTCATTATAAATTATTAAATTGTAATTTATAATTTTATGCCCCTTTACCTTCTAATTCATGTATTATAATTTTTTATCCTTCTACAGGTTGGATTCCCAACGTGTTACACCGAAATCTCGCCACCATCATGTTATCAAATAGGTATTCCCTTGTCTGCTCCAATCCCTCAAAGTTTGCCCTAGAGAAATGATAGAAAAAAATTATCCCCTTGCAATTTTTCCTTGTTTTGAGCTGGTAACACTCTTTCCCCATTAACAAAAAGCGTTACCTAAGTCAGCAACGCTCCTGATACATGATCAAAGAGTCGTGCCACCGCCTCTATCCTTATTGCAAGAAGCGTTACCCCCTTAACATCGCCTGTTTGCTTCATTAAAGGAGCGGTGCTCGAGTTTTCAAGGCAAAAAGAGAAGCTTCGAGAGGCTTCTCGAAGCTTGCCTTCATGGAGCCTCGACCCTATGGTTTAGGACCAGCTGGAGCCCGAGATCCTTCATTCTTGGATCTTATCTCCACCTCACCCATGAGATCCTCAACCATTCCTATCCTCCCATGCCTTTAAATACTGGCTCATCTCCTATGGGAGGAGGGAGGAAGAATTGTTTTGCATACCCAAACTCTGCTAAAATAATTCTTGAGCTACTGGAGGCAAGGTGAAGTTAGAGGCAAGGATCCATTGGAAGGAACTCTCAACACCAAGGCATAAAGGTTGTAGTCTCTGCAATCATTTCTTAATAAAGAATGTCTTTTATTTCCCATATTTACTGTTTCATGTGTATATATTGCTTGACTCCTTGGTCACAAGCATAGATCCAGTTTTTATATCTTGTATGCTATCACTTTCTATTGTTGTTTTCTATTTTTGCAGGTAAACAGAGAAAAAAGCTTCAAGGATAGCGAAGACATCTGTTCATAGAAGAAGCATGGTAGTCCATTCAAGTGTTTAAACGGATCTAGGGAGAGTCTGACATTCCGTGTTACTCATTTGTTCTAGATCTGAACCATTCAAACTAGAGGAACAACTCTTGTCCGCAAGTGCATTTTTCCTAGCAACACAACGCCGTAATGACTTGGTCTACATCTACTACAATATCAGCCTATGGGTGAAACAAATTGAGAGAAAACTGCACACAAAGGTCATTTCATTAGATGGGATTGATAGCACTGTTGTGTGGAGGGTGGAGTGTGAGGAACCTGTTATGGAGGAAGGCCTGACCTAATTAGGTCAAAAGTTAGGGTTTTCGCAGTTGAAAGTTATAAAAGAAATATAAAGTGAACAGAGAAGATACTTATGTGATAATTGATTTGTGGAGTCGAATTGGAGAGCTCGACGAGCTAAGTTGGGGTTCAACGCATGCTCAGCTAACTGGTGTATTTCGGCAGCAAAATCTATCTGCCCTAGTTCATCATTAGGTTGGATCATACAGGTTCAGCACTAGTTCATCATCAGGTTACATTCAGCATTTATTCCGGGAGGTTGATTATTCATCCAGCCAGAGGGTTTCACCATCACACTGTGATCAGAGACAAAGCAGGCACATCATCCGGGCTCCCAGCAGCAGCTTATTTATTTGATCTATATAAAGGTATGTACATGCATTGATTTCTCCTATTTTATAGCATCTCCGTATTTTTCTAGGGCACATCTTTGCATGCAACTGCATGCATGCAAAGTTCGGGGTTTGCTTTCCTATTTGATTCAACAGTATACCCATAAACAGGAAAATATCAGTTTGGAATACTACAGTGGTATCAGAGCTGGTGTTCCTGCCAGCCTGAGTGGGAATCTATTGAGGGTTTCCCTTTCATGTCTTCACATTTTCCAACTTGATGGCCACTTCCTTTGAATTTTGAAACCATATTCTGCTGAACTCAAGAGCTGCGTTCTCATCTTTGGAGAGTTGTGACTCTGCTATTGCTTATTGTTGGGGTGACCGGTACAGTTGGAGAACACGTTGTTTTAGTTGCAAGAAGATATTAAATCAGTTTTTGTCGTTTGAACTTCTCCCATTAGTGTGANCTGCTTATTGTTGGGGTGACCGGTACAGTTGGAGAACACGTTGTTTTAGTTGCAAGAAGATATTAAATCAGTTTTTGTCGTTTGAACTTCTCCCATTAGTGTGAATTCATCCGGCGAAAATATCTAGGTTGTGAACTTCGATACCTACTATCGTTGCTTTGACAGTTTATCACGTCGGGCATTTTTTCAGTTTGTGATCTTTTACATCTATATATAACTGATAAGCAGGCATCTAATTAACAAATTTTTGTGTTCTTTCATACAGTGGTGCCTGGCGTGCACGATTTGAAATGTATCATTTAACGCTTTTTGGTTACCGTGTCGGCACCTAACCGCGTTTCGTAACCGACACAGTCGCGGGTAAACAACGAATTTGCTTCTTTTCCTGCGTGTTACCTGCGACAGTTGTTAGTGATGTTGCAGGTTAACAATGAACTTTCTTCTTTGCTGCTGCTGTGACCGCTTTGAAGACTGAATATCATTGGTGGAGAGAGTTTGCAACTTTGCCCTCTTCAATTGTGCGAAGTGTGACTACATTGATTGAAGCCATGATATGCTGCTATAATTCCTTTGAACGCCAGTGACTGAACATTAATGGTGGAGATTCATGCCCTTTCTCAAGTGCATAGAGCAAACTTGCTTTGAAGATGATGAGAATCCTTGTTGAAGACACAAGTTTTTACTCAATCACATGAAGAGGCCCGTGATTGCTGTATTGGAGCTGAGAGTTTGAATCTATATGCATGAATGATGATTCCTGAACTTGGAAAATGAGTTATGACTGCTGCATTTTACTTGTACACTTTGTTGTGTATTTAATGAGCTCTTAATTGCTAGTTGATACATTGGAGAAGAAATGTATGTTGCACTTCTCCTTTCTGAAGCGAATTTCTCAAGACATTTGCTGCAAGTGTCATAAACTGCTCACTTGAAGTTTGAGACTGTGAACTGTTGTAGTAACATATGGAACTGTGAAGACTAAACTTGAATGCGAAGTCTAGTATCCATTCGTGTGGAGCTACGAGCTGTTTCTTCTGAATCTGAATACCATTGCTGCGACTGAAGACCAAATTGAAGACTGTTTGAAGAGTGTGAACAGAAAATTGTGAT
Organism: Pseudotsuga menziesii; assembly: GCA_001517045.1. Taxonomy (NCBI): domain Eukaryota; kingdom Viridiplantae; phylum Streptophyta; class Pinopsida; order Pinales; family Pinaceae; genus Pseudotsuga; species Pseudotsuga menziesii. The sequence continues at coordinate 27,433 of LPNX011078441.1, forward strand.
CCCTTTTGAAGAGCTGACCACTATTCCTAAGACGCTGCAAACTACAGGAAGGTGTTCTTACAGGAAATGTCCAAAAATATCAGTGGGTGCAATCTAGTGGTATGCTGGTTATAGCAAAATCCTCTCTCAAGTTTAATTCTTATGAGGCTGCCAATACTTCACACAAAGGACCATATATTCCAGGCCTGATTTCTCCTTGTATTGCTGCTGTTATTCATATAAAGTGGAGGTACTGTGGTTACATTTGATTTACATTTTTAATCTGAAATATTATATGTCATCAGTCTTGCCAGCTGTGGGCATGCAAAAATTATAAATGAATCCAGGAGACCCATACAACATTACTCACAGGAGACAGAGGAATAGAGACAGAGAAGAGGAGTTAGAGGACATAGATTTGGGGAACAGAGAGTATCAGTTTGAAAAAGGCAAAAAAACAATGGCCGATGATGATAAAATAGCTTTCAATAGTCTCATATCAGCCATAAAAGAACTCACCACTGGACAAAAAGAAATGATGAGCACCTTCAGGCAAATGACTGAGAAGAATGGGCCCACCCCACACAGTCCCTTATTTCCCAACAGTGATAGGATATCCACCAGCAGTAGAAGGGAGTACTTATATACCAACATGCAGAGCCATCCCCATATACACAAGCCCTTCCGACCTACCATGCCTCAATTCTTAGATAGTCTAGCTGTAGTGCCTCTAGCACAAGCAGAACCAGAAGAACCCATGAGTGCCTATCTGAGAGAATATAGAGCTTTAGGAGAGGACTTCCATTCAGCCATGACCTTCACTGACTTCTGCCACTTTAAAAGAAAGAACAAACCCAAAGCTTACAATAGGCCATTTACCCAGAACTATGAGTTACAGCGCACCGTAGGGAAACTGACTATCTCTGCCTTTGAGGGCACTCGGGGTGGCCCAGCCAAGAATTGGATACAGAAGTTGGATACATACTTCTAGCTCAACCCCATGATTGAGACGGATGCCATTAAATTGGCTACCTTGCATTTGGACGGAGAAGCACATGAGTGGTGGTATCACGGGTTAGTAACACTGGGTCACAACACCATCACATCGTACCCAGATTTTACACAGAGGCTCATTGAGAGCTTTGATCGGAAGGATCCTAATGTACATTTTAGAGAGTTGGCACAACTCAAGCAGACAGGTAGTGCAGATGCATTTATTTCAGAGTTTCAGAGGATAGCAGTCATGGTGACAGATATATCAGAGAGCAGATTGATTATGTTGTTCACTGAGGCTCTCACTGAACCCTTGCGGGGATGGGTCAAGTCTTATAGGCCCACCACCCTAGCAGATGCCATCAAACGGACTAGAGATTTACAGGATGCAGTACCCAAGATTAGGCTTCCTCCCAAAACCAATTCCCCTATTGAAGATGAAGAGAGGAAACCCGTCCAGAAAGAATGGATGGACAATAATACCCAACAGGACCTTAGAAGAAAAAAGTTATGTTTCACTTGCCAGGAACCATGGGTACCAGGTCACAGATGTTCAGGGAAGGGAAAGGCTTACTACAAAGAGGCCAATTCTGACAATGGGGAGGATGATGACTATCCAAATCAGGAGCAGAGAGAGACACCAGGGGCAGTTAGGGAGTTGTCGCCCTCAGGAGGTACCATTGCTACCATGACAGGGGTTCCTAGATTCCACACTCTCCGAATCAGAGGTACCGTACAGGGCCACAGAGTGGGAGTGCTGATAGATGGTGGGGCATCCCACAACTTTATTGATGCTGCATGGGTTAAAAGGAGAGACATTCAGATTGAGATCTTTGATGGGTTTTCAGTAGCTGCAGCAAGTCACACCATGGAGTGTAGTCAGAGGATTCCTCAATTAACAGTAACACTTGGGAATTATACAGTGATGGAGACATTCTATGTGGTGGATGTACCTGACATGAAGGTGGTCTTAGGAGTTCAGTGGATGTATTCCCTAGGGAAGTATTCCACAAACTACTAGACCATGGAGATGGAGTTCACAGGAGCAAAGGGACAGAAGGTAGTATTGAGAGAGATGAATACCTACCCTCCCACGCCAATGACATCACACAGGATGGAGGCAGTACTCCGACAAGGAGATATTGAGTGAGCAGTAGAGTGTTTTGTTACCTTTAGGAAACAACCAGATAAGGCCACACAACATCCAGCAGTATTCGAAGACCGTCGAGCAGGTCGACCTCCAGATAGGGGATTTGAGAGTTGCGCCCCCCTTGATGATGAGGGGCAATTGATTCTGATTCCGGAGCACATTCTAGAGGTGCGAGAGCAGAAACTGAGGAACAAAATCATCAAAGACTACTTGGTTCAATGGAAAGATCTGCCTATAGAGGAGGCCACTTGGGAGACAGAACAGGTATTACAGCACCCAGCTTTACAGTTGCTTGAGGACAAGCAAATTCGAGCGGGGAGGACTGTAATGTCCTCTTTTGCCTAGGCATTGAGGACCAACCCGCTAACCTATGTGATTCCTGTGGGTTCGAGCGGGTACTGACAGTCAGGGAATCAGCTGAAGACTGATGCCATATACAGAAGATCTAGGGCATCAATATTATATCACCATTGGGTCAAAGAGGGCCACCAAAGCCAAAGGCCACCTGCATGCATGACATTTGAGCATTATTTAATGATGCATGCACCCGATTAAGTCTCCATGCGCATGCATGCAAGTCAACTGCAAATTAGAAGTTAAATTGACCTAATTAGGTCAAAAGTTAGGGTTTTCGCAATTGAAAGTTATAAAAGAAAGATAAAGTGAATGGGGAAGATACTTATGTGATAATTGATTTGTGGAGTCGAGTTGGAGAGCTCGGTGAGCTAAGTTGGGGTTGAGCGCATGCTTAGCTAACTGGTGTATTTCAGCAGCGAAATCTATCTGCCCTAGTTCATCATCAGGTTGGATCATACAGGTTCAGCACTAGTTCATCATCAGTTTGCATTCAGCATTTATTCCAAGAGGTTGATTATTCATCCAGCCAGAGGGTTTCACCGTCACACCGTGTCAACGTGATCAGAGACAAAGCAAGCACATCATCTGGGCTCCCAACAGCAACTTATTTATTTAATCTATATATTGGTATGTACATGCATTGATTTCTCCTATTTTATAGCATCTCCGTATTTTTCTAGGGCACATCTTTGCATGCAACTGCATGCATGCAAAGTTCGGGGTTTGCTTTCCTATTTGATTCTACAGTATACCCATAAACAGGAAAAAATCAGTTTGGAATATTACATAACCCATGTGCGTGACAAACCCCATCTTTGCATTGTGTCTCTAGATCTGGAGTATGTGTCATGGTCCCTTGCCTTCTGCTTGTATGATGCCTTGTGGAAGGGATGTGTAGCCTGTGTCACCAGATGGTTTTCCTTTAGTCCTTAAAGCAAGTGCTCCTTGAAATGTATTAAATGCATCGGAGCGCATCAATGTTATATCTAAAGGATGCAAATTAAATGGTGTCCTTAAACACCCTGCTTGAAATAAATGTTATAAAACTAGTTAGTGGCCAAGGAATGAGCACTCATCCTTTGTTTGATGTAAGGCCATTTGCCCCTACAAAAAAATGGGGTGGAAAACATGTTGGGGCTATGGGCGCTCACTGGCTGTGGGGCTAGGACGAGTCATTATCTGGAGCCCAGAAGGCTATCCTGGGCACCTGCCCTTGGAGGCAAGCTAGTATCTTTTAAAATTTTAAATACTTGAAACTCAAATGTTATGAAATGTTAAATGGATACATGATAGAGTCTAAAGGAAACAAGCCCAAATACTCTACCCACTTGTGAGACACCGCCATTCCCTAATGTTCTATGTCATGCATATGTCACTATGGTTGTGCATATTCATTGTCACTCGGAGAAATCACATGGTCAAAGTCAACAAGAACTCCTCACCCTTTACCTTAAGCCTTGTTTATCTACCCTCGCCCAGCATTAGCAAACGAATTAAACTTCGTAAGTATGGCATATGCAAGGGGATTCATAGAAGATTCAAAGGCCAATCAAGGACGTATATTTGTTTATGTATTATTATTTAGTCACCAAGATTATTATTGGTATGTTGTAGTTGGGTATTAATATACATCTTGGAGCATCTTTAACCTTGAATGCATGCAGATTCATTCAGATCATTATCTCACCTTCAGATGGAGTATTTTGACCAAGTCATCCCAGTTGACCAAGTCAAACACGTTTCCCAAGGCAATGACTACAAAAATCAAGATTGGTTATATATGTTCCAAACATGCCCAATACACATATTGCAATCTCGGTTTTCAATGCATGGCCACAATTTTGAGTTTCAGTGATTATTATCACTTTTATTATTTTGGTCACATTATTTATGATGAGATGCTGATGACGATGGCGCTCCTAGGGCGCTACGAGGGACCAAAGGGTATGAGTAGTCACCATTACTATTCTCCTATGTCTTTGGTTGGGTATTAATATACATCTTGGAGCATCTTTAACCTTGAATGCATGCAGATTCATTCAGATCATTATCTCACCTTCAGATGGAGTATTTTGACCAAGTCAAACACGTTTCCCAAGGCAATGACTACAAAAATCAAGATTGGTTATATATGATCCAGACATGCCCAATACATATACTGCAGTATCATCTTTCAGTGCATGGCCACAATTTTGAGTTTCAGTGATTATTATCACTTTTATTATTCTGGTCACATTATTTATGATGAGATGCTGATGAGGATGGCGCTCCTAGGGTGCTATGAGGGACCAAAGGGTATGAGTAGTCACCATTACTATTCTCCTATGTCACCAAACCATTTTTGTAGTCAGCTTGTCACAAGATGCAGCCAGCAAAGAGTTATTGGCATTTTTATAATTCCAGGATGATATACCAGCACAAAATTCACAGAAAATGGGCTATGAAATTGCTAAAGGGAATCTATTTGGCTAGGATGGTCAAGGAAATGGCATGGGATTTCTTTGTGATGATATATGATGGATCTTCGGATCATTTTGCACTAGTTTCACTTAGCATGGGGGTACACATCATTTTATTGGTCCCTCTAGGGAGGACGTCACCCATGGGGCGCCCCTCACCATGGTTATTAATTTATTGTCATGTTATATCTTATGTTGTTGTTTTATGAGGATCCTACGGTGATTTATGTCCCTAAGGTGCCCCCTTCCATGTATTACATTGTTATATCCTAGCACTATGCTGTATTACACCTTACTAAGGCGTCCTTGGGCAAAAGTGTGCCCCCCTTTATGTTGATCCATGTACTTGATCCATGTAAAAGTTAAAGATGTAATCTCCACCGTTGATGATGTTTTAATCTCAATCGTCGAATGATAAAGTGAATAAGGGTTTTGGGCTTTCAAAAGCTATATCAAGAAGAAACCCCACTTATTGTATCCCATTGGGAAATTTGACACTACTGGCTCTTGATCAATAATCGAGAAAATATGTGTGTGGATGATTAAAGATTGTTCTTGGTGATTGATTGATGTTATCTCTTGCTTACATTGGAAGATCTTGGTGAATATATCTCATACATTTGGATCCATATTTTTACTTGTAGGTGAAGGAGGCGATTTAACAGGGTCGCATTGGTTGAGGAGACTCACTATGTCTCTCTCTCAAACCGTGGTTTTAACAGAGAGTGATTGTTTTCTTGTGATCATGTTGAATTTTCAGCATTAGCATAAACTTTAAAAATTTGCAGATAAACATAAATAGATCAGCAGTGCAGTAAAAACACATTCATCACATCAGCACACATGGACACAATATTTTTCACTGGGGAAATGTTCAAAGGACAAAAACCCCAAAAGCATTAATAGCTCATCTTGTAAATGAGATGGCTTAAGAAATTCTTCAAAAAGTTCCTCAAATCCAAATCTGGATTTTGACCACAGTAACTGTAAAATTCATCAGTAAAAATCAGATTGATAATTCTACCTACAATTTCCAGAATTACAGAAAATTACCAATTTAGGGCTTTCTCATAAAAACTGAGATTTTCTCTCTCCTGCCCGAAAATATCAGACTGCTGAAAACTGCCCAAAAATATCAGCCTACTGAAAACTGCACGAAAATATCAGACTACTGAAAACTGCGCGAAAATATCAGACTGCTGAAAACTGCCCGAAAATATCAAACTGCTGAAAACTGCCCAAAAAATGGAATGCTGAAGATAGCTGTGCAAAAATGCTGAACATGGACTTTGCTGATAAAACCCTAGCTGAGGGTTTGAACATAAGATAGTCTTCTTCACCTGTGAGAGCAAAAGTGTGTGTAAAAAATGAGAAGGCTTGATCTTCTTTTATAGCCTTTGTTCACCTGTAAGTGGACAAGATTAGGAAAAATAAAAATAATAATATTTTTATTCTTTTCCTAATTTCACTTTCACTTTTACCAAAAAGGTACTTTTATTTTTTCCTTTGACTTTTATAAGAAGTCCTTCTTTAATTAGGAAAAATAAAAATAATAATATTTTTATTCTTTTCCTAATTTTACTTTCACTTTTACCAAAAAGGTACTTTTATTTTTTCTTTTGACTTTTATAAGAAGTCCTTCTTTAATTAGGAAAAATAAAAATAATAATATTTTTATTCTTTTCCTAATTTCACTTTCACTTTTACCAAAAAGGTACTTCTATTTTTTCCTTTGACGTTTATAAGAAGTCCTTCTTTAATTTTGTTTTCCACCTGTGGTCCTTTTAGGTGGACAAGATTGGGAAAGATAAAAATAATAATATTTTTATTCTTTTCCTAATTTCACTTTCACTTTTACCAAAAAGGTACTTTTATTTTCTTTCTTTGACTTTTGACTTTGGCCTTTTACCAAGTGCCCCTGTGGTACTTTTTTATTTCAAAAGTACATCATCATAAACCAAGAGAGTTATTAATGCTTTTATCTCACACACTATGTGACACCTAGATCTGGTACTAGGGTAACTTAACCAAGGGTAGCTAATCCTTGGAAAAGCACACCAAGCCCATAGATCAAGGGTCAAAGTGCCACACAAATGCCCAGACCCAGTCTAAAACTTACAGTGTCTTCATTCTCCCAGAGAATGGCTACTCAGAACTAAGCTGAGTCTACCAGTCCCAGACCGGTCTACATCGTGGTCCCGGACCAGATGTCTACTCAACACAAGGTTGAATCTACCCAGGGCAGATCTGGGTTTATATCATGGTCCCAGACCAGATATCTACCATTCAACAGAATAGTCACTCAACACTGGGTTGAGTCTTCACCGTGGTCCCGAACCAGGTGGTCCCATTCTCCGAAGAGAAGGGCTCTCGATGCTGCTCAGAAAATCAACAGATCAATCATCTTCCGTATCTTTCATCTTTTCATTTGCATTCAATCTTTTTCTTGTTGATCTCATTGTTTCTTACTTGAATTGACAGGAGAGAGGGCGCGCTTGTGGGTTACTGGGCGACTTGTATAGAGTGAGATTCTCACCATCCTTTCACTTGATCTATGGGGGGATAGTCCTCATCACTTTGGCATACTTCCTCAAAGCATCAAGTAAGTTTTCCCAGGTAAGTTTCTCTCATTATTTTTCTATCCAATTGTTGCTGCATATTTTACTTCATTAAAACCCTAGTTTAGTAAGTAGGAAAATTCAGCGGGCTTGTTTTACTTAGAATTGGAAATTCTATCACCTGGGTATTTGTGGCTATACCTTGAAACCCCTAGGTCTCTTAGAGCGTCACCTTTTGACTCCATTTTCCCACAGAAAATAAGGCACTCATCTTTAGGCAATTCGCCCTCCTCGTCTTAATCTCCATTTTTCTTATATTTTACTTCTTGGATTGGCTTGTACTCTTGGATATTGTTAGATCTACCCTTGAGCCATCATTTTCAAGTGCTAGTTCACCTTGGTTATCATTCAATTCATCACTCTAGGTGCATTTCCATTTTTCACCATCAATCGCCACAGGGTATTGACATTGATCATTTACACTAGCACTTATACCCTAGATCATTATAATAACTCTACAATTATCAAATATAAAGATTTTGGGCTACATTTCAACTGTCTAAATCTCATAGTCCAAAACATCCTTACCAATGGCTATTTTCCCAAATCTAGGGTTTCATTAGCTACACACCTTACGTACTCTATCTCCATAGTCTGATCTGGTGTTTTGGCTTTAGGTCTTTCCTTCTAGTTTAGATCAGGGTCTTCCCCTTTGCCATTTGATTTCCGAGTGGCATAAAATGAAGGGTTTCCTAACTGGTGTGACAACCGATGCATATATAAGGGTTAAGATACTCATCGATCAGCTCTTTAGTTGCATGTCTCCTCTACCATCCTAAATAGGATATCTTTTGCGGGGAAACTACAAGTTGTGTGATAACAAGCACTACAATAGTCCTCCAGATAAACCCTCCAGATCTGGACCAAAACACATGGGAAGATGCTTCAAATCCTTTCTGCAAACTGGATAAACAAACCCTATATCCACCCTGAATCCAATCGACAACAAAGAAGTAACTCTTCCATGAAAAAGGATGTAACCTCAAACTGAGATCTAGACTGCTCACTACAAGAGGAAACTTGTCTCTTGCAACTGTGATCACTCACTCTAAATGTATCTCGCTATGACAACTCTTCATAGACTCTTCTATACATTCACTTTATGTCAATACCATGGAAAATACCATGGGACACCTAGTACCATGGGCAATTCAATACCATAGTCCCTCCAATACCAGGGCAAATTGACCTTTTACATAAAGTATTATAAAAGTCAGTTTACAAAGAGAGTTACTATTTGAGGATACTTCCGCGTGCTAGACACAAGCCAACATAGAAGCACCTATCCTCACTACAAACTTCAACAAAAAGGACTAGGAGTGAAGCCCTAGGCTCCTAAGGAGTGATTGCACCATTGATTATTTAGCATCAAACCCTTCCACCATTATGAATCATGAATGGGGTTGTGATCTCATGATTTGTTGCATCTAATATACACCTGTCACTCATACAAAGGGTTGACTATAGATCAACCTCTCTCAAATCAGTTGTCAGCCATGTGGGGTGATCTCAAAGAGGGATCCCTCAAATTTTTGCCAAATAGTATCAACCCCAGTGCTTCCTTCATCAGCCATGACTTCTCCAACACCCATGGGGCCTCCATCCACACAATCTAGCTCCTCAACATCACTATGATTCGCATTTGAACAGGTATGGCAGCCATTACTAGCCAAATCCTCATGGATTACTATGACGGTGTCAAGGGTTTTCTCTCCCTTGTGTGCTCTCTTCGTCACATGTTTCTCCTTTATTACCCTCTTACAAAATTTTAGCAAAGTCCCTATCTAAAAACTTTAAACTTTGACAGATGGATAAGGAAAGGCTCATTTAACCTAATATTTAGACAAATTTCAAAAACGCCCTACGCTCTTTAAAAATGTAAAAACTGGCATGGGTACATTGACAACAAATCAAAATGAAAAGATGAACAATGGAGGTATGGTGTAACAGGCATTACAACAAAGGACTTTATACACCTTTCGAAAACAGAGCAGCAACCATTAAACCTGCAAATCAATGACCCAACTAGGACCCAATGAGTGTAAACCACATAAGGGTGCATACTTCATAGCTGGCAATTTGTGGGCCCAATTGGCCCAATTTCCCATAGTACCCAAGCATAAAAACTCACTAAAATAGAGGCAATTTGAGCCCCATACAGCCAGGAATGCGTGGAACGTTCTGGGAGCAGTGTACGCCTCACCCAAGAGCTCCCACCAAGCTCCCAAAGCTCCTGAAACTGCTTCCCATGATTTTGAAACGTTTCTTACAAGTTCCAAAGCTCGTGGAACTCAGGCAATGGAGGGAATAGGTTTCCCAACTCCCAGGAGCAGTTCCTGTGTAACTAGAGAAAACAGCCACTGCAGTTGCATGTCAAAAATAATCTACCAGAAAGACCCTTCAACATGAATCAATAGAATACCTTTCCAAATATTCTAATATGTGAACTCGTCATGAACTCGAGAAGATTGAGGTGGATGCTAAATTTTATTGGATAAGGGATGCACTCAAAGTTTCATGTTCAAAAAATTTACTGTGGAAGCTAATTCCCAGGTCCTCGAAACCCCTTATTTATATAAAATTAAATTAGTTGATGGCAACGACATAAAGTCTTGGGAAGAGTTTGCCACAAAGGTACCCATCACCATTAAGTGTTATGACAATCATCTTCATGTTGGCATCATACAGATCAGAGATATGGTACCAATTTAGGGAAAATGAGGTTAATGACCATACGATATACATACTCTCCATCAAAATAGCATTCTTGATTACCATGGAAATTTTATGGTGACTGATTGTTCCCAAACCCATCTTGTTTCCACAGTCCAACTAAAACAATCTGGTAAAACAACAAACTTATTGCAATGGTCTTTTCATCCAAGAAGTAACAGGTAAGAGAGAAAGATATAAGATGGTTAATTTTTGAATGAATATGCAAATGCCTTTACTGACAAATTACCAAAAGTGTCACTTATCAATAGAGAAGTGGGTCATTTATGAAGGTGACCGAACAAGTGGATTTCTCATATTGAGTCTGTCCTGCACATAAAGAAGTGGAAAAACATATTCAAGAGTTTCTGATATTGTTTTATTCAATTTTCAATATGCACTATAGCATCCCTACACTGTTGGCAAGGAAGGAGTATGAATACAGAAAAAGAAACGATAGGCCCAAATCTACCAAGATTGTCTGGACTCTGAGGTTCATTACCTTTTCTGTGTACTGGGTTCTTGTATTGTGCGGCGATGAGCATTTCCCTTTATGGATGAAGAACTCTGGATTTTGATAATTCTGTCTAGATGTGCTGATGTATTCTATCGAATTCCATTTTTTGAAATGCTTCAAATTTGAACAGTGTTTTTCATTGCCCACCTAAAACAAAAGCTTCTAGGGTAATGCTACAGCCAGAATGAGCATTTCCCTTTATGGATGAAGAACTCTGGATTTTGATAATTCTGTCTAGATGTGCTGATGTTTTCTATCGAATTCCATTTTTTGAAACGCTTCAAATTTGAACAGTGTTTTTCATTGCCCGCCTAAAACAAAAGCTTCTAGGGTAATGCTACAGCCAGAATGACTCATTAGTCATTCTTGTATAGTCAATCATTGCCCCAACTTTATTCCAAACTTGTTTGCAGAAAGTATATAATATGTAAATGACATATTTGATATGTTTGTTGATTATCTTTCTTCAACCCTTTACATGTAGGCATTCTGTTATTGGGAAGTTCTATAAACTATTTCATCGGAATAATCATGATTGAATAGTGACAAACCAGAGACACCCATCATTTAAATGAAACTAGATTTTGTTTGCTTCTTAATACACAAATTTGACTTCTTCAATACAACATTTCCAAATGGTTGTTTATTCATCTTTCAAGACAATTCAGATTCACAACAAATAAAAAGAAGAATTTGCAGACTAATAGTAGAACCTTTTGTCTTTCGAACATAGTGTGTTGACAAAACCATTAGGACCCACAAAGTCCAGAAGGTAGATAACTTCAAAGTCCTCTATGGGAATGTCTTCAACCCTGAAACAGACAATAATAAACTATTGCACAATGATATAAAAGACAAATCCCAAGAATATTGATTATGTACATGCAAAACATCCTGCAAAATCACAGCATCTATAAAAACACCATTCTGCATAATCAAAATACAAGAAGTAATAGACCATAAGATAACTAAAAGCCAATTTGAATCATGTTTATCATCCACAATACAAACTCAACACCCAATGATGTCATAGTTACACAGTTATGTATGTGTACTGTTACCCCTTGTATTGTTTGAGAATTGTTCTAGGTTGAACTTTGAAGATCCTGCCCCCCTGGAGCCAAGATGTGCGCATTTTGATGGATATTGGCATTATTTACTATCATCTTTTTGTTGGGAGTTTGCATTTTGCACATGTGGACTTTTTAGTGCCTTGGTGGGGTTTTGCTTATTGATAGGGTAACTCATCAACTAAGAGTTTTCCCTGAGTATTATGGTTAAATATTTGATTTAATCGATCATTGAGGTGATACATTGGTTAACCTAGCATGGGTTATGCTACACATTTCTTGAGGTTTGTTTGTGGATCTTTATTCTTGGAGAGGTTTGAGGATGGACACTGGGGCGTTGACATGTCTTCCACCTATTTTGATATGTGCCCTACCTCTATGGACTCACATTGTTGGAGATTTGTACATCTAGCATAGCCACTTCTAATCCATGTATTAACTTATGCTTTGTTTGATTTGTCCACCTTCATTGGTAGATATCAGTAGTTTATGCATTCCTAGGTTAGATCTAGGGTTTTAGCCATGGATATTATTATTTTATGGTTGAGGAGGTTTGAGCCTTGAACTCTATATAATAAAGACTCCTCCCACTTGTAATGGTTTTTCAAATTAGTGTAATCTTGGAGATCTATTGGTAAACTTCATTTGAGAGCTTTTGGAAATTTATGTGTGCACTCTTGTTCATGTGAGGCGATTATTTTTGGAGTATTATTGTTGTCTTGTTGGTGCTGAACTTCTACATGCAAAGATCTTGTTCATGAGGCCACAAGTAAAGGGTACATTTACCACAATGGAAGAAAACTAGGTCTGAGCTTTCCTCTCTAGTTTCTTTGTTGTTTTGGAAATGGAAACAATCCCATTGCTTATACCAACTTAGGAGTTGTTGCATGGTTTAATTCCTTATTAGAACACACCCTTGATATAAGCTTGAAGGCACTTCTCTTGTAGATCCCTTCCATGGTAATTTTCTGCATTAACTTATAGCCACATAAGGCTCACAGTAGCATGTATTTTGCAACTTCATTTGTTCTAATAACATTATAAAAACTATCATCTAAGCTGCCCTATTGACGCCATTTTCCCAATATTGGATCTAGGCACTTATCTTCCTTTTCAACCACCTCAAAATATAAAAAAACTTTCATTTAATTTATGTTTTGCAAATCTGGAATTTACTGCTGTAATTTATTTAGAAATTACATTTGCCCAAAGTCCTTGACAACTTTCCATTCATTTTCATTTTGCTAGACTTACTTTAGTTTACTTACAGAATCCCCACTAGTGCCGAAGGACAGCTGACCTAAAGAGAGGGAAAGTACTACCAAGGTGACAGTGGATAGTGTTACGGTGTTACACCTGAAAATGCCTTTGCATTTCGACAATCCTTTTCAGCATTGATCATGGAAGCATAATTCATTGCTTTATCCAGATAGTTCCCACAACAGCTAGCAGCCTATAACGAAGAAATTTGATCAAGACTGGAAAGAGTCTATTATACTTATTGACCAAAGGACTTATTGTTTGTTGGGGGAGGGTGTCAAATTCCAATCTGGACATGGACATTTGGAATCTTGGGTGTACATGTTTGCTACAAGTCACTTTTTGAGTGAATGAAGGGATGAGGGAAAGAAATTTCTGGGCAACACAACCCAGCAAATCATCACACAGCATGACACACTGTCCAAAGGTGTAACATCTGAGATATTCTTCCAGTATGCAGACAATGACTGGCTGATCCGATCAGTGAAGGAAGAGTTCTTAGTAAATCTTTTCTCAGCATACATATGTCATCAAGAGGGAAAATTCTTGGATGTCAAGGAAACTGCTGGTGACAGGCAGAGCTCTGTAGTTTGAGATATTATGCAGCCTTGTCCTAGCACTCTAAATGGACAGCAGTCAGTCTCACCCTAATTTTGATCCCTCACACAGTAATTAACAACAAAATAAATATGGATGTATTTCCTATGAAAATCTGTACTATCGTTGTTTTGGATGCTAGGCTGGAGGATCATTGTTACAGTAGTCCTGTAGCTTATACTCAGCATTTAAAGTGCCTTACTTGGAGAATTGTCCCAGGCACGTGTGGTCCTTTGTTACTGCAGATTTGGAGTGATTGCCCATCTTCCTCATAGGTCAAAAGAACTCTGATCTGGCAGCATGGCATTCGGTTTTGAACATATGGGCATGATTGGCATGATAATGCATCATAGAGTCATCTTCAGGGGCATTTCCAGCACCTTTTGGCATTGAATGTTTAGTAATAATGGTTGATGTTGCTTGATGGATATAAGAGCAGTTATGAGGCAGTTATTCCATGGTAAAATCAGCATGTATGTCATCAGAGTAGCAAGAGGTAGTTACAGGAAACTGAACAAGATCAGCAAAAGATGGATGCCCTTTGTTTTGATTCTATTGATGACCCCTCTAAGTTATAGATGGGCTAGCTTTGTTGTTTGGGGCTTTAATCAAACATGCCAGTTCAAACTGTAACGAGTCCCTTAACAATTTTCTCTTAAAGTGTGTCAAATCAGCAAGACAATTAAGAGCTGGAAATAACCACCCCAAGAAGATTAAACGCTGAAATCAAATCTACAATATACACAACATGTGGACAGCTGAAAATCTCATATATATATACCAATGAACAAAGAACATACATACCATAGTCTCCTCTCAAGGCTAAGACAAAATCCATCTACCCAAGATGCCCTAGCTAAGGTTAGTCAACAAACCCTAACTCCTCCAAGTGCAAGAATCCCTCCAACACTATCTTTGAGGCAAGTCATCCTCCTCTTCTTCCCCAAATACATCCAAGGGTTTCCAAACCAAAATCTCTAGCCTCCAAGGGATGAAACCTAACCCTAGAATCCAAGATTCTCCAAGAGACCAATAAACCCAAGCGCCCAAGAGAGAGGGATCAAATGTACAAAGAAGAATTTCAAGAAAGAGAAATTGTCCACCTCCTCCTCATATGCTCCACTAGGGTTTCCTCATGAACCCTAGAACATCACTAAGAGAGTAATCCAAAGAAGAAATACAAATGAATGTGTGATGTAATGTGATGTTTGGAAATAATGTCTCCTTCCTCTATTTATATGAAAGGTAAAGGAGGCCAACAATACTATGGGGTTTCCAAACCAAAATCTCTAGCCTCCAAGGGATGAAACCTAACCCTAGAATCCAAGATGCTCCAAGAGACCAAGAAACCCTAGCACCCAAGAGAGAGACCAAATGTACAAAGAAGAATTTCAAGAAAGAGAAACTATCCACCTCCTTCCTCTTCACATGCTCCACTAGGGTTTTCTCATGAACCCTAGCACATCACTAAGAGAGTAATCCAAAGAAGAAAAACAAATCAATGTGTGATGTGATGTGATGTGATGTTTGGAAAGAGCGTCTCCTTCCTCTATTTATATGGAAGGTAAAGGAGGCTAACAATACTATGGGGGCACAAACCCTTACAAGCAACCTACATGAGTACTTGTAGGCCACACAATTGAGAAGTCCCCTCTAGAGTATAAGTGTCATGCTCTAATGATGATGTCATGCACAATAAAGACTCCAAGGTGATGTATCTACATAAGGCAAGTCCACCCCACTCCATCTTGAGCCTCCACGGACTCCATCTATCCTCTAAAGCAAAGTACACCATTGGAGTAGCTACCACCTGCAAGAACAATGTTGAAACCACAAGTGTCCCGAAACCATCTCCAATTGTCCAAATAGGAGCCCAAGATGCCACATGCCATCTAGGGCTTGAAGCCCTCCTCCATGATGCACAATACTCCACATCCCTTGTAGAGCATTCGCCACCAAGTGAATCCTCCATGTGGCCATCATGAAGTGCGACCACCATCCAAGCAAGAAATCTCCAATTCCCAAGGGAAGCACACTGAACCAACAATCAACTGAGGTCAAGCAACCATTGAGCAAGCTATTTCAAGTGTGCAAATCCATCACAGACCATCTCTCATGCTACAATCCATCTTAGATTATCCAAGGGTTGAACATACACCATGTACCCCAATTCTCATGAAGCATCCCCAACATGGTGTAAACACTTTCAGACTAACCCAAATGTCTAACAATTCATGGCAGGGTTTGAAATATAGGGTTGCATATGCATCCAATAGACATGACTTCTAGGAAGTGAAGGACACTATTCTTGATGGTCATTTTTTGGCATAGACTAAGTATATTCTGCAGTTTACCAAACCTATTTATAGCATGATTTGGTTATGTTTATATCTTCAAAAATTCTCACTGTTATGAGTTTTTGAAACTGACGTTTCAGGTGGACACTCCACCCATCTTCAGGGAATCACAAAAGAAGCTACTCTAAAATGAAAAGCTTAGGTTGGATATATAGAGAGTAAGATGAAAGGAAGATGAAAATTAATAATAATTAAAATGATACATTTCCATAAAAAATTATTTTAATTAATTAGTTAATTTTATATTTTTAAATGGGTAAAAAATCTATATTTAGGAGGAAAATGAGGATAAATACAAAGAATTACGGGGGAAGGGAGTAAAAGGAGTATAATCACCAATTTTAAAGGTAAGAGGAGGAACAAACCTAGGAATTAGGGTTGAAAGTAGAATGACCCAATAATTGAAAATATAAAAATATTTAAAAATTTAATAAAAATGTGGGTTTGAGTTTAAAAGAAACCTCAAGGATAAGGCAAAAATTAAATCAACAAAATAAATAAATTAGTACAAATTAAAAAAAAGATAAGAATAAGATAAGAGGAGGAAAAGCCAAAAAAGAAGCAAAAATTAAAAGGTTAAGGAGGAAAAACAAACGATTGAGTGAAGATTAAAGAAAAGGGGTTGGATTAAGCAGAGGGACGGGATTAAGGAAGGAGAGAGTCAAGAATCTACAACTATGTGATGAATTAAAGGCTTCCAGGAATGACTCAGTTTGTACCCGTCTTCATGATTAAAATTGTTGGGGTGCTTCTCTATCTCAAGGGATTCTCTTACAAGGCGAGAGACGTAGTGAGAGGGGTGAGCTAGTATTTCGGTTTGATCAAAGCAAATAAGGTAATTGGATTTGAAGGAGTGTTCTGCAATTGCTGATTTGGTATGACAATTATGATTACTATCAGCAATGTGCTCTTTAATGCGAATTTGGATGGACCTACCTGTCTGGACTCTAACCTCATAAAACTCTTAAGCAATTATTTCGTAGTGTAAAATAAAAATTGGCGGGGGTTTTGTATATCTAGCCTACCCTCTAAGTTCACCCTAGTCCAATTGTCTTTTTTCCCTTGAGGGCACACTGTTTGGTGTGCCTAACTTGATATGGTATGGTGAGGATTATAGGGTATGGTGAGATCCCTCTTAATCTCGGCTTCCTTGCAAAAATCCTTGAATTCATTGGAAGTGAATTATCCTCCATTGTCAGATCTCAAGGTCTTGATCTTATTTTCAAATAAGTTTTCCACAGGAGCCTTGAATTCTTTGAATCTTTCAAATACTTTATCTTTGTCTTTCAGAAAGTAAATCCAAGTCTTGCGGGAGTAATCATCTATAAAAGAAACATAATATGCATACCCGCTTAGTGAAGTGGCTGACATTGGACCGCATACATCTGAAAGAACAATATCCAAGGTTCCTTTTGCTTTACTGTTGCTACTAAGAAATGGGTTCTTACTGTTCTTTCCTTGAGCACATCCTTTGAAAACTCCTTCATGATTGACTTGAATTTCAAGTAAACCTGTGACAACCTTGCTCACAATTGGTAGTGCTTTGTAGTTCACATGAGCAAGTCTTCTGTGCCATAGTTCACATGGGTTGATTGTAGTTGCTGTCAAGGTTGAGTCTGTATGTCCTTTTAGCTTGTAAAGTCCTCCTTCTTTTACACCAATCACAACTGCATTATCTATTGTCTTTCCCTTTGTCCACATAAGTAATTCTCCATCTACAAAAGCAACTTTGAAGCCTGTTATCCACTAATTTTGCACTTAGTGGATTTTTCGGGTAGCCGCAAGAGTATCGAACAAGTACACGTGTTCATGATCAGAGTTCAGAAGTCTGCCAACCTTTTTCTGGGAGTCTGTTCGAAATTTTTTGTAAATACATGTTCATAATCCCTTGGGGAAATTGTAAAAAATGTCCTAGCAATTAATTTTTTATAAAAGGCTCGGCTGCCCGGACTTGAGCATCAAGCCGACTAGCCCAGAGTGTTTTTTCCCTTGGTTATTATTGGTTGTTGAACAAACAACTAATAATTTCTGAGTTTTTCACTCACACCTCCAAAGTTGAGGTAGTTGTCTTGATGTTTCGGCCTTAGGAGGTTATTAGAGCCTTCGTGTCAGTGTTTTTCAACATGCTAGGCATTCTGATTGAGTCGTATGAACATGTACTAGGTCCCCCTAAAGTTTCATTTGATTTCGAGAAAAAATAATTTTTCCATTTTTTAAGCCATTTTTAATGGTTTAAATGGAAAAATTCAAAATGTAAAAAAAATATGATCCGGAGTCCGTTTTTGGCGTGGTTGGGCTCATTTTCAAGCCCGAAGCAGCAACTTTACCCTAAGGGCTTCCTTCACTATGTTTCGGCCAGCTGAAGCATCCCGAAAGACATCATTCGGCTAACTGAGCATCAGAGTAGCGTTTAAATGCTAAATTTGGACAAAATGCACTAAAATCCAAATTTTAAAAAAGTCAAATTTCAAAGTCAAAGTTAATTTATTATTAGTGGGGATGACTTGGCATGGGTCCCTATTGAGTTACGACCCTCTTCAAGTTACATGACATCCAAACTTTGGATTAAAAAAATGGTGAAGTCGAATTAGTATGCATGAGGAAGATGGCGTGAAGGATGAGTGTGATGTTAGCATGGATGGAGCCCACGCTTATGTGGAAAGGTGTGTGTGGGAATGTGTGGTCCCCTCTCAACTTAAATAATATCAAAATTAAACCATGGTTGCATGCATGCGACTTAATTCAAATGGGAGGTGACGTCAAAGCATGGAGCGTGAAGCTGAGTAGGATGGGGTAGACCCCCTCCACTTATGAAATTTTATTTTAAACTTAAACCACAATATAGTGAATTGTATGGAATATCGTAATGGTTGCAAGAGGAGGGGTGACGTGAACTATTATGTGACTCACGCTCCACCGTGAGTGAATGCGAGTGGGGTAAGGGTGGACCCCTCCCCTCTCTTAAAAAACTTTGGTTATTATAAACTCATGTTACGATCCTTCAAATCATCTAATTCAACCATTAATGCCAAGCTTCTGTACAATCACATGAGGAACTCGCGCATGTGGAGTTTGGTGAGGAAAGGGATGACTCGTTCGGTTGGTGAGTTTGGTGATGTGTTGGCGCTCGTTGGGTGAAGAAGGTCAGTTCCTCTTCACTTCAACTCCGATTGTAACTCAGTTTAGGTTCAGTTCAAGCTCACTTAACTCCAGCTTGATCCTCAGTTCATAAATTCCCCCCTGGGCTTGGTTTTTGTATATATAGAGGTGCTTTGCTCTCTCTTATTCATGGATATTTTGGGCAAACTTACTATGCCAGATTGTAATTGTGTTATAACTTTTTGCTATTGGAAATAAAGTGACTTTGGAGGTCCATATGGCGTGTTGATTCTTGTCATGGAAAGTGCTCCATCTGTATCAAGGTGATTTTGTTCTTGTTTATTACTATTTTCACTATTTTGATCAAATTGTTAGCTTAGAAGGCTTTATTAAGTCCATAGGGTGGGCATTTGAGTTCAATCTGTCCATTTATGCTGGGTTTTACGTGATTTGGAAGGAGTAGACTGTAGTTGGGAATACTTATACTCTTCTAATCCCATTTTGCTTTGCATACAATATTTGATCAAGATGTGTTTGTAAGTGGTTTCTTATGCAGATCTCCCAGGTTTGAAGAGAAGTTTGAGCTCGGTTGCTTCTCTCATCTCTTCAAAAGACCTATTTTTTTTACATTGTGTGCATTTCAGGGCCTCCTAAAGTCGATCTCAAGCCTCAAAAAAATTGGCAAGAGGCACTAGTTCGAGGATCCATCTCTCAAAACTACATCTTAAAACTTGGTTACTTGCTACCTTGGAAGCCCTAAACCTCCTCCTTTCGTTTTTGGCCTCCTACCTTCTCCTTTGCTCTCGTCTCCCTCCTTCTAGCTTCGTTTTTCTTAGTCTTTCGTTTTTCCTTCTAGATCTCCTTTCTCCTAGCTCTCTCAACCCTTTCGTTTTTCCCTCCTTGTCTTGCATTTATCCCTTTCCTTTTTCCTTCATTTCTCGCTACCTTCCTAGCTCTCGTCCCTTTTCAAGTTTGGCCTTCCATCCCTTTCGTTTTACCTGTAGAATTGTTCAAGCTTCCTCCTTTTCGCCCCCCCTTGAGCATTTCAAAAAAATCACAAAAGGCAACAAAGGTATTTGAAGGACACAAGAACCAATAGGCTAGATACAAGCAAGTTTTGATCCCAAGGAGCTAGATCTAAAACAAAGAATTATTTCAAGAAGAGAAGTCATTTACACCCAACAAGGAACAAAGCTTCACAAATACCAAGGAAATCCAAAACTCAAAGTCCAAACTCATCTTTCTCCTTTGTATAAGCCCTCGAAAGGCTTTAGCGTCATTTCATTAGTTGCATTTCCATTTTAAGGGTTGAATCCCCTCATTTTGTACTTGATTAATAAAATAAGGCTAAGTGGGATAAAGCCTCCCATAGTTGGTTTTTCTTCCCCATTTGGGGGAAGAGTGTCTTGTGTGTTCTTAGCTTAAATTTGCTTTAAGTAATCAGAATAGTTTCATTTGTGCTTAGAACACTAATTGTTAGTTTAGTTTGTTTTTTGTTTCCTTAGCTTAGTTTATTTTGCAAGTAGTACATTAACTATTGAGGCATTTGTTTATCATTTATTTGAGCTATTCACTTGTGTTTCCTTGTTTAAAATTTATAGATCTTTAAAAGGAACCAAGACTCTTGAACTTTGTCATAAGACGAAGTCAAGAGCACTCTCTATCGGAGAGCATCTGTTTTGCACTTTTACTGCATTTAGCATATAGATTAGTCAAAGACTCTTGAACTTTGTCATAAGACGAAGTCAAGAGCACTCTCTGTCGGAGAGGTTCATTATGCTTTAATTAAAATTCGACACTCACATCCCCTTTCTAAAATTCATTTCGTTGCTTTCCATCACCATGTATGCTCTGCCAACCCTAAAAAGTTGGATTATTACTAGAACGGTGATTGGATTTGTTACTCTTACAAGTGATAACCATAATAAAATCTTCACCCCCATAAACCAACAAACTGGTGTTGTTTCGAGAGATACTCAGGTAGTGGGGAAATTCCTACTGGTGGCGCCGGAAATCACCATTGTCATAGAGTTCTAGCTTGCTAGTTAAATCCACTGGACACCTAGCCTAGAATACTGGACAGTTCGTCAGGTCACCAAGGGGAGCCACTGAAGGTATACTTTTTTGGTTGAACTCATACCTTGCTTTTTTAGCCTTAATAATCAAGATCACTAAAACTCATAAAATCAACCAAGATCATTTGCGCAACATTCTCACCAACATTATTCTGAGACTTGTATTTTCAGCATCCCCAAGCACTACACATTTTGACTCCATTTGGCACTGGTCACTTTAAACTTTCATATATTAATTAATCTGGGCCATTTGTCCATTGGGAATCTGTTTAAGTTATTATCTATCTGTGGATGCCATTTTATTATACAAGTCTTCATTATATTGTTTATCTACAATCTTGTATTTGTAACGTGGATTGCTCTTATCTTGTGTTTATCTCATTCATTACAAAAACTATGATCTCATTAAAAAAAACTCCTAAACAACACCCATCCGCATATGCAACCATAAAAACACTTAAAAAACATAGAGCCATAGACAAATATTTGTAGGCACTACCCCCCCTTGGCTTTGTTAGGAGTTTGCCTAAACGGAGGAGCTGGGATTCAAGTGACAGTACATGGCTCATTGCTTGCCCCCAAGGCCACACCTCTCCCACTTGTAGTGAGGAGACAGCTTTCGAAAGATTTCTGTTGTTGGTGTGCATCTCGGCGAACAACAAAGCCCTTCTTATCTAAAGCTGAGATAGAAAGTAGATTCTTCTTTAATCCTCGAACATATAGGACTTCCTTCATCTTCATAGACTTTCCTGAGTTCAACGTGTAAGAGGCATCTCCCATTCCTTTGATGGGTTATTACTAGTCATCTCCAAGCTTTACTTTGTAGGGTGAGTCTTTTTGGATAAGGCATTGAAAGGAGTCTTTATATCATGTCATATGTATGGAAGCTCCACTATCTACGAGCCAAGTGTCACTTCCATGTGAGACTGATCCAATAAGAGATGGTATTAAAACATATTCTTCAGTAGAGTCTTCATCTTCATTGTTCCTTTCTTCAACTGGTTCATTTTCTTCAATTGCATAGGCATGGAACTTCTTCTTGAGTTGTTCTTCTTTGAGTGGACAATTTCTTGCATGTGTCCCATCTTGTGGCATGTGAAGCATTCAAAGGATGAGTAGTCTCTTTTGGGTCTTGAGTTCCTTTGAAATTTTTTATTTCTATTGGGAGATTGATCACAGACTTTTCTCTTGTTTGATCCTTTCTTTGCATGAGCTACCAAGGCTTGATCTTCATCATCATTTAACTTTTCTTCTCTGTTGGCTATTCTTCCTTCTTCTTGCACACACTCCTCACAAAGTCTGTTGAACTTGGTGAGCTTTCTTCTAGCACATATACCTCTAATGAAAGATTCCCAATCGCTTGGGAGACCATTTAAGGTGGTCATCTCAACTTCTGCTTCCTCCACCATGTCACCGATAGCCTCCAATTGTTCTTTGATTTGAGATACTCTTGTGAAATATGACTGCATGGTTTCTCCCTTTTGAATCTTCACTTCCTTGTGTTGATTTCTCAAGGTCATTCTTATGTTAATGTTCTTCCCTTCATATAGACTTGTCAAAGCATCGAACATTTCTTTTGGAGTGTTCTTTGATGATACTTGTGGGATCAATTGATCCTTGATGGAGTCAGCTATGATCCTTTTGGCTTTGATCAGGTCCTTCTTGTGCTTGGTCTTTGCTTCATCTCCCTCTGGCTCCTTGACCTCTTCTTTGATGTATCCTTCTAGGTTATTCTCTTCAAGGATGAGCATGATTATGTACTTCCATGCTCTGAAATTCTCTGCTCCTTCAAGCTTTTCATCAAGCTTGGTTTTGTTTGCCATCTTCCAGGAATGAGAACCTCAAATAAAAGTATAGGAAGTAGTACTTACCAATTTGAGGATTGCTTCTGGAACCTCCTTCAAGATGACCTAGGGTTTAATGGTAAAACCCTAAATTTTCAGCTAATATCACTTGTAAGGCTGAATGGTGGAAAAGATGTGCCTCCCCAAGGCGAGCTAGACTATATCTTGCTTTTTCTAAACTTGGTGATGGAACCTTGAAAAATATGAAGCCCTAGTTGCTCCCAACAGTAGTGACAGGTCAAAAATTGAAAATCTTCAAAATTGAATTGTGCCACCACAAAAAGATGCACCCTCCTAGGGTGAGTTGAACTAACCTTCTTTTTCAATTGATCTAACAAGGGAGTTGTCCAAAATAGCAAACCTTAGACTCCTGTACTGCGGAAAACTGTTGCACAATGTCTTCTTTCAAGTTGGCTCTGATTCCATGTTAGATTTTTAAAAGTTTTATGCACAATAAGAAGAAGATCACTGAAAGAATGACAAGCACAGCAAGACAAAGAAGACACAAAAGTTTATCCTGGGAATCCCTCGTGGGGAAGAAAACCCAACAAAACTTCCTTGATATAGAATCCAACCAAGTACAGTGTAAGACCACAGACTAAGATAGACTGCTTCTCCTCCTCTAAATGGACTCCTCTTTCTCTCTATAGCGAACTTTCTTCAACCGTGAGTGTGTCCAAACGATGAGGGCGCCTGATCTATTTATACACATCAGTTGTGAAGTCTAATAACCCAACAGGGTCGACTTCACCTTCCCAACAAGGCTGACTTCACCTAGGATACATAAAAATACATTTTAATAATTCTTTTCTGGGTACTATTAACCCAACTTACAACAGAGGTTTTACCTCGGGACTTTTCATGACCAATTACATCAATGACATCCCTAATCGAAGGAACAACATCTTCGGAAGGGAGGGGCAATAACAATATGAAAAAAGTACAATTAGAATATCTTCTGCAGTTACATTATTTCAACACTCTTGACCTATTCTTGGACCTATTTTAATGCACCCACTTGAAGAGTTACTCTTGGTAACAATGAAGAGTTTGTTTTTGCTTGTTTGATTGTGATTGAAGACAGCTTAATGGAGGAGGGCAATCAAGGCTCCATCTAATTCATTGCACATGTTTCAAGGCAATCCACTTCATACGGAAATTGTTATCCTTGGAGAAAATGCCCTAAGAGTTTTGTTATTTTCAGCTAGTTTTAGGCACCACAAGGCCTTTCACTCAATAAAATAAGGCATCCCACTTATGGAGGCCACAGTGCGTGTATTTTCACATAATTTAATGGGATGTATCATTTAGAGAGGCAACACATACAACATGAAAAGTGTTTGTTAACCCCCCCCCAAAAAAAAAGGCATGAGAATTGAACTTTTCAAGGTGGTTGTTAAAAACCGCCTCCAAAAGTTAAGTTCTCATGGCTTTTAGGGGGGGTTGTCAAAACACTACCTTAAAAAAAGCCATAAAAATCTAAGTTTTAGAGGTGGTTGTTAAAAAACCACCTCCAGAAATTCAATTCTTATGACTTTGTTTAAAACCTGGATGATGGAGACGTCCACCTTGAGGAGGAGACACATGAAATAACTTGCTCATTAGTTTAGGCATTGTCAATTGAGTTGGTTATGAGACATGGGTATTTTATTATTATTCAATGGGGACAAAGTGGATCTAAAACCACTCTATGTTATTTAGGGGAGAAGTTGAGTAAATCATGGATTTAAGAGCTGCCATCATATCCCTTGAAAAAATTAAAATTCTGTTTTGAAGGGCCAATTGTGAAGGGTATATTTACTCCAATAGAAGGGTTTAGGTGAGGGTTTTCCCCTCTTACTCTCCTTTGATGTTTTATTATTGTGTGTATCAATCTTACATCTATCATATTGATAAAGATTGTTGTTGGATTTATAGTTCATTGAAGGACACACCCTTGTAGCAAGGTTTGAGAGATGCACCTTTAGGGCCCTCCAAGGATATTTGTACATTTATTGATAGCAAGTTAAGGCTGATTATGGCATGTTGTAGCAGTTATTTTTGCCTTAATCATTTATAAAACAACCCTTTTAGATTGGTGCCTTGACTCCAATTTCCCTAAATTTGGTAGGCACCAGTCTCAATCCTCCATCACCTTATCTTCTTATGCTATAACTTCCTTTTTGTTGAAGATAACTCTTCATATCACATTGAGCCCCCGTTGTATATCTTTAGCAGTCCTATTCTAGGGATATGCCCCTTGTGTCGAGGGAAAGGCAACTTAAAGGGAGTGAGGGTGTTGTTGTAGTGACATTGGACAACCCCTCATGGTTTTTTTAAACTTCGCACTTGTGTTGTAAGGCTTTGCCACTTAAAGTGCATGTTTGGGAGGTAATAGGAACCGCATCAAAAATAGTTTCTCTATACTCAAACACCTTCTAGTTCTAAGTAGTAGGGTAATAAAGGCGGTGTCCCTAAAAAAACCATTGTAACCCTCCAGAGTGTAGTACGAGTCTAGAGTTGCAAATGTGTTTAGCTTTTCATTAAGAGCATGGACCCATGCACTATGTCCCAAAATTCTAAAATGTGAAATAGAAGGTTTGATGCCAACCATTTCTCATAAGGAGTCATACCAATGACAATACAAGTAGGCCTTCTATTAATGATACGGCTCCAAAAACAATCGCCTCTCCCCATAATGGAATCTTCATTTTCTTGGAGTGAAGCTTGTAGAGAGCCCTCTCCATGATATCCCTATTCTTCCAATCTACCACTCCAACTTATTGTGGATTGTAAGTGTTAACTCTCAAACCCTCACTTCTTGAGATAAAGTTCTAAAGATCAAGCGAGGCCTTGGAGGAACTAAGAGGGATAAAGTCCTAAAGCTCAAGTGAGAGATTCGAGGAACTAAGAGGTATTGTCAATGTCACCTCACAAACCTTCTTCACACTTTACGCCTACTCTCCTCCAGCTCAAGGGGAGCTTCCCTAGAATAGGATTGCTATAACTTATGCAATAAAGTCCATGGTGAAATGAAGAGAAGACTCTAGCAAAACAAATCGATAAAGTTCAGGAAATAAGGTGGATGAGTGGATTGGAGCTATCCTCTTTCCATTGGGCATATAGGGTCAAATCAAGGTTCATGGGAGACTATCCTAATGAGGAAAAGGTGGCCATAGAGGATGAAACATACAAGATACAAAAGCCCTTCCCTTACTGTCCAAACTACAAAAGTATAATTAGAGAGGTCACAAAAGTAGATGAACTCTAACACTTATGAACATTATGATTACCCAATATGAAACATATGTGCATTTAACCAAGCATAGAGAAATAATGCATCCATAAACAACATTCCATGGATAACCAACATAAAGGAAAGGGAATAGGGCTATCAAATTCAACACTCCATAGGAATTTTTCAAGGTAATTCCAGCAACATGAGAAGGCATTAAAATTTACAAGACACCCTCACCCACAAACTGTTTCATTAATCCTCCACAAACATCAAATATCGATATATATTCAACTAATCTCTAAGGGATTTCTCTTCAAATCCAACATACAACAAATAGAGAGCAAACCCTTATATATAGGTTTGATCTCTGTCTACTTAACAATAAAGAAGTATTTTTCCTCAATCCATGAATTTCTCCAAGGAAAACAATACAATAATACCTAAGTGGGCTCTCAAAGACCAAAATGCCCATAAAAAATGCTAAAGAGTTATGCTAAATCAATGTGATGCAACTTGTCCTCCTCAAGCCCCAAGCTCATGCAAAGTGTATGCAAAGCAACAGTTTTCCTCATCATAAGCAAAATGCCCTTCAAGAAACTTCCTTCATAACCACCTCTAATAAAATAATATAAGTGCCAAGTCAAAAAGCTAAAAGAGAACTTTCCAAGAGAAGTAAAATAATACCAAATGTAAAACCATTTTTTACCATGCAACAATAAGGAAGGAGCACCTAGGAGAGGTGCGCCCTAGTAAGTTGTGTCAATGGTGGTTAATCCTTATAAATGAAATGCCAAAACCATGTGTTGGAAGGAAAAACCATGGGTTAATATCATTAACAAAAACATCAAATGCCCAACGTCCTCCTAAATACTCTGCAATTGGAACTTATCCATGAGAAAGTGTGAAAAATGACCTCCTTAAAAATAGTACCCGATATATCCTAGGTGGACATCTTCCTCCTTATGCTCTTTCTCCAAGGCCTAACAAACCCTTCATAATAAAACCTCTCAACAACCTTATTTCCACTTCATCAATGTTGAGCACCACTCCTCTTTGTGAACAATTTGACCAAGCAACAAACTCCCATTTTTTTAGATGGTATGCCCTCCAAGGAAACAACAATATAATAATCCAAATCCACAATTTAAGGCCTCTCAATAGTTGGACACCTCCCTTTCAAGAAAATAAGTCATGTAACAAACTTCATTTAAAATACCAAGTGATGGAACACTTCTCTATTCAACTTGCATCCATAAAATACGTCCAATCACTTGCACGTTGCAATGTGTCGAAACAATTTTGGACCTCATCCACCAACAAAGCTGCAAGGCAAAAGTAAGAACTCATTCTTTTGCTAAACTTTTTATCCAATACCTAAGCTTTGTAATTGATGAAAAAACTTTATACAGATCCAGCCAAATTTTAAGTTTTAAAGGATGGCCCACACCTACCAACTATAGAGATAAACTTTAAAGAGTTTCTTGGGATGTGTTATCTCAAAAATTAGCACCTTTCCACAACTAAAGGTATGTGGGACCAACTAAGACAGGTGGACCTTATGTACCCAGTGGTCCCAGTACTGTGATCGGCAACTATTCGAGGAGGTACACCTAATGTCACCTCAATGTAACCCCCTTCCTCTTTAGGCCTTGCTACTTGGGCCACGAGAAGCTCCTCAGAATGAGATAAGGATAGACTTGTAAGAAACACAAGAGAAAACACTTATATGATTATATCCCTACAAGACCTTCCCACTGTTAGTAGACTGGTGCCGAATGGAGTCAACGAAAGATATGTACAATAAACCTTCTCACTTGAAAAGTTAGGGGCAATGAGGATAAGAAATGTGATTATATTATTTTCTACAGTGCAGACCAGCAAGATAAAACGTGACATATATCCCAAATTAACCATAGGAATCACACAAAATTTACCTTTTGGTGACCTCTAACCAAGGAAGCTTCAATCCCCCTAGGGCGCACTTGCTTAGGCAAGTCCAAGGCTATATTTGGGGCTGATTTTTACTTCAAATCTGTGTTTTTCTGCAGTCAAGATGAACCAGAAATAATTTTGGCCTCAAATCCCCCAGGAATCTTCTTAAGTGACATTGGATTTGCACAAATCTTCCTCAAACCACTAGGGTTTGACATCTATGTCAAAGTGAGCCTGCAATAACACCACAACCAGAATTGCAAATAACCCTAAGGGCTGATATCACCTTATCCTAGAATGATGTCACCTATTTAGGGCACTTTAGGGCTAAAAATTGACCTTTTTGCAAGATTTTTCATTTTTTGGGATTTTTTGAATATTTTATCAACTTTACAAATTTATTGATGCAATTAATACCTTCAAAAAATAACAAATAAAAATAACTGGTCACAAAAATAAATATTTTTGGATTTTTACAAAAATACATTTTTAGGGTTTTTCACAATATTTGATTTTTTTGTACTTTTTGCAATATATAATACGAGAATTTGATAAAAAAAAAGTGTTCGAGTGAAGATGAGGGAATAAGACCTAGATCTTGTTCCTCAAGGCCACCAAGAAATCATGATTAGTGTTCCTCTCAAAAATTGGCAATTCAATTTTGTATGAATTAGGGAAAAACCAAGAAACCCTAGGTTGTGTTGGTTTTAACCTTAAGGCAAAGAGAGGTGCTAAAGGCCCAACAAGAGAGACCCTCCTAGAAGGGATGTCTCACTTACAAGACAATGTTATATGCATAAAAACCCTAATTTGCCCTTACCTTTGATGTATCCAACAGTGCAAGACAAAAGAACCAGAGATCTTACCACAAAAGAAGAAGAAAAGAGAAGAGAGTAACCCTCCCAAGAATCTTTTCCCTTAGACAAGCCTTGCAAGATAGAGTAAAAGCCTTCAATCAACAAAATTCACCATATTGAATTTGAAACCCTAGATGCTCAAGAAGAGAGGTGTGTACCACTTAGTCCAATTAGACAAGAAGAAACAAAGAAATTATTTTAATTGATCCCATGATCTTGTGTTACAA
Organism: Pseudotsuga menziesii; assembly: GCA_001517045.1. Lineage (NCBI taxonomy): Eukaryota > Viridiplantae > Streptophyta > Pinopsida > Pinales > Pinaceae > Pseudotsuga > Pseudotsuga menziesii. Next base: position 56,753 of record LPNX011078441.1, read on the forward strand.
ATGAATGAGTGTCTTATTTATATGTGACAAGGCATGCCTTTTCAAAAAGACATACCTTTTCGCTCCTCTAGGCTGACCTACCTAAAATGGCTTGAAATGGCGTTAAATGAATTTTTTTTGGGTTTGTCACGCACACTCTGGGAATTAAACCTCATACATAAAATAGTGATAAAAATGATGAAGTGCTACAACATGATGAAAAGTTGAGTTTGTAAGGAGGACATCATGCCCCATCTAACTCCAACATTGTGCTTTTGCCCTCAACACCTTCCCTCTTTAGGTGGTATGGCCTCTTCAAGCTTGCAAAGATGGACGATTTGTCTTTGATGACTGGAATGACCAACAGGAAGGGGTAGTACAAAGAAAAATAGGTCCAAGGGGGTATCCATGAGGTGTGCTAAGGCAGGTATGACAACCCTTACATGCACAATCACCTTTTACATAGCATAAACATAAGTGTGGCTAGGAGCCCCTAAGCCATGTGTCTTAATGGAATCATCCCAAAAAGCAACGGAGCACCAACCCAAGACATAAATGCCCAGCAAGATGGGGAACTTCTGCCCATCAAGAGGTACTTAGCAAAGCCACTAAACGAATACTCCCTGAAATGAGAACCAAGAAGACCTGCCATGACGAGACCAAGGGTCTTGAGCCCCACTAGACCAACACTTTTACATAAAACAAGCCCCAACTTGGCCTTTACAATGAAAAAAGGAACCGTCCTCTTTGGTACATCTAATATGGCACAAGGGTCTTGAGCCCCACTAGACCAACACTTTTACATAAAACAAGCCCCAACTTGGCCTTTACAATGAAAAAAGGAACCGTCCTCTTTGGTACATCTAATATGGCACACTATAGATGATCTAGAGGGTAACAAGAGGCATGGATTTCTAAGTGAAATACCTTTGCCATTACTCCCAAATTGCTTACCTGCTGAATCAGGTCAGTGATTAGAAGACTTTTCATTGGACTCCTCACACATGTCAAGGATTTAATAATTAAAAGATAATATCAACGCTTCAACGATGCTTGCACACCCAAACTTGCAACAACATTTTGACATTGAGATAGAGGCTTCCCAATATGCCATAGGTGTTGTCCTTATGTAGAGAGGAAACCTAGTGGCATGCCATTCGAAGACCCTATCCTAGGTGAAGCTCAATTACAACACTTAGAACAAGGAGTTTTAAGCATCGATTATGTTATCAACTTATCACAAATCTTGTAGTTGCCCCTTGGATTGATCCTATTCACAATGGCAAAGGGGGAAGGCAACCAAAGTCATGACCTACAGATACCCCAACCCCCAGATAATGGCATGGTTGTCACGTCGGTTGAGATATCCTTCGGTTTATGTCACTAAAGCCTAAGTGACAAAGGGGGAGACCCAGACCTATCCTAGAATGAAAGAACTAAAGCTAAATCACCAAATCAAACTAACAGCATAGAATACATCTAAGTCACAAGGTTCGGCGAACTTCAAGCTTGAAGTTCGAAGTTCGACGAACCTAATAAAATTTCTCAGGTTCGATGAGGTTCGTCAAACCTAAAACGTTTCTCATGGTGCGAGTCTCACGAACATCATCACGTTAACATTTTTCAAGGTGGATAAATGCTTTGAGGCAACAGACTCGAGATATATTTACGGATTTAAGCTGCAGACAGCTTATGTTTGCTTCTGGTTAACAACACTGCACAGAGTCTATAGTTCAACGGGCGTAATATGCATTATACAGTATCCAAAGCATTTGTCAAACCCTCAGCACGGTCGCTTGTGCAGGTACTTGACTTGCCGTCGAACCTTCATCAAACAAACCTTCGACCCTGTTGCTTGAGCGATCTCATCATTTTGAAACCCTCGACTATAACTCTGTGCCGCCTCTCTCATCTCCATATTCGAAGTTCGAAGTTAGATTTATTTAAGATTTTATTTTACTTACACTTACGGTCACATATCACATATGCATTGTTATTTTATTATTTTATGTCATGTTTAATTTTAAAATTTAACATATGTATTGTTACTTTATTATTTTGTGTTATGTTTAATTTTAAAGTTTAATATAATATGTATGTATATATAATTATATTAAACTTTATGTTATATTTAATTTTAAAGTTGAATATAACGTATGTATTCTATTTTGAAAGTTAACATATGTATTGTTATTTTATTATTTTGTATTATGTTTAATTTTGAAGTTTAATATAATATGTATGTATATATAATTATATTAAACTTTATGTTATATTTATATTTAAAGTTTAATATAATTATATTAACATACATATAACTATTAAGTAATTAATAATTATAATATAATATAATTAATAATTATATTTAAATTATATATATATAATTTAATGGCGAACCTCATCCGAACCTTCTGGAAAAATTCGAACCCGAATCGAACCTAAAGGTTGTCGAACCCGAACCGGAACCCGAACCATGTGACATAGGAATACATAAGGTGAAAGTTGTAAACCCTAGATCTAAGGATAAAGCCACAATTTTAGGAATACTTGAGTGGAGGGTAGTTACCGATGTCGAAAATGTTACTCAAGTCGATTTACTTAGTGACTTATGGATTAAATTAACAGATCTAGGATTTATGTGTTAATTCAAATTATCAAAGTCGAAACCTTGGGGATATTTAAGTATGAAATTAAGGGAATACCCAGGGCAGGGTTTGATTATGAATTAGGGCTTCTAACACACTTGATTTGTTGCTTGGATGATAGGTATGACAATATGTGAGATCCAAACAAGGCCAGAACACATACAACTCAGAAAATCGCTAGCAAAGGAGAGAGGGTGATTTGCACAAAAGACTAGTGCTTTGATCCAGTGGGTAAATGGAGTCAAAGGGTGACGTCTACGAGAATTTAGAGGTTTTGGATGATGGTCGTCAAAACCCAGATCGACAAAAATTGAGATTCTAAGTGTAATATGCCCTGGTGAATTTTCCTACTTACTACAAAGGGTTTTTCAATGAAATTTGTTGATGGACAATGCATGAAAAATCAAACAGAGAATTTAGCTGAGATACTCACCTAGAATGTGTAGATGCCTTCCTCGATGATGAGGATTGCCTCCTCATAGATCAAATGGGAAATCTGGACAAGTTCTTGCATAAATTGCTTTGCTCAATGACCCAAGGTGTCCTCTCTACATACCACACAAAGGGAAAACCAGTAAGTATGACAAGCAAGATCGAGATCTGCAAAAATAAAAGTAACTAACAGAGAAATGAAGAGTAATAAAGAAGTAATCACTCCCTGTAGAAATCGATCTGAAGCAAGACGTCATGGTGAGTCCCCCCACCAATGCGCCTTCTCCTCAAATCGCTTTCTATACCTGCAGAACGAATTGGATACAAAAGGTACAAGAAACTATGCCACAATATCCTTAGTGCAAGAGAGAAACAGTTTCAATCATCATCACATTCATTCATCCACAAAAGAACAAGTGTTTGATCCCAGAAAAATCTCTTTATTCAGAAGCTCCAATGCCAGAGCTCTTGGTTTACAATGGGGGGGTCTCTTGTTTATATAGCTTTTCAGAGACGCAAACCCTAACTTACTTTTTCATCCAACGATTGAGATTAAAACATCATCAACAGTGGATATCACTTTTACACGGATCGATATGGATCAACTTGACTAGATCAAGGGGGCACACTTTTTGCCCAAGGACGCCTTCTCTAAGTCAAAATACATCATAACATAAGATATAACATGATAATACATCAAGGGGGCACCTTAGGGGCTCAATCTCCCTAGGCCCCATTACAACATCATAAAATAAGATATATCAATGTAATACATCACATAGCCAAGGTGAGCAGCGCCCCATGGGGGACGTCCACCCTAGAAAAGTCAAATAAATAAGCTCAGACATAAGACTGACTGAAACTGATGTGGAAGTGTTCGAAGAGCCATAATAAATCATCTCGAGAAATTCCTTTGCCATTTCCTTGAGCACACAAGCCAAATCAATTTCTTCAGTGATTTCCTAGTTCATTTTTTGGTGGTACAACCTCTGAAAATCAAAAAAAAACATCATATCTTCTTTTCGGCTGAAAACTGGGGCAAACTGACTACATAGAAGTGTCTAGGGACATAGTAGAATGGTACAAGTGACTACTCATACCCCCTGGAGCATTGTGGCACCCTAGGAGAACCATAATAACTGCAATTTGTAATAAAAAAATATGATCTAACCAATAATAAAGTAGTAGTAATCACTAATCATGTAATCTGGGGCCAAAGTCTAAAAACTAAAACCGCGGTATTGGTCTTGGGCATGTCTGGAGCAAATATAAGCACTGCCAAATTTTTAATCATTACCTTGGGAACCGTGTTTGACTTAGTCAATTAGGTTGACAAGGTCAAGATACCCAAACTAAAGGTGAGATGTTGAACTAAGCTAAACTTGCATGCATCCAAGGTAAGAACTGCTCCAAGATGTATGTTAAAACCCAACTTGAATTATGTCATTCAGAAACATGGTGACAATAATAAATAATAATAACAATCAATAAGATATATCTGTGTCTTTGAGTAATCATTGAATCTTCTGGAATTCCCTTGTATATGCCATACTTACAAAGTTTAAACAATTTGCTAATGCTAGGTGAGTATGGAAAACAAGGCTAAAGTAAAAGTGTGATGACCTCTAGTTGTTTTTTACCATGTGATCTCTCTGAATGATGAGAAGTACACACAACCATAATGACATATGTATGACAGATAGCAATAGGGGATGGTGGTATCTCATAAATGGATAAAGTACTTGGGCTTGTTTCCTTTAAGCTCTAATAAGTTTTCCATTTAAAAGATTTACAATTCGCAACACTAGTCAACCTCCAAAGGCAGGTGCCCTAGAAAGCCTTATGGGCTTCCAAAAAATGAAAAGTGCATAACCTTGATAGACCAACCTCACCCTTTTTTCTTGTAGGGGAAAATGAGCCGTACACTATACAATTAATGAGTGTTCATCCTTTGACCGTTGACTTCTCAAAAAACATTTAACTTTGACACAAGATAATAGTCAGCCTCCAAAGGCAGGTGCCCTGGAAAGCCTTCTAGACTCCAGAAAATGACTAAGGCCAACCCCCGCTGCCAGCGAGAGTCCATAGCCTCAACAGGGTTGCCTCGCCTTGTTGCCCTTGTGGGGGCAAATGAGCCTTACATGATACAATGGATGAGTGCTCATCCTTTGGCCACTGACTAATTTATAACATTTATACTTTTGCATCATTTAGATATATCATTTATGCGTTATGATGCTTTAGTGTCTAAAGACATTGTTGGTAGGAGCACTTGTTTAGAGGACTAAAGGAAAACCATCCAGTGAACTTGGCCACACTGACCAAGCCACATACTTCATATCCAGAGACACAGAAAAACATGGAGTCTATCATGCATAGGGGTCAAGATGGGGAAAAGGATCTTCAATCTCACAGGTCTCAATCAAAAATAGGTCACAAGAGGAAATCAATTATGGATGAATTGGATGGACAGGGACAGGTGATACATGGAACCAGCATAGCACTAAAGTTTAAAAGTTGTGTAAAGCATGCATAAGCAACAGTCTTCAACATCATATTCTTTAATCATTCTCAACACAAGTTTAGGCATTAGTGCAACATGTAATATAAGCATAGGTCACCATAAGTATCATACCATAACAAGTTTAAGGTGTTAGTATACATCAAAGAGCAAGATCCTACCAAGGAGCAATATACTTGTTCTTACCATATACATGTCTCTACCTTATATGCCCATCTGTAAACTATGTACCATATTTGTTGCTGTGCTCGAATGATCTAAGTCACCACTGAAGTCATCTCAAAGGACAAGGGGATCTCAATCCTAGCAGGGGAATACTTTGCATCTGCTACTGAATAAAGGCTTTGAATGGCTCATGCTGGAAATGATGATCCATGCTATAACCCCAACTAGACGTCTAGCTCAAAAAATTAGAGAGATAAATCTGTATGCTACATATTGCAACATGGTAGCCCAGCTACAATATATCTGTGATAACAAATTCAAGCACTCAAATGGCAATAGTACATCCTTAGCAACGAAACTATCTTACATACTAATCACAAACCTCTATTATGATCTTTAACCCTTAAAACTGAATCACAAACAATATATCGTAAATGCTCGATACTTTATTTATCAAAATAACCTTAAGGTAGAGTAATAGCAAACAAAGATCTTTTTATGGATTGAATCCACTCTTGTTCACTTGCCTCTCCGAGGCCCAACAAACTCTTGATGAGTTAAGCTCCGAAACAATATACTCCAATACATGCTCAATAAGGAGTGTTAGGATTATAATCCTCCCTTGTCCAAATTGGTCAATTATGCCTAAAATAGGAGCCTTTTCAGTCATTGTTGAGTCACTAGCACCATTGGGTCCACATGGCCTAACTGGGCCACATGTACCAGTTACTAGAGTGTGGGGAACACTAATTGAGGCTAACTACCACTGACTGCACTTGCATGCAGCAGTTTAGGCGCCTCCTAGACCAATCCCTACAATTTAGGAGCCGCTGGGAGCGTCGACACCAACCTACTTCAGTTGAGTTCAGTTGGTGACTAGTCAAGCCTAGTTAGGAGTCAGTTACATTCAGTTACATCCAATTATATTCAGTTAGCGCCGGTCATTGATTAACTGCATGTGGGAACGCGCTTTTCCTCACCTACCACATTCAGTTAGACTAGTTAACTGATTCTACCTGACTGAGGAACTGATTTAGACAAATGGAGCTAGCTAGTTAAGCTCCGATAGTGACTTAAACACATCCTGTTATCCATGCACTTAGATTGAGTCAATCAATTCGAAATTCTCTCTCATGTATTCGAATTGACTGGTTATTAATACCAGTGTATTGCATTGGATTAATTATCCATTTTTACTTTTGATTAATGAAAGCATATACAACTGCAAATCATTATTGCACTGTTTCATATCATATTTTGAGTAAAATTGCTTGTGTAATCTTCTTGAGAGTTTTTCCTTGGTTCATAGATTCCTGTGAGCTCAATTTTAATATGGTATCAGAGCCTTGGCAGGACAAGGCATTTCTCCTTCTACAGATTTCATCCTGGATCAAGCTTTTTTAGCAAAATTGTTCCTTCCAACTCTACACCAGAAGCGGAGATAATAAGATAAGATAAGATAATTTTATTAATGTCCACTAATGACCACAAAGTAGGTCAACGAGACTGTTGATTACAATGATAGGTTATGCATGTGGGAGGATCAAACGATCTCCCTTAAAGAGAAAGGAAATACAATATAAATATAAACAATGAAGTAAGCAGAAGTAGAGATAATCAAGTCGAGCTAGGCTGAAGCATGGAAGAGTTCCTGCTCCGATACCAATCATGTAGTCCTGCACAGGGGCGAAGGAGCTCAAGTGGACAAGATCCAGGAGCCGAAAAGACCCAGGAAGATCTATACTCCTAACATCCGAGGCTAAACGAAGAAAACTGAGAGAACTGTAAAAGTGTTTGTTGTCCTGAGTTGGGGCCAGTAGGCACGGGTCGCCCTCTAGGATGTTGTCGATGGGATCTGGATGGTCTTGGGCGTCTCCTGGAGGGAGGTCTGGTGTGGAGCTGCCGCTGAGATCTCATGGGTCAAGAGCCCCCAGCCTTTACTGATCTGGGAGTTGGGTCGATATCAAGATCCGTGGATCTCTTGGTGCCCCTGGATAACGGCAGCATGTTGAAGAACGCGGTGATCCGCTGTGTGGTGTTTGGTCTAATGGGAGGTTGGAGGATCTGGACTTGAAACCTGAGAGCCTCTTGAATATAAAGTGTTAGACATCTCTAATCGGTGTATCTGAAGAAAGCGGCTAGAGTTTGGGGCCCCCTGAACAAGCAATAGAAGCGACCTATGATCTCATAGTAGACAGGACATCTGAAGATAAAATGTGACTCGATTTCAACTTCCCGTAGGTGGCACAGTTGGCAGATCCTATCTGATCTATCAATCTGGCGGTCTAATTCTACCCAGAGTCTATGTGATCCTACTCTAAATTGTCCGAGAGGGATTCGAAGGGCATGCATCAAGTGACGAAGCATATACTTCAGTCGAACAATGAGCCCGTCTCTGATCTCCAAGAAATGTTCAGCATAAAAGGCCATCTTTGGGCGCAATCGTCCCGGAGGATTGATCCAAGTGACCTGAACGAACTGCTTGTAAATATCTTCTCTGATGATCTTATTCAACTCTTGTCGGATAGGTAGAAGGTGACCCGGGGCATCTAGAGAGTATTGGAACGAGGGAAGACGATCTAACGGGATCCCCACTGAAGTAAGAAGGCTCGAGACCCCTGTGAACCAACACTTGGCCCTGCCTGGGTGGGTAGCACTAGCAACAGTTTGGGCAAAGCAATAAGCTAGATACGGGTACCTATCCTAGCATTTTGATGAATCGGCTAGCCCTCGGATCCAATGTATGAAGGAGACCAATCTGAAAACTATCTCGAGGCGGAAGGGTTGGGCTCCAAATTCAGCAAGGATGATGTGTTGTGGCACTATCTGCTTGCATCTGATGATACGTCGGAGAAGGAGGATCTGGACTCTCTCAGCTGATGCCCAATCTGACTCAAGTAAGGAGGGCCCCCATATTTATGATCCATATAAAACAGTGCGGAGGATCAAAGTATTTAGCAGGTCCATTTTGGATGAGATATTTTGGAAGTGGTGACGGAAGCACTGTCTCTCGAGGAGGGATAGAGACCCATATCCCTTGTTGATTCGAGGTTGGAGGGTTGGTCGAAGACTGAAGCAAGGCCCAGAAAACTGCACTCCTAGATAAGTATAGGTACTGGTGATCTCAACTTTCTCTCCTTTGAATAGGAAGCGAAAGTCTGAGGTTTTCTTGGTCCCATTGAAGATCATAACCTTTGTTTTGCCCAGATTCACTGTCAGCTTCCGGAGTTCAAAGAACAAGGCTAGAGCATCAAGCTGTCTTTGCAAACCTTCCGGGGAGGAAGATAGGAGTACAATGTCATCAGCAAAAAGCAGGATAGAGATCAGGACCTCATGGAGGAGGCATCCATCTGTTTCCTGTGTGTGCTCCTGGAGGAAGGCCTCCAGCTCGTCAATGTAGATTCCAAACAGAGTAGGGGAAAGCAAGCAACCTTGCTTCACCCCAATGGTGGTGCGGATGAACTCGAACAATCCTCGTGCTATGCGAAGGCGGCCCCGAACGGACTCGTATAGACGCATAATGGTTGTCAAAAGGATCTGCGAGACGCCAATGTCTCTGAGTCGCTGCAATAAGTCCTCTCTCGGACTGAGCTCAAGTAAGAAGGTCCTGAGCTCTGCGAAGGGAAGGTTATCCAAACCCTCTCATTTGAACTTGGTAAGTAAGTCGAGTAAGGAGAGGTACGAGGGCGAGGTACATGTTGTGTCTCGCCTAAAAACGGATATATATGGTATGATCAATGATGAGAGCGGAGATCCCATACGATGCTAAAGCGTAATTACATATATAAATAATTACCAGTGCACCTACACTAGAAAAGCCAACTCTTCACACAGAGAAACTGAGATCATACTCGAAGTGAGTTCGAAAACATGCTCGAATAATATCGTATACAAAGAGATATTGAATTATATATTTCATTATGCTTGCCTTATGACTTGACACGAAGTCTTTAATAAACGTGAAGTGTCACACCCCTCCCCCTGCCTAACTGTCTGTCTCCTTCCCATTCCTGCATGGACCAAATCAAACTGGATCAAACTATATGGAGACCCATCGTTCTCTAGCTCTCAGTCAAGGTTGGTCAAAAGCTCCCGAACGAGCATTTTCCACGTGAGTCAAATTTCATAACAAAAGAAGGTGCTACGCTCTTTCCCGACAAAGGAGGGGAAGGTAATACATCCGAATAACCATAAGAAAATATCCTATCATCAGCAGCATAAAAAACAAGCCCGGTCAAGCGGTAATAGTCAAGTAAGACAACATCCGGTCGGATCAATAATCGTAACTTAGCTGTAACTCCGCCATCCATCTTCATCCAACGTCTAAGTAATAAAAAAAGACTAAAGGGACGAAGTCGCTCAACTAAAAGGAGAAGGGTCAAGATTTATAAAAGACCTACAGAGGTGGCCCCAGTGGGTCAAGAAATAGGCCAAAACTTTGGGGTTGGTAGAACAGTATGTAGTGGGGAAGGAAGAAATGGCAGCTGCTCGGTACAATCCAAGGGCCCCACTACCCCTGATCGGGTTAAGGTTTGAATTAATCTTCCAGGAGAAACCGGGAGAATCCACACCTGAATCTTCACAGCGGTAAGGTGGTCGACCAGACCCAGTTAAGCTACCACCCTTGACACTAGAGATAGAGGAAACTAGAAAAGGTGACAAGGTCAGGATGCACCATACCAAGGAAGAGATGTTACTTCATTCCCAGGCATCAACAAATGCTGGAGAAACACTTGCTAATGGATAGACTCTGATTCTACGGAGAATCTGCTGGCACTTGATTTTTCCCCGTGAGCTCGTTGCTAGAGATATTACTTGATGTACTTCGGCCTTGCATGTCCTAGCCTCCACCACTTGTGTTTGTAGTCTTTCCACTTCCCGACGGCTTTCGTCTGTCGTGGTGGCCAACGCAACCATTATTGTATATAATCTTTCTATCCATAGATGCTCTGTCTCTACTGCTAGTTCAACCATTTTCTGTAGCAACTCCTTTTCTTCCTTCATCTAGTCTACCTGGTCCTTTAACAGGGTGTACTACAATGGATTACTATCGGTATCTATAATCCAAGAGAAAACTATCCAAAGCGCGACACAGGCAAGCTATAAAAAAGATACTGCGGTTAGCGACACCAACCACCTTGTACACAGTTAGCTCTCATGCCACTCCAACATCCCTTTCTAGAGGTGATGCTCGATCTAGCTGATCATTGGTGTATTTCTTTTTGTAGTGGCTCTAGAATTGGGTAATAATTGGTGGCGGTGCATTTTATTATCCCTTCGGTGCCTAGTATACAAAGGTAGTCTCTTAGGTCCAGCCATCAAATAAAGCCTATGGAGTAGATAGCTTATGTGTAGGTGGATTTCGGGAGCGCGATCATAAAGTATTGAATCTTCATAGCAGAAGTAGGAAGTGCAATCACTCTGTAGCATCCTGTAGGTAGAATCAACGGGTGAATTAGCTTTAAATGAGTTTGCCTTATTTGTTAGCTTTTAACTGATAGATAGGCCCCCCTTCTCATAGTGTTGCTCAGTGCATTGATTATAGCATGGATTCATATTCCCTTCTATAGTAGTTTGTCCAAAATAGATCAGAGAAATATAGATATGATTCCGAGTATTATTCCGAAAAGGTTTCCAATAAGCTAATTCCTAACAACCACTTATGTCACTTCGGTAATCAACACAGGGCTTATCAAGGCCAACACGCTATCTTCACCTAACAACCGAAAGCGCTTTCACTATTACTCTTACCAATAAGCTATCTCACCAAGTCTACGCTTTCTTTATAAGGCTCCACCAGGCTATCCAATCCGCTAGCTCCCACCTCCACTACGACGATGATATCATAAGCGGAGGATAAAAGCAATCGTACCACCTTACACCTAATTCCTGTAGGTACCTGGCAGCAATCCGAGCAGCCGATCTCGCTACCACCTACCTACAGACCCTAATCGTATCGTAGTCCCGAAGTGGGCTGCACGAAGGTCATACATTCATCCCCACCTACAAATAAATTGCGCAGATCCTTTAGTTGCAAAGGGGCATAAGCGAACACAGAGGAAGCTAGGGTAGAGGGAAAGGCAGGGGCACTTACAAATACAGTTGGAGATTGAGTTAACCGAGTTACAGAGTCCTCAGTAGTAGACCCATCATACAGGAG